>JANZLQ010000030.1:789299-812116 GCA_026212715.1 Elanus axillaris | reverse complement strand
GGAGTGATAGAACGACTTGGTGGGCACCTGGCGTCCAGCCATGGTCAACCCATCACACTTAGGCAAAAAAAAAGGAATAAGTGGCACACATCCCAGTCAAGAATTGAAGGAGTGAAATATAAATGAAGCACATCATGACAATTCATGTGTGTTTTAGTTGTCCATTTCCTATTACAATATCCAACCCTTAAAGACGAGTGCGACCAGATCACGTGGATTTTTATGGAGGGAGATAGAGGTGGCTTTTTCTCCTCAAATCATCTGACCATTGTAATAGGAAGAAGATTTAATGGGATGGACAAAGCAGAAGAATTGTTGAAGCTGATTTTTAGCACAACGCTGTTCACCACTTTTAGAAATGATCAGGAAAGAAGCTACTGATACAGTTTGCAAATTACATAACAACTGAGGGAACAGTAAATAAAGAAGAGAACTAATCAGACAAAACATTCTGAGTCTTAATATGGCCAAATATAAAATCAAACCTATTTAAAAAAGGTTGGCCATGCATAGCTGGCAGAAAACACTGGCACAGAAAAAGCATTGTGGGTAGTGGTAAACTATCATAAACTTCATTGTGACCGAGAAAAAGTCTGTACGACACTGGTATATAAGGCTGCTCGCTGAGACTGAAAAAAATAAAGACAGACTGAATTACATCGACCAAAAAGACCCTACTGGTGACATTCATAAAAGGTGTAAAGAGCACCGATAGTAAAATAAAAACCTAGAGTCGAATAGAAGCAGACTAAAAATAGTCGAGTGAAAAACTTAGTAACACAATTTCTCACACTACAGTATTCGGGCTGTTAAAAAGCAAGACTTCACGGTGGGTTTGTGTTGCTTGAAAAAGGCAGAAGCTGACATCAGTTCCGGCCAACGTGGCCTAAGTTGACAGAAACAGGTCTTGTTTCATAGTTGCCAGGCCAACTACCTGAACTCCAGGCTACCCCAGTCAGAAGGAGAAGAAAGGCAAAGACCTAAACCCCAGTATATACTCCATTGCCTTTGCCCAACTCCCCGGCGCCGGGAGCCTTGTCTCCTGCTGTCACTCTGCAGGTCCTTCTGCGTCCCCGCCTTATTTCCCTCAGTTTTCTTAGTCTCACACTTCTGGCACTCTATTGTGAAAAACCTAGCTCAGGGAGCCAAAACCTTTATTCCTTACACTATTGTTTTGTAGAGGCGCGCAGATAAAGAGAAGATCTTGAAAAGCACAACGTTTGTACAAATCTGTCAGGTCTCAGAAGACCTTTGTTTCCGCAGCAAAAGTTGTAGGTGAAGGTTGGAGCACTTTCCGTATTTCATTTAGGGTTCATTGTTTTTTCCTTTTATGTGCATGTTTATTTTATTGTCAAAGAGGCAGGATCTGAGTTTAACAATGATCATGGCAACAATATCCAGCTTATTTCTAAGTGACTTTCTCTTAGAGACAAGCAAAGTTGGGTGCATATCTTGGTCCTCTCAGAATTTGTAGTGCATTGCAGAGAACATGTATATTCAGCTGGTTAGGTACAGCTATTAGTAAGTTAGCAATTAGCAATACCTGAAAGAATAATTTAAAAAATCCACTGAATTTTTAATTCTACAGTTGAATTCAACTGAAACAGAACTACAAGGGATATTCTGGTCTGTTCACAGGCTTCACAGGAAAATAAACAATGGGGAGAACTGTTCAGCTTTTCAGCAGTAGGTAATGCAGCTCAATATTTATCTTTACCTATCTGTGCAACCTTGCTGATTGCCCTACAGAAAATTCAGGTGCAAACAATAATATTTAGGTAGGGAATTTTTTAGCACACAGTTGACAATGCCATTTACTGATGCTCCTTTCCATGGCTTTTCTTTCAAGTGCAAATAGAAGGTCTATTCTCCACTGATCCTTGTCCTGTCTCCTGTGAATATTTACTGAATATCAAAGGAAAAGAGCAAAGTTCCCTGGAGCTATGGTCTCAAAGGGCATGAACTCTCTAAACTGTCTTGCTTGGGATGCCATTGCAGCTTCTGCAAACACTGCCATGAATCCTTCCGCCTCTGCAGACTTATGCCTTAGTCCATTGCTGACTTAGTAATAATAACGAGACACAGCGATATGGCTGTACATATAAAGCTAGCACAACTTCTAGCTTTTTTTCAGCTGACTTAGGGCATTTTTTAAGCAGTGAATTCTCAGAGTGAGAATGGAGTTCAGCAGTGACCTGGGCACAGGGGTTGAGTGCACACTAATAAGTTTGCCAACGATACTAAATTAGGAGGAGCCGTTGATTCCCTCAAGGGTAGAGAGGCCTTACGGAGAGATCTTGATAGATTAGGGTATTGGGCAATCACCAACCATATGAAATTTAGCAAGGACAGATGCTGGACTCTGCACTTGCAAAGGTGTAATCCTGGATGTATGTGCAAAGTGGGGGACAAGAGGCTGGAGCGCAGCCCTGCGGAAAAGGATCCGGGGGGTTTGGCTGCTGGTAAGCTCAATATGAGTCAACAATTTGCACTAGCGGCCAAAGGGCCAACCATATCCTGGGGTAACTTGAGCTCAGTGTAGCTAAACAGCCAAAAAATGTGATCGTCCCACTACACTCAGCACTGGTACTGGGCCCCCCAACATAAGAAGGACGTAACAATATTAGAATGTGTCCAAAGGAGTGCAACGAGGATGGTGAAAGGACTAGAGGAGTGGCTGAGGATGCCAGATTGTTCAGCTCAGAGACGAGGAGGCTGAGGGGTGCCCTCACAGCTGCCTACATCTTCCCCATCAAGGGGAGCAGAGCGGGGTGCTGAGCTCTTCTCGCTGGTGTCCGGTGGCAGGACGCAAGCGAATGGCTTCAAGTTGCATCAGGGGAAGTTCAGAGGAGATAGTAAGAAAAGTTCTTTGCTTAGGAGATGGTGACGATAGGCACGGTTCAGTAAACAGCAGTATTAAGAATACATGTGCTGTGCTAAAACAGTAGTTTAAGACTACGCATGCCTGCAATTTTGGTTTTGGTTTGTTTCGTTTTTTCCCTCACAGTGGAGAACACCCTGTAATGAAACACAGTATGAATAACTTTCTACATCCTTTCCCGGGATTGGATCCCTCAGTAAGTGGGGGTTAAACCCCCCCAAACATGTAGGCAATTCCCGGATTCTAGAACATTCATCCTATAGATTGTTCTTCTCTCATCGGCTGCAAATCTTTTTGAAGTTTCAGATGAAACGCGATAGGCATTTTTGCACCTGGTTGAAGTCTTGACAATAAAGAAAGGAGAATGCAAGAAAGTGATATGGGGTGAGAAGCTTCTGCTATTATAGTACCATATGTATTATATGTTGTACAAAATTCCTATTGTGTTACATCTGAAAAATAATTTTTAAAAGTTTTGCCAGCCAGTGAGGTGCCTTTTCTTGTAAAAACAAGATAACAACAGGACAGCTAATGTGCAGAAAATAGCCCCATTTCCCATTACAAGCAAACTGACTAATTGCCATATATATGACTGCAATGTCAGTGTCGTCACTTTGAGGACAGAGAGTTGATACAGCTTCCCCACACGTCTGCAAGGAAGACATATTCCAAGGAAAGTTTCAAAGTTTGGAGGCGTTCAGTTATTCAGAACTTCGGCTGAGAAACTTAGCCCTCTTCATCCCCTCCCCTAACTATATGGAATATTGGATCATACCTTCCTGCACTCCATTCTCTGCAGTGACCCCCACACAGAAGACTGAGACAGTGCTTCCCCTCTCGCAGCCATCGGGAGTCGCTTTACTACTCCCCTGCGTTGGCAGCACCGAGGAAAAACCTTTCCCAGCCTCCCTGTAAGTGAAGGGAAAGAATTTCTTAGGACTTTGCGGTTTCCTATTTCTGGATAGGTCTAATTACTTTGTTAACCGTTCAGCCTTAATACACTGAGCCATATAAACATAGTCAGTGTCTTTCAGCTGTACCCAAAGCAGCACCAGCCATGTATTGTGTAAAGTCTCGTCTTTGCCTATAGCAGGGTCCAGCTCTAAACCATCCGCTCATGGCCACATTGAAAATTCATAGGAGTGTGCGGAAGAAAGCCAAGCAAGACTGCCGGGGTGCTAACCATGGCACTCTTCCTACCCCTCAGTTCAGTATTATTTGGTACCCTTTCAGTTACCAACATCTTAAGGACAAATTTTGCAGATTGTTCTGGTTCTTAATATCAAGAAATCACTCTCCTTTTCTGATCTAGAGTCTACTGATAAATCATCATACTTCAGAAAATCTGCTCTATCCCCCTCCCCCCCCAAATGTTTTTACTGCTAAAATCAACCTCAGTAGCCCTGTTGCTGTCTCAGAGGTGAGAATACAAAAAGACTTTTCTTACCTTTAATGGACTAGGAATATTCAGTGAGGCCACTGGCTGTTTTAACAATAAGGATTAAATGACATGGTTTTGAAAAAAAATATTTACGAAAGAAGAGCACAGAACTATTAGAGAGTGAAATTAAGCATTGAACTGCTTTTATTTCCAGTGTCTTCATTTAATAATGATGGAAAACCTGAACAGTCTGACTTTCAGCTAACATTCCCTGTATTACAGAGCACTCTCACACTGAGTGAGAGACGGCATAGTGGTGCCCTGACTTGAGATAATAACTGGCCATGGGTTTTAACTGAGAGATTTTATCTGTGGAAGCCTACTATAATCAAAAATCCAATGAGAACCTCATAGTTTACCTTACGGGGAACAAGGCTGTCCTTACATTCCCAGTTTTATACCTTTGGTACATCACTGACTTCACCTCTGTTTGTTTGCATTGCCTTTTACAATTGTTTTTAAATTCTTTCAAGAGCATATTCAACACCTCAGCATTACAAGGAACATTTCCCAGAGTATTTACCGATCATTGAACTATAGTACTATGATTACAAACCCGTTTTCATACAATTTCATGTCACTTGAAAAGATTAATGTGAGTGTGTAATATGTCTCTGCTGCCTACAGTCATATGGATCTGCAAGTTCTCCTTCACTTGTGACCTCTTTCTTCAAATACATCAATTTCCTA
This sequence comes from Elanus axillaris, assembly GCA_026212715.1. NCBI lineage: Eukaryota > Metazoa > Chordata > Aves > Accipitriformes > Accipitridae > Elanus > Elanus axillaris. Next base: position 807,104 of record JANZLQ010000030.1, on the reverse strand, counting down.
GACTTAATACTAAAAGCCTAGTCATAAAATGCTCTGAAAGAATTTTCCTCTGGAGCTATTCTGAGATTTTTCCAATTAAGTTAAAAAATGACTGACGCTATAAAGGTCACATATTCCATCTCTTCTTCTGTAACACCACAATGTCAGAGAAGTGTTTATAATAGTCACATACCATAAGATTTTTTTTGTCCTAGCAATTTTCTTAAAGCTTCTTTTAATTGTGGTGTAACAAGATTCTAGTGAATGAAAGGAGAAAAAATAAAAAAAATGTCAAACAAACAAACAAATAACCCCAAAACCAAAAATGGCAAAAAAGGAAACTTTCTAAAAAAGATTTTCTCTTGGAAGACACCCAAGTTACTGATATTAGCCTAACTTCCTAAGCAATTACAGTCTACAACTGCAAGTGCACATACGTCCCCAGTACTTTTTGAATTGATTTATGATACTAAAACCAGTCTTTTTACAGATGTTGTGGAGGTAGGTGGAGCAGAGAGTTCTCATCACAAGAAAGGCTGTCTCATTCCTATCAGACATCAGTGAACCCAGCTACAGGGCACTTTCACAGTGAGCAAGGTTTCCTTAATAGTATTATACATAGAATTAATTGTTCGATTTAAATGTTTTAGCATGATTAAAGAACTCTGAAAAATACAGAAAAAAATCAGGAGAATTTTCTTCAGAAAACAGACATTAGCTCCTGTCAGAAAAGTCAAGAATTGAGAGATATGTGGTTTTAAATTAAAATCTGTCTTTGATATCAAATTGTAATGGTATTTGTATGTTTCAGTATAGTTTGCTTTTCAGATTTACAGCTAATTCCTGTGAAGACCTTCACATAAATTAAGCTTCAGAGAATGGTCAAAGCATTTAGTAACAAAGAAAGCACTTCTTGAATTTACTTTTAGCTTAAGGAAGGTCCTTTAAAAACTAAGGAATATTTCTGCAGTTGTTGCTTAAGTATTAATTTTAGGTAAGCTAATGCCATGCTTCACCTCTGCTTTGCTTTTTCTTACAGTAAGTTACTTTTATCGTAGCCACATTTTATCTCCATATCCAGTCATTCTCACCGAGCCTGGCTATACTTCTTTGGCAGGAACCAACACAAAATATCATCTCATAATAACTCTATTGCTAGCGACTGCTATTAGTTTCTTCTCAAAGATGAAGAAGTTGAAATCTCATGGTTTAGCTGCTGGTGGCCCCAGTTAATATTTTTTGAACAAAATTTCAGATCGGCTTCAGAGATGAGATAAGAAGAAAGTGTGGTGGAAGTATGTCTGGAGGAAACCTCCCAGTTCCCATCACGTCTCCTCGGCGCGTTTGCTGAGACGTAGTCACCAGATCAAGCTCTCCCAGTAACCAAGGCGAAGTGTGGCTTCCTTGACACACGTCAAAGGTCTGCTGTCAAAGCAATCTCACTGGGAATGTGGGATACATGTTGTAAGGCTGGTATAAGCTTCTTTCAAAGTCTGGCTGTTGGAAAAGCAAGGAAGTTAACATGGAATGGTGTCCATGCGTAACACTGCTTTATACCGTCAGTGTGACCCTGGGAGTAGTTAAGGATTCTGTAAGATGTATGGAAATTACAGTCAATATTTGACAGGCTGACAGAAGACTCAGAACGGTAATAAACCACATAGAAACATGCATCCTTTTCCCCTCATTTTTAAAATAAAAAATGCCAAGATGAAGTGCTATGGTATTTATTGGAAGGCATTCTATCAAAAACAGCAGGAGGAAGGATTCTGTCATCCACTGGAGAGGTTCATGCTGTTACTGCACATATTACCAAATGCAAGGTGCCACACATTGTGTTAATAAAACCCAACCCAACAAACTCTTAATAAATAGAAAAGAAAATTGGAAAAGCTTCTCTTGAAAGAAAGAACAAATTACAGTAACTGCTCAGGGGATCAGTAGAGCATATTCCTTCACTGATGGCTCAAAGTCACCACTGGATGCTACATGGTTGTAAGAATTCCAAGTTTCAGAGAAGCACAAGAGGTCCATGCAAGGCCATGGAAGAATGAAGAAAATCTATAGAAAACAACGTGGAATTCATAAAGAGGGTCTTCGTCTCTGAAGACAGGAAACGAAGCAAGACTGAGGTACTTTGTGTAGGACACTTGCAAAAAGAAAGATGTCCCTGTCTTGGGTTTTTTTCACTGTGCTGATGATGGAGGAATTAAACCTTAAATACATTTTTATAGGGAAAAAATACTATTCTGAGAAAACGCCTCAACTGTTTGTACCTGCAGTGAAGCATACCACAAAACCAGAGGCTGCCTCAGTGATCACTTCCAAGCCCTCGCTGGTTGTGGGGAGCAGAATCCTAATCAGTCGAGGTTGCCTGTATCTTGCCCCAGGTCCACAAAAAAGTTGCAGGCAGTGTCAGAAAACCTGTCTCAAGCCTTAGCCTGGAAAAAATAACTGCCTATTTTCAGATTTAACTATCAGAATGCTCTGGTCGCTATATCACATATCCACCAAAGCATCTGTCACTGTATTAAAGCACACCCAGAACAATTCTGTTATTTTTAAGAGCAAGAACACATGCTGCAGTCAGTGAGGGGAAGACTGAGATTGAGAATTACATTGTATTGCCACTTCCTAAGAAAATGCACCATGAAAGAAATGGATTTTTTTTCCTCAGACTTTTTAAATTGCTTTAGTGAGAACTTTTCTGAAAACTCCACATACTTCTCGGCAATTTTAAAGCTAACTATTCCGCTGATTAAACACTAGGTTCACCTTATCATCTATTTAGTCACTGCAGATCATTTAATTTCTTGTGAAATTATTTTGCTGTTTATTCCTCAAGATGTGTTGACAGAAGGTGTTATCCATTAGCCCACCAATAAGATACAACAGATTAATCTCTGTAACTGAACACATCATGACGTGCCGGGAAGCACTTTTTCAACTTAACACTCTGGTTGAATTTAGTATTAATAACATTAGCATTCTGGCTATGCCAGGAAATATAATGACACGGGTTATTAAACTTCATGCTGGAGGGAGGAAGCTAATTGTCTGTAGAGGTCAGGAAGTTCCCTTTACTACAGTCTATCATCCCACAGTAGGTTGTTGTATTACTCAAGAGTTCACTTTCATCGAGAGTATCAGCTTCAACCCACCTCTCAGGGGAGAATACCAGCTCAGATGAGCCTATGTTCTGCTCTTTTATAGGCATTCTTGTATTTTTGCATATGACAATTTCTTATCAGTTACTTTTAATATTAGGCAACCTTATGTTTGATACCTTACAGATTGTGACCCTTTGCCCCACTCATTTACACAGGAAACGTGTCTCCTATGGTTTCCTCATTTTGGTTGAGAGTGCTGTTTAACTTAACGTCCTACGCTCCTAAAAACATGTGCTGAGAAACTACGAAGTCCCCTTAGTAAAGCAGAAGTCTTAAATATTGTACAGAGTGTTTGTCAGTGCTTTTTCACTGTACACTTGTATATTGTGCCATTTACATTGTTTAATTTCTGATGGCACAAAGCATTGCTCTATAAATACTAATCACATATTCAAACATGCAAAGCAGTTCATTCTAGATTCCAAAAAAAATACGTTTATGTATAACAATCAGTTTACTGTCCTGTTACATGTACAGGCTACTGCTAACAATATTCTCAATTCTGATAAGGAAATGAAGTAATGCAAAGGGCTACATTTATAAAGAAATATGTAGAAATATCCACCTACCTCATGAGAGTATTTGAAATAAAAACGCTCTCTAAACCAGTGGATATTCCTTTGTGAAATAATTTCTCCTCAGTTTAATGTAATGGCAAGTTTGTCCAGGAAAAGGCTGTGGGAAGCCGTGCCGAGCGCTTTGCTCAAGTCCAGGAAAGTAACATCCGCTGTTCTCCCTGTGTCGACAGAAGGTGTTGTTTGGTTGTAGAAGGTGGTCAAGTTAGTCTGCCACGATTTATCTTTTGGGCCACTTTTCACCAGCGTGTCTGAATACTTCTTCTTTTGTTAGCTGCCAGTTGTATGTACTGGAATGGCACTTTATATTCATCGCTAATTTGTCCAGGGCTTAGAAACCTCATTCGGAATGTTGTTGTTTTCTTCTTTAGGTGGCTTCCTGAGGTTAGCTTTCTGACTAGGGAACACAGGCAGTGAACGTGAGTGAGCCTGACATCAGAAGGGATTTCTTGTTGTAATCTAATTCCAGAATTACTTTATTTCTGGGGCAATCAGTTCTTTTTTTGGCTCCTCCTTTCTCACCTATCAACAATACTGGGTGGAAGCTGGAGACAGAATACTACTAAGTACTGCTTAATAGCCGAGTCGAAGTTGTGATGCCCTACCTCTGCAAAGAAGACAATGCTGCATACACCTTCCCTCCTGACAAATCCTTTAGGATACTGTATCCAGAAATAAAATAAAGTGGATTACTAATGAACAATTCTCCCCACCCCCTAGGCTTTCAGTGCTGGGAGAAGTGACTGGTTGTTTGCTAATAGCTTTTCATTCCCAGCAAGATCATTGCCCACTCCAGCTAATCAGAGTTAACACAGGTTGGTTGAAGTAACTTCTTGATAAAGGTTTTTGTATTGGGAAGCAGCTGGTTGCTCCTTAATGGCCTTCCTCCATAAAGGGATGCAGAATACCATTGCCTCTTTTGACACGGCTAGCTAATTCTTGATTCTGACAGTGTTTGCCTTCAAAGAAGCAAATCTGATCACAAATGAAGACTGTAAAGCAGCTGGTGTGAAATTAAGTGAACAGACCACAATATCCAGTTCCCATCTCAATCATACCTGTAATTTGCCTTGTAAAGGTGTAGGTGATTTCACATGGTGTTGATTTCCACCATAAGTCACCTTCTGCATCAGGCCATCTCTTTTTCTCTTCCAGTGATACACTTGGCTTCCCAGTTAATGCTCAAAATGTCATAAATTTATCATACTTAACTGTCCCCCACTCTGCCAGAATATAGTAAATGCATCAGTGTTTCTGATCACCTGTGGTCAGCCTGTTTCCTACTTTGGTGCCCCTCCTAGTGTTGCGCTAAACCACCCAAACATCAAAGAGAATATTAAGCAACCTGTGATATGACCTTATCAAAGATATATCATCTCAGGAACTTGAATCTAGCAGCAGCCACAACACTGATTTGTTGTTGTAAGCATGTGCTTGGAGCCTCAAGGTTTATTGCCAAGTCATATGAAGTATCACGCAGAACATAACCATGGGCCAATTCCATTCATTTATTGCTGCCTCCCAAGGGTGAGAATGCTGGCAGAACATCCTAATTTTGACTAGCACTGATGTCGTTCATTGGGTTTTTAACGTGCTGCTCTCACACAAAAACTTTACATCTGCTTAATTAACAATTGCCTGAAGCCACCTTCTGCAATAACATTTTGTATGTTCTTTTTCTTCCAGAACTATCACTGATTTTAAATTTGAAGAAGTGACGGGTCTCCCTGTCTCCATGGTAAGGAATGTGAAAACACCTCTAGAACATATTCAGCAGCTTGTCTTAGGGAAGGCCCTCAAAGTGATTAGAGCAAGGTTCTGGCCCTCAGTCCAGCTTTGCCCTTTGTACTGAAATTAGTGCTTCTTTCATTTTCTCTCTGACAACTTCTTTATTGCCCTGTGCATCCTTTCCCCCCACCTATGACCGAACAGGATCTAAAAGACACCACTCACCACTCCAACTGTGACCTGCGTTTCAAGAAGGGAAAGAAATGGAGCTGCTGATGGAAGCCCTACCGTTCAACGTGGCCTGACCTGTTGTGTTTTTCCGTAGTCTTCACCATCAGCTGCAAGTCCATGTCCTTCTTCCCCTTTCCTCCTTTCATCCTTGTGTAACAACCATCCCCTAACTAAATTTCCTGCTCTAAGTAAACCATCCAGCTCCTCAGAAGAATGATGAATTTCCACAAGAGTCTATTTTTCAATAATAATGACATCAAGCAATTACTTTCTTACTGACACAATTCTAAAAGAAGGAAGACAGCCATCCACTTTACAATGGCCTCCAAGGTGATGCGTTATCTGATTTCTCCGCAAAAGGGAAAACATTGTGTCTATTGTTGACCCCTTTCTGCTGATCAGAATAATCTTCCATGGTTCTTCCAAGCCCCTGCTGGCACCCCGCTTTGGGAACAGGATTGATTTCAAGCTGTCTGTGCTGAGCACTTGCTGATGGGAAGCTGGTTTCTCTATTTCTATTGATAAACCACTGGGCCCTACTCAACGTCCACATTCATGACTTGATTTTATTCTTTTTGTTACCCTTAGGATCTTCCCTTCATGTGGCACAGGGAGGCACGACAGTTCCATGTGAGGCAGCCCCCATCCACCTTTGTCCTGACGAACCAAAACCACCACCTCATGACATTGCTATCAGAGGCATCACGAACAATTAGGTGCAATCCTCTTTATTGACAAAAGAGGATATTCAAAATTCACTTTCCTTGCATCCGTTAGGCAAGAAATGGGTACTCAAGTTTCCAAACCTCTGCTGAGACATGCTGTCAGTTTTTTGCCAGGGTCACCTTGCAAACAGTTCTGTCACGTGTATCTCAGTTTTTCAGTGTTTCTGCTGGTATAGCTACCACACCAAACCAGGCCCTTGCCCTACGTTCATTACTAAGAATAGTGCAGGCACTATTCCTGTCAGGTATCTACTACTCCCTGACTAGTGGCTTCCTACATTCTTGCCTGGTAATAAGCATATGCACAATTAACTGTTTCCTCATTCTGCCCCAAAATTCCAGCAAAATAACTCTGTTGTTTGTTCACCAGTGTATTATACTACTTAAATCTTGTATTAATTGTGAATGCCCCAGGTAGATAATCAGGTTGCTGACCAAGCCCTGGCTTGAGGTTAACTGAAGATGGAGGACTACTGCGTTAGAAGCTGCTGGATGCGTCAGATAACAGTGTAAAAAGCTGGCAAAAGTTAAAGAAAACACTGTGAGAGATGGCTGGACTTCACAGGTGGCTAAGGAAAAGTCAAGGGAGAAAAAATGGCCAGACTTTGTAGATCATGGAAGGGGAGTATTTGAGACCTTTTGGGGAGTGGACTCTTGCAAGGCAAACAGTACCCATGTAACTATATCAGCAATGTAATTTAAGGCTATGTTGAAGGTAAAAGTATCAGAAATACAAAATTTTAGTGTAGCCAAATCAGGATCAATGGGGAGGAAGTAATTAGGAGTGGGCTGTTTATTTGGGAGGAAGTGGGAGTGGAGAAAGGGTGTTACAAGAGCAGTGAAAAGGAGGGTCAGAAAAATGGAAAAGGGACTGAAAAAAAAATCAGATCATGTTATTGGTGCTGTCTGGGGTTACCTGTGGAGCAGCCCCACTGCTATCCTGCAGCTAGACCAGGAAAACAAACCAAATTCATTGTTCTGACTATGCCACACACAGCAAAAATGCTTCCAGAGTCAGGGGGAATGGGGCAGGAACTTTACCTGTCTATCAGGAAAACACCTGGATGAACAGGCTGAGCATCCTGGTATGACTGTGGCAGTGCCCATGCTAGACCTGATGGCATCAGCATCTTCCCAGCCACCTCTTAACAGAGCATTATATCCTTTACATTTTCATATTAGTACTTCAGGGAAACTTGGGCAATTATTTCAGACCAAATCAACCTTTGCTTGGAAACCCTCTAGGAATTGAGCAAAGGAAACATGAAAAACAAACACGAAGCTGAAGAATCACTGCTACGTTTTCATGTAATTGACCTGGAGTACCATTAAGCTCTGACATTTTCCCAGGTGTTTACTGGAGAAACACAGCAAATGTAACTTTCCCAATTTCTTTAACACAATATTTGTAAAGCCAAACTTTTCAATGTTCACTTTCAGCAAACATTCACACAGAATAAATACCCACAAATTTGATATAGCATCCCATTTAAAAATTACTACCAATTTGCAGTACTCTCATGTCCTTTGTATCTTTTTTTTTTCTAGATTTGCTTTTGCTTGTTTGTGAATGTAACAGGATTATTCTATAATTTGACAGATATTCATAAAACACTTTCCCACATTCAACTGCATTTCTCCCAGGCAAGGTGGAGACTTTGCTTATGTGGACAACTTTGCTTTGGGAAGTTTGCTGCTTAGTGCAGTTGGCTGTGAATATTCAGAAGTGCAGGTTGAAAGATACATGACCCGATTTATGCAACACCAAGCTTCCATTGTTATTGCTCATGTAGAAGGATCTGATAGCACTACCTACAAGTGACGTTTCCCAGCACCTCCAGTGATGTGACTGTTTCCATTTTTTTCTTTAAATATGAGAAACTACCAATAAAATACAGAAAACGTGAAGCCAAAGCTAAGAAATGCCAGAACAATGTTTATTTAAGGTTGTCTTATCTTTTCTTCCACATATGGTTTACAATACTATCTCTGATTACATGATCACATAGTATTTTTTCCATAGGATGCTGTCTTACTCAGTAGACAAAGTAGCATTGCTGTATTGATTCTTTGACTTTTTATTAAAAAGAAGTAAGGAAGCATCTCTCAGTAGAATCTTTTCTTCTTTTGTTGCAGAAGCTGAAGGTTTGATAACAAATCAGAAAGGAACTGCAGGAGCATAAAAGGTGGTTAAAGCCAATGAATATTGCCTAGAAAAGAGCTGTAATATTCTTATATTATGCCAAGGTTATCCTTTTTTGCCTGCTAAGCTAAAATATCCTTAAAACCTGGGACGTATGCAGCACATGCTGGCGGTCAATCTTATATAATACTAGAGGTCATATTCTTTCTTGCCCCGCTAAACGGAGTGGAAATTATGGCATTTCCTCAACTCTCTGTGCAAATGCATTGTTTGTGTAGCATTCAAGGCTCTGAATTCTCTCATTTGTTCCCCATTCAAGGTTCAGGTAAGCACCTGGTCACGCTGTTTTCCTGGCAAAAGTGTGAGTTTTCCCCACAATACTGTCCTGTCAGCACTTCCTTACTTGCTTACATATGCTTGGGTGGGTCCCCTTCTGCCTTGTTTTGGTTTTGGGGGTTTTTTTTTTGAAGCGTCCCTTGTCCACCTCTGCAGAAGCAGTTTTTACTGACTACTTGCATCTATTTTCTTGATGTACAATGTGGTCACTTCTGCAACAGGAATGGGAATATCTGGGCCAGCCAGATTTTCTACCCAGGATATTAATCAATAGCTAAGCACGAAAAATGGTCTAGGCTCAGCAGGAACTTCCTGGGAAAATCTCCTGAACTGGCCAAAATTCTCCCCAAGAGCTCCTGTAACAGTCTGTCAAATACTTAATTGTGAAGGTGGCTATATGTTCTATCACCTAGTTCCATGTCAGTCACCGAGGGAAGTGTTTTAATGTTCCCCTGAGTGGTAAATGCAATGAGGTCATTGTAACAAAGCATATTTTTACTTGTAAGGCCCCATGATGCTTTGGTTCCTTGCGGTTTTCTTCCAGACCGGGACAGTCTGTCAGATGCCTCAGGATACAATGGAAGCCTGGTTCCACTTAATATTTTCGTTAATTACTTCAGCAACACATGAGAGAACACATTCATAAGTGTGTGGAGGGAAAGCAGCAAAACTCTACTTCCCGGCTGAAGTACTAAGTAAAATTCATTGAAAATCAGTCCTCAGCCCCACCACTGGTGAATCCTTTTAACACGAGGCCTTTCCCGAGCCCAGCAGCCTTCAGCGGGTTGAGCAAACTCTGCACATGCCCACTCATTCCTAAGAAAAGTCTTTTCCCTGTCACCTCTCCGGGGTGGTTGGGACCTCCCCTGCGCCTCCCTCCTAAGGCCCCAGCTGACGCTGTGTCCCATTTTGGGGAGCTCTATCTCCAGTTTGGGGTAACGTAGGTTGCAAAAGTCTCTAGTGAGCTTTCTCTGGCTAGTCTGCAGGTTGAAGGAATTAGGATTTCTTTAAAAAAACAGGTAAGCTATTGGGAGAGAGAGATAAATTGTTCTTTGTGACCACCGGAGAGGTGTGCAGGAAAATGAGCTTAATCTACAAACAGACTTGATAGCAGAGTGATGGGGAAAACACTGAAACTGTAGGATGGTAGAGGAGTGAAACAGAAAACCTAGGGAAAAAAAGGGAAAGCGTTCTTCACTGTTTGGGATAGACCAGTGTCTGCCAAGGATGGTCTGTCTCCTTCCTCCGTGCATGGGGTTAAGACTAGATGATCTGTTGGACAAGGTCACTTCCAGATCCCCATTTCTGTGAATTCTATTAATGAAGCTGTAGGAAGTGATCCCTGCAAAACTGGAAAAAAAAAAAATGGAGCTGCAGCTGAATATCCGTACATCTCAACACACACACGGATCATACAAATGTTTTCAGTTGGCAACTGCAGCAAATAGAGGGTAAAAATGACATGTGGAATAAAACTTCCTTGATATACAGCCTATTTAAGTTTCATTCACCTACAGAATATGCTTATATAAATTATCATTCCCAATAAAAGATGAAAATGATTGTAATAGCATTTATCTACCCCAGAGACAGATAGGTTATTAAGCTTGTATCACGTGCAATTACTGTTACAGCAGGCTGCAGTAGGATAGACAACCACCAATGGAAGATAACAAATAAACTCCCAGTGAGAATAACAATTTTTCTCAAAGAGAACCAATAAGAACTTTTGTTTAACTCACTTCAAATTCATTTATGTATTCATACATTCATTTATTGCTCTTGTAGCTATTGCTTAATCTTGAGTAATCTTGGTAACATGCTTTTTTATTTAATGAGCATGCATAGAAGAATGAGGGTTAATGAGGTATTAATAAGATTTATCCACTTCAAAAATATTTAGCTTGAACTATTCTTCTTGGGGTGCATCAGGCTTATCTGCTTTGGTGACACTAAAAAGTCAACAGCTATAGCATACCTGAGTCGCATAAAACATAATTACAACATCAGTACAATAAAGCCATTATTTCTGTAAAACTAATACATAAAGATGTTATCCTAAAAGATATAAACAGCCCTGAAAATGGTTGCACCATTGCTTCAGAAACTGTTAATTGCTTTTTGAAATACAACTCCTCATAAGGAGGTGTTAATTGATTTTGTAAGCACTTTCAATTAAAACGCCAGTAGAGAAGAATGAATGTTGAACTCCATATTTTTAGGTAAGCCAGTACCGTAGAATTATTTGTACAGCATGTTGCTGTTAGAGGTACTTTGTCCATAGCGGTTCATGGGCCATGACTTCCACATACCCTCGGCTGGTGCAAACTGTTGTAACATTGGTAACTTCACTGGCATTAGGACGGCACGCAAGGGCCCTGTCCCCACGGAGTTCTGATGCCTTGTAATTCCTGCTCATTGCCTGCCCACAAGCAGTCTGCAGAATTAAGGCATTTGGGGTCAAGAGTGCACTCAGTCCCCAAGCTAACGTAACAGTACAGTACATAGACACGTAGTTCGTGACTCTCCATACTCCGCTACCAAGCGACGTTGGCAATGAAGCTAGGTCATGAAAACAGTGACTGGCTGCATCAACCATGGGCATACTTCAGGAGTTCTGCACTCTGAACGGTGACATCCCAAACCCTCCTCCAGCTCACAGAGAAGCTCCTACAGTAGCAGGAACCCCTACTTTCCTTACAAAGTTGCATCGGTTATGTCACCCGACCTGCATTATCCTACAAGTCTTCAAACGCTTTTTTTCCTAACCTCTGGTAACCAGCTTTACTGCTCATTGTCTAATGACTATGAGACCCCAAACTTTCTACCTTGCCATGAGTGAAGTAGGTATTGCCACAAAATTCTCACTCTCTGTGTGCAGTTATGAAGATCTATACAAATTTCTCTTTTTGAAGGACTGACTGGAAACTGGAAACTGCAACGAACTGCCAGTTACATTACTAAACCTATCAAAATTGGTAATGCCACACATAGTAATGTCTGCAGACACCAAGCTGAGCGGTGTGGTTGACACACCTGATGGATGGGATGCCACCCTGAGGGACCTGGACAAGCTTGAGAAGTGAGCCCATGTGAACCTCATGAGGTTCAACAAGGCCAAGGGCAAGGTCCTGCACAGGGGTTGGGGCAGGCCTGGGTACCAATGCAGGCTGGAGGATGAAGGGATTGAGAGCAGCCCTGCCAAGAAGGACTTGGGGGTAGCGGTGGATGAAAAGCTGGACACAAGCCGGCAATGTGCGCTCACAGCCCAGAAATCCAACCCTGTCCTGGGCCGCATCCCAAGCGGGGTGGGCAGCAGGTCGCGGGAGGGGATCCTGCCCCTCTGCTCCGCTCTGGGCAGATGCACCTGCAGTTCTGCGCCCAGCTCTGGGGTCCTCAGCTCGGGAGGGACACGGATCTGTTGGAGCGGGGCCAGAGGAGGGACACAAAAATGATCCGAGGGCTGGAACACCTCTGCTATGAGGACAGGCTGAGAGAGTTGGGGTTGTTCAGCCTGGAGAAGAGAAAGCTTCAGCGAGACCTTACTGTGGCCTTTCAGTACTTAAAGGGGGCTTATAAGAAGGATGGGGACAGACTTTTTAGTAGGGCCTGTTGCGATAGGACAAGGGGTAATGGCTTTAAACTAAAAGAGGATAGATTCAGACTAGGTATAAGAAATTTTTTTACGATAAGGATGGTGAAGCACTGGAACAGTTTGACCGGAGAGGTAGTAGATGCCCCATCCCTGGAAACATTCCAGGTCAGGTTGGATGGGGCTCTGAGCAACGTGATCTAGTTGGAGATGTCCCTGCTCGCTGCATGGGGGTTGGACTAGATGACCTTTGAAGGTCCCCTCCAACCCAGACCATTCTGTGATACTGTTTCATACAGTGTTAACAGGCTGGAGCCAACAAAGCTCAATTTCAACAGTATTTAATGTACCAGTACTTTACTATAGAGTGGCAGCAGAATGTTTGTTTTGGGTTGTTGGCTGTATGATGTTTTGAGTGTCCCAGGATCTGTCTTAGGGTTAGACTGGAAATTGTGAGAGAGATTGGCCTTTGAGTATCACATAACGGTTCGTGTGACGTGGGGTGTCAAATGGCATAAATCCAGGGGCTGAACTTTGATTCTCTACTGAGAAGAATCACACTGAAGAGAATCATGAATTGGAACATGCAAAGTCTTTTCTTAATTTGTGTTTTTTTAAATCTAAGGGATTATCTACGTGTTTTTTTTATTGAATTCTTAGAATTTAAGAGTTACCATTTTCTTGATCTTGCCAATCAGGGCACAATATCAGTTTTCTAGTTTTAGATATTCTTTGTCAATGCATCAAAGCCAAAACATCTATCATGAATACTTTCCTAATTTTTTTCCCAGAAATTCCTCAAACCTTGGACTTTTCTTGAACGTTTGAATTAGATTCTAAAGAGAATGCTTATGGTTTTTTATTGCTTCTGAAAGCTTTTCATTGTTGCTCAACAGATGCCACAGTTGGAGAAGAAGCTGGAAGAAGAGCTTCAGTGTAGTGCCAGAATCATTGCTTGCCGTTTTCCTTTCCCTTGCTGGATCCCAGATCATACTACTGGAGAGGGAATAGACACTGTGTGGGCCTACGATTTGAAACATCGTAGAGGATGTGAAACAAAGAGCTTGGAAATCATACCAGAGACAGAATCCTAAACATCTAATTTGCTTTTGTACTGAAATTTTTGGCTTTGACTTCACCTGTTAGAGATACGATTAATGCAAGTAGAGCCCCAGGATATGGAGGTATATATTCACTAAAATAACTGAAGTACACTGGTTATCTGAAAGCACACAAAGGTTAGTTAAAGGTGTAGTGGAATGGCTTAATGTAGTTAGTAAAAATTATGAGAAAGTTTTACAGAAGCGGAAAACTTTAATGTGGAAAATGGGATAAAATACGGTTCACTACTGTTAAGGGGAATATATGTATAAGTTAAAATGCTCAAATTGGTGAACTTAATATGTACATTCTTTCTGAGCCTACATAGCATTTGTTATTGGTGTTGAAAGTGGTGTGCAAGTGGCTTCTCAAATGAGCCGTGGTTCCCAAATGTCTTCATTATATATGCCAAGTAGGCCTAATGCTGCATACATCAAACTGATACAGATTCAGTATGATGATGACACCAAAGTTCTACACCTCAGCCTTGAATGTGTACTTTCAAAAGTTGAATATGACACAACAAGCAAATATAACAAGTTGCTTATTCATTAACACAAGCGCAGCCCTTGATTACAATAATGTATTTTTATTTAACTTATGTGAAGACCGAACTGCAAAAATGTGCTCTTACTGAACACTTACTGGTATAACCCTTTGCAAATGACTATGATTTTTTCTAACGTCTCTGATTTAGGAAGGGTTTCAGAAGTCACCTACCTGGCAGTGAAGTGTCACTGCTTCTGTGTACTCAAACCTTGGATAAGGTATGGGTGAGAGTTGCTTACTTGAATGTGTCATGAAGTCTGTCTCTGATTTCAGAGGTAGTTGGTCTGGCTAGCTTGGTTAAATCTGATTAGGCCTCAGTTTATAGTGAGATGGGAAGGGAGGTTTTTGGTTGGGTTTCTTTTCCCCTGTGCTTTTCTATGCCATCTGATGAGATCTCAGAAACTCGTGGCATTGCTGCATGGCTTTTCCTTGGAAGTGTGAAGCAAGTTCTCCCTGTGTTTTTGCTGATACTGGTTTGCAGGGGGGTACTGTCACTGCTGTGACATTTTCCTTTCCTAACATGGTTAAAGCACTTTTCTGTTTTTTTAACAGTCTGCTTACTTGGTCTTTCCTTTAGTTCCCAGGTAAAGTTTTACTGCTTTGATCCATTAATGATTAATCGAAGTTCATAGATAGCCTCCCCGGCTCCAATTAACATATAGACTGTTTGTTAAGCAGTGACTACATAAGTTTGGCAGACTTTTGCATATATATGATACCCACAGACCAAAGCTAAAACAGGCTAGGAAATTGTCACCTGACTAAAACTAGCTCAGGCCAAGAGAAGTGCTGAGACCCTGCAATTTCAGGTAAATACAAAGCCTGTGACATTTTATTAGGCATTGGGAAGTGCATTTGCTGGACTACAGTATCTGACTTGGAGAAGCGAGATGTTATTTGGGATGTGTAGTCTACAGTTACACCTGTACCCAGGCTTTTTAGTTTTGGTGGGAGGCGGGGAAGAAGAAGAATTTAAAATAAAAATCTACACTGAGGATTTGAAATGGAGCAGTGGAATGGTTTTGGCCTGATAATGCATACAAAGCAAGAGAGGAAAGGGGCAAATGTATCTGCTCTGGAGTCTGCAAAGGAGAGTTGATTTCAGCCTCGCATGGCAAGGCACAGCTGTAAATGTGGAAACTGTGTGTGTTGAAGAACACTGATGCCTGGTAACCAGTCTTTTACAGCCTTTCACTACAGTGTAATATAGTGCATCTTGTAAAACTGCACTAAACTCTTTCTACCGTGATTTAAGCGTTATGATTATTACACAGTGACAGGACAGGGCTACAGAGGCTTATCCAAAGTGGCTGAATTTACTTTAATATCCCAAGGCTGTAAAACTGGAACTCAGACAAAGGAAATCTGAAATTACTTCTGTTGGAAAAAGACCATACAAAGGGGAAATCAGCTAATTAAGCAGAGTCTTTCCCCAGATGACTGTGAAGGAGAAGAAGAGGCAAAAGATTTTGATCAAGTGAATTTTGTTTCATCTGCAGTGCAGTGCTTTGACTCAAGTTTCTGCTGCCTACTTTCACTGAAGTTAGTTCCCATGGAATGAAGCAGATATTTTTCTGCTGTGTTTGACTATGTATTTGTCTATTGCATTATTGTTTGCCTGCTAAAAGGTAAAACTGAATTTTTCAATTCTGCCTGTGGTAAAGGCTTTGGCGCGTGTACTTCTTAGTTACCACCTATTGCTCCAGAAATATTTGTTGAGGAGGGCGAGATAGAACTAATGATGTGATGGCCTGCATTTTAGGAGCAATAAGTGCTGTCCTCAAGGCAAGGAGAGATTTATGAATGCTTTTAAAGTAAAGCAGAGGGCTGTTTCTTGCTCTGGGCATTTACTTTTGGGGGTCTGCACTGAGAGAGACAGTGGTCTGAAGGTTTGGAATTCCTTATTGCATAAGGAAATGTGACGTATTTCATGTTTCCACAGCTGAAGTGTGAAATGGAAAGCAAATTGCTCTAATTTACACAGGGAGACAGGGAAGGCATTTTCTTGTCATGTTGTCCTTAATTTTTCTGTCACTTGCTATGTTCGTTTGGTAGTTGAGAAGATTAAATACTTAACTGTGACTTCAGTTACCACTGTATGGATTATTATGTTGATACACTTCCAATTGCTAGGGTAATGTATTATGATTTTGTTGATATGCTGCTTCAGAGTACAAATTTGTTTTTTCTGAAAACCAGGAAAGCTTTGGAGAACTGGCTTAACCAAATTATAGTGTAGGTCTGAAGGCAAAGGGAGGACACCTTCAAGCTACGTGTGCTGTTCAATACCATATTGAACACAGTCTTCTGTTTTGCATAAATTGGCTTTCTAGGGAGGAGAAGGCTATGGCTACAAGAGAGCCACCTGTCAGTGCAGGTTGCTTGGTATACTGCACAGTCACTACAGCTACACAGCACTGTCAGCCAAGCTTGTCCAGATTTGTTTGTGAAATGTGCATGTATTTTGTGAGCTTCAGGCATTTATGTATTACTGGGTGCATTAAAGTTCTTGACTTACCCTCTGGTCTGATTATATGCTGCCACTTAATCTAATACTGCTCCAAGGAAGTTAATCCTCTGTCTCTGAGCTGCTGTTTATTTCTGACTTAGAAGTTGTAGCCAGGTAAGAAGGTACAGAATGAAGTTTAAAATAAAGTACCACATTTCACAAGCCAATTGAATGAGTATGGTCTGTGGAAAAAAAGGTTCCAAAGCCTGGGCTTTGGGAAGGTCTTTCACCTTTAATGAAGGACACAGCTCAGGAGGTGACAGAGGTCTCCTGAATTCTGCATCAATTTAAGAGTGACTTGAGCTTTGCTTTTCTCATGTGTGTGTTCTTTAAAAATTTTTACCACTGTAATACTATTCTAAGGTCTACAGGGGAAGTAAGCAGAGGTAGCGTTTTGTTTGAGCTGTGGGAGGAAAGGAGGAAGGGAATCTTCTGGCCCAAGTATAGCAGTTTGTCAAAGCGCTTTTGAAATAGTTCAGACTTGCACATGGGGTGTACGTATTTCTCACTGGGTAGGAGCATCCGTTCTAAGAATGGATTCAGAAATGGGTTCATGTCTGATACCATTACACTCTAATGAACACTAATTATTGAGAGAACACCTCATATTCTGTAGTTTGACTTTTCATGATGGTTTACAAATAGTGAAGTATTTATTCAAGAAAGGATGTGAATCCTTCAAATTTATGGTTGAAGAGGGCAGCCTAACATCAGATTTAATGCCAGTAAATTCTGTTTTGAGCGAGTTAATTTTCTTTCACATTTGCCAAATTTGCAGTTCTCTAGTTTTACAATGTAGCCCCAAGTTGTTTTCTCAGAAGGAACATATGTTTCTTCTAGAAGACTCCTTGAGTTCTTGATAAGACAGTTTGGCTTATATGTTTAACTTAAAAATTGCCCTTGAGTGAGATAGCTGCAGAATTAAAATTTTCAGTATTTTACTTTTTATGATAATCTTTTGATTCATCCTTGTATGCTTTACTGAGGGAGACTTATCCATGGATAGTTACTGTTTTGTTCTTAATTCTTTTTCTGAATTCTCCTTCTTATTTCAGTGTTTGCTTTTATTTTTTCATACTGTCTTTTTACAATTTGACTGTTTAACTTCAGTTCATTAGCTCTTCTAATTTCCTTTTTTTTCCCCTTGTAAACTAGTAGCCTCCCCCC
>JANZLQ010000030.1:752761-772473 GCA_026212715.1 Elanus axillaris | reverse complement strand
ATTGGCTCAATCGGACACATGGGAAGCTTCCAGCAGCTTCTCACAGAAGCCACCCCTGTAACCCCCCACCCCCCCCCACTATCAAAACCTTGCCACAGAAACCCAATGCACTGACTTACATCAGATTGTAACTGCAGTGGAAGTAACTTACGGACTAGAGACGCTGTGTTGGGCCTTCAGCTTTCCTAGTACAATATGAAAGGTATTCATGTAATGCTCTCTAGTAATGGCTTTTAAAATGTGAAAAAAAAACCTTCATTTTTCGGCCAGCTGGGGCTATGTGAGTCGTGGTCTGACGGGACTGACAACAAAGGTGAATGTTGTTCACTGCTGTAAAATTAGTAACTTCAAAGATATGAAACTGTGATTTGTTTTACTAGGACAATTAATTGGCTGAACTCAAGAGGTTCAATGCAATTTATTATTGATTATTCTATAAATGTATAATTTATTTTTGCTCACGGATCTAGTAGTATAGTTCCATAATCATCTGCTGAACCTATTTTAAAACTCTAAGTCTACAATACCATTTATGTTTTAGGAGAGCTCTGGGGAAAGAAAAAAAATACTTGCAATTTTCTTTTCCTGAAACAGAGGGCACACACTAAAATTAAAATTCATTTTAATTTCAAATTATCCTCTCTTGGATTGCTGCCTTTTTATGTATTTGACTCCTTTATCCTACAGAAAATTTCTTTCTAAATTTGCATCAAAGTTTGCCCAAAAAGTAGTTCTTTTTTCACAGCCTAACTATAAGGTAATCAATGCTGTATTTGAAGGTCATCTTAAGAAATTAACTAGAAACAGTCAGCAACTTTGTGAATTTGCAATACCATGGCTTTACTCTACACATTTTGATGAATAATTCATCACACAAGCAGCACAATGAGTTTCAAGAGTAATACTAGCCAACAAACGAAGATGATTAAGATGTTAGCACACAGAGAAGATGCAGAGCGATCACTGGTGTGATGAACAAGAGCCCATCTGTTTTGTTTTATTTCAGCTCAGGACTGCATGAGCTCTAAGCCATCTCTGATATTCAGGGAGGTTAAACATAGGCACCAGGGGTGGGAGACCATCACGCCTCTTTACATCTTCTGAGCAGCAATATAATGTAGATGCATGTTCGAATTTCCTTTTTGCTGGACTGCTAAGGCTCTGTCTGTACAGGACATTAGCAATAATCTCGTCCAGCACCAGGAGCAGTTCACGTAAGAGAAGCATGCACCAGGAGCAGTTCACGTAAGAGAAGCATACCTATTGATTTCAAACGGAGCTAGACTGTCCTTTTTGGGCAACTATCAAAAACATGAATGAAGCCTGCTTGCCTTGCTCTCTTTATAAATTCATTAACAATGTCATTCAAATCTGTCTCTCCCCCCCCACACGTCCCCAAACCAGTGAAACGGAAGGAGAAATGAAACTCACCTTTCCTTTGCTCCAGGTGTGGGACCAAAACATTACAAATGGAATTTACTCCCCTCACTATCCACCTCTAACAGTTTCTTCACTCTACACTTCAAAAACCATTTCCGAATTAAAAATATGCTGTGAACTTGGCTTGGGGTATGACAGGAGAAAATATTTTTATCAAATTTATGATTTGTCAAGGAAGAAGAGAAAGCCCAGTCAGAAGAATTGGCATGTTCATTTGATTCTAATATCCAAACTAAAAATAGTAGCAGCATGAGTAATCTCAGGCCTCAGATCTTTTCTTTTCATTTTCTCCTGAAACAGCAAATTAATTCAATTAGTTGGAATAGGCCATGCGTATTTAATGTGACAATTTGAAATGGGAGTACTACCTTTTAGTCTTCAGAATTCTAATGACATCATTAAGGTTGTTTATAGAAATCTACAAAATTAAATGAATGGTATTAAACATCATCACCTCTGAGATGGAGGCCAAATGACTCCTGGGTCTGATAAGAGGAAACACTCTTTCATTTCTAGATCAATGCTTTGAATTTGAGCCAGGATTCCAACAATGAGAAGTTATTATCAACCAAAGACAGGCAGCATGCTCTGTGAAAGGAGTTTATGGTGTCAGGCGGTTTCCCAGGGCGCTGGTACCTTCCTAGGAGGTGTGTTTTGCAGTACTGCTCGACAAGGACATTAAGACCAAGCTACTGCCTAGTCGAGAGTACGGTCCCTACTCTGCAGAGAGAACTTAGTTCCAGGCATCATCAAATATCTGACTTCCACCAAAATTAAAGTAATTTTGTAATAACAGAAAGTAATGGCCTCTACAATACAAATTGTTTATCCTTCTGAGAAAAAGTCATCTACAGCTATAGGTAAAACAGCCTCTGTGATGGGGGAATCCTGACGAATGTGGCTGGGTGTGCCTGGCCATGTACGCTCTTGGGCTGGACCTTGACGCTGACTGATGGGCTCGACGTCCTGGTTTGACCTTGGACCTGCCTCATCACTTCCCTGGAGAGCGCTGAGCAGCGGCTGCCCCTGGTTACTCTCTCCGGACCTGACCCTGACTCTGGCCCGTGGCTTGCTGACTTGACTTGTCTCTTTGACCCCAGACCGGTCAAGCGATCGGGACTCGCGGTGGGAGCAGGTGACTGTCGCCAGACTTGCTCTGCCCACCGTGCCCAGGCCGGTGGGACCGTGCCCTTGTTCCTGAGGTCTATGTCTTTGCCTGCTTTGTTATTGTGCGCGCTCCTGCCTACCTGTCCCTGGAAGAGCGGCCCTGCCCTTGCTGCTCCCTGACCCTGTGTTTTGGGCTTAATCAGCGGGGTTTGGGCAGCAGGAGCTGTAGGGTGCCCTGGGTAGAAGGAGGTGATGAACCAGTCACAGGCAGCTCCAAGCTGGCCTGGCAAAAGCCAACGCCACCCCGCTGCATGCCAAAACTTCGGCCAGAGGAGAACACAGTGCCTCTGCTAAAAGATATTTAAGAAAGGCTTAGGGGTAGGAGACACAGAAAGGGCTCCTGGAAGCAGCAGGAGGCAGAGGAGATGTGCGGACACCCCCAGGAGGGGACACAGAGGAGGATACAGGAGGGGGGATGTGGAAGGCGACATTTTGGGGGACACAGCTGGAGACCCTGCCTTGGAAGGAGGCACTCCTTGCTCGAGCAGGTACAGCCTGAAGGGACTGCAGCCCGTGGAGCACCCGCAGGAGAGTGCAGGAAATGCGTAAGAAGGAAGGAGCAGCAGAAAAAAAGGGGGTAAGAAGCAAGGAACGACAGAAGGAAGCCACTGTTTAAGTTGTCTTTGTTTCTCAATACCTGTGTCAGTAATTAAAAGTTTAAGTTATTTGGCAATAAAATGAATTCAGTGAAATTCCCTGAGTTGAGGATTGTTTTGCTCATGACGCCCTGGCAAACTGAACGACATCAAGTTACCAGACTTGTTCTCACAAAAGCTAGTGCAGTATTCAGTCTCCTAAAGTCCTGGTGTGAAAGGTTACGTTTAGAAGAACAGCATGCTTCTAGATACTCCAGAGACTTCTTTGTGATGAGAGTGTTAAGGCATAGCTGGATGAAATCTTTTGCATGTAGGAGAAGTGGGCAAAGAGGTTATAGCTGTTCAGACCCTCTTTTTGGAGTTCACCTCTCAGTTCTGCTTGTTCAACTCTTGGTCTAACCAGTCTCTAACCTGGTTCTGCGAGACACAACAAATCCCTACCATATACATTTAAAAGTATGTGACATCTTACCAAGGCTTTAAAGATCAAGGAGTATGTCCTGGAGTAACAGCTGGCTAAAAGGCTCGTTTCCTTTCAATATTAACGCGGGTTCTAGAAAAATGAGTGGATGACAAATGACGCCACAATATCTGTGTTAAGGAAGACATCTCTTCGCACAGTTTGGTACTTTTAAGCTCTGACATGCCATTTCTAAAAATACAATACTTTTATTCAAGTGATTATTTATAGAATTTGGCTTTAATTTTTGGCATAAACATTAAGAAATTATTGCTTACATGAAGAGTTCTGTATTTATGACTCTGCAATTAGCTGAAAAAATGGCACTGAGCTAGTTTAAACTGTTATATTGCGTGCTGGCTGTTCCCAGGGAAACCTTTGAAGTGCATAGTATGTCCTTGCTAATGTTTTTAACAGTTTCTCTGAGTTACAGCGTGCTCATGCAGGCTGTATGAAAGGATCATTCTTAGGTTGCCACAGCCTCTGAAAAGACTGAATGGGTTAATGATTTTATTTCTCTTTACAGAATACTTCCATCGTGATGTTATTTAAACTATTCTTTCTTTCTTTTCTCCTTCCAGAGCAGCATAAGAGAATTGCAGTGGTTATAAATCCTTCACTATGGCTTTTCAGGCTGGAAATGCCAAGGTGCATTCACCATTTACCTCAATAGGCCTGCTCAAGGCAGCTATTACAAATGAGGTGAAATATGTGTCAAAGTCACGCAGCATTATTCTGACCTATCACTGCAGCTATCTTTGTAAATAACCTTTACAACACCAGAAACATAATCTTTTACTATTTCTAGCATTTCAACGCTTGTTTTACTCTCAAACTTCCTTGTCCAAAGAAAAAAAAAATTAGGATGAGGGGAAGCCCAGCTGCTGGCGTGCCGCCTCCGCCACCCGAATCCCTGCAGTTCCACCTCAAAGCTGTTTAGCTCCCCACATGTCCGTGACCATCCGGGGACTCCTGGGGTAGCATGGTGGCTGCACTAGGCCCTGCGCCTCTGAGCCGCCCCTGCCTGCCCCAGCTGGGCCCGCCTGGAGCAGGGCCTTGGCCTGGATGCTCTCCGGGGTCCCTCCGCACCTCCGCCACGCTGCGATGCCGAGATGGGCGCCGGAGCAGCAGCTCGGCTCCCAGACACGGCGGTGATTGTTAAAGGATGTTAGGAATGCTGCTCCCTCGGGTAGACTCCAGAGCAAGGAATTCCTCCTTCCCGGCCACCCAAATCCAGCAAGTGCACACTGAGACCCCCATGGTCTCTCTGTTCCATTCCCATAAGTGTGGACACTGCTGATCCTTTCTGCGGATTTGGCCGGAAGGGAGGCTGTGTGGACCCCAGACAGGCACACACACACACGAACACAGCTCCCACAGCCTATATGCCCTCAGCAGCATCCAGATAGCACCACCAGAACTCACATAAAACATAAGTAGAGAAATAGAGAGAGCCCAGCCCTGTTCTTCCTCCCTGGCTGATCAGGACCGGAGTTCGTTGGTGAAATCACACCCTGTCACTCTCTAGACTTGCACACCCACTCGTGTTCACGGGTCCCTCAGGTGTCAGCGGGTCTAATACCCATGCCCAGACCCTGGGCCCCGTACCCGGTACACAGGTCTCCTGCACACTGCCTAGCCCAGCTCGATGTTCTCTGGCAAAGCAGTTGTACACACACACGCTCATTCCACAATCACTCCAACAATCACGCATCCCTCAAATGGTGTCGGAGGTTCTCTCCGCCTGCCTAATAGCTAACGCTTGGACCCAGGGCTCACTCAGCGGCCCGCTGGCTCTGACCTTGAGACACACACAGGGTTAGGTTCACTGGGGAAAAATAACCACGCTTAGTTCTTTCTAGTTCCTGGCATTTAGACGCCTCACACTTACACATACCTTGGTGTCCCTCCAGGGGCTGAGCACGGAGCTACGGGCCCTGGGGACGGGGGTCTTTCCTCCAGCTGCAGGTGCCCAGAACTCTCTTGCACGCGAGTCTCTCCAGATACAGCAGTCACACACGGGCTAGAGAGCGGGTTTACACAGGAAAAAATTGTTAAGAAAAATTATTTCATAGGAAGATAGGATAGACTGTGGTGATCAGGCACAGGGCTCAGGCAGACGGTCTAACTGACTGGCAGCCTGTTCATGCATGAGTGGCCCCTTTTCTTGCCTTTTTCTCTTATTTTCTCAAGTTTACTCCTCCTGGATGCACCCTGGACCCAATTTATGTGCCTTCAGTCCTTCCCTTAGGCTTTCCATCACAAGTTTCACAAAGTCCACAGGGCCCCTCAAGCATCCCATAATACTCAGCCTTGCTTCCACCTTCTTATCAGTTACAAGGTCCAGGTCGACCGTCCTCAAGACTGTGCCTGAGTAATTTTTCAGTGGCCTTCCACCCACTATATCTGAGCAGTTCTGGTTTTCGTTACTGTCTCTGTTATCACCTACCCGGCAGATCTGTGTATCTGTGTGTGCAATTTATCACCTTTCTTGTTATTTGTTATGTAATTTATAATTAAGAGTTCTTAACCAAGTAACCTAATGAAGCAGATGCTCTCATTCCCCATACCCTTACAATGACCAGTCAACCTGAATGGTCTGCAAGTGAAATCCAGGATGCATCATATGAGATAATAGAGGTTTTCTGTTTATGTGTCCTTTGATTTCTAGAGGCCAAATGGTACATTTTTGCTACATTAAAATGTTGTATTATGTGCTACGTGGGGACTAGGTGGACCGATTGGACCCACAGACTCTGCTGTGATAATGAGTCAACAGGCTCCCATAGCCACATAACCAGAAACGGAGAACTTTTATGTTTGTCTGTCTTCTCTGCTCCACGTCCAACTGTGGCAGCAGTTTCAGGCTGGACATACAAAAGCTGGAAGGCCCAATCCTGCAGCAACTGGTCTCTAAGGAAAGGCAATAACATCCTCACACAGGTTCTGCCAAACATAGACAGCACTTTGTGCCGTCTTGGAGATGTCGGTGTCCAGCCTCTCCTCAGCATTTGCCACTTTGGAGGCAGCTGGACATAGGCATGTGCCAGATTTCAGAGCCCAGCCTGTATTCCACGGCTAGAAATTTCCACTTACGCTGTGCACAAGGTCTCCTCAGTGGTCTACCGTGGTTTGCAGGATGCCCAAGTGGTGCCATTTGCAGTTAACGTTGTCATAGGAATACTGTGGGCAACGTGGCCATGGCTGAAACGGGCAAAGGCTCGTACCGGCTCAGGAAGGTAAGCGACATGTATGACTTGTGAAAAGGTGGTCTTGGCAAAGGCTTCACGGTCTTCTGTCATGATCAGACCCACTGTGGTATGGCTGGCAAGACGGAGGTCCAGCCAGACCCTTGTATGGAGCACGGCTTCTCTCCTCCTTCGGCGTGAGCCAAGATTCTCACAGGGCAGCGGCTGGTACAGAGAGCTGGAGGTGAACGGTCCTCACAAGGTGCTCTGAGGGATCCTCAGAGCACTTCCAGCCTATCCCACGTGCAGAGCTGTAGAGACTGTTTTTTCTAGCTCCCAAATCTCTCCCCACTGTGGGAAGACCGTTAGCCCCAGCAACTCAGGCAGCCCACCAGGCTGATGCTACTGACCAGAAGCGGCACACGGCATTTCTAGCGGTCATTCTGCTGGCCAGCCTGCACCTCCTCCCGGATCTCTTGCTCGTATGACACGCTAACGAACAGCAAGCAACGTGCCAGATGCCATTGCAGACAGTGAGAGTCCTGCCAATGATCTGCAAAGGGACCAAATCTGTCTGGCGAAATGCAGCAGGGCCCAAAGGATCAGAGCTACTAGCAGGCTGCAGGGCAACCAAAGGGGCAACAAGCAGCCTGCTTTTTCTGTAGGTGGCAAATATAGACTGCCCGGCTGCTCCCCTTGATGGAGGTTACTGAAGCCATCACGTCACACGGGGAGCTAATAAGCAGTGAGCACGTTTTGTGTTGTGCTAGAGAGCATCTCAATGAGTAGGCACAAAGGTCTTGGTGATGTGGTACAGAGAAAGATATCCCTTCAAGTGCAATGCAGTATGGACATAGCACTTCTCTCTAGAGCGCTTTGAGCAGTACAGACATGAATGAATCCACACAATCAGTTCTGAGGGGCAGGGAGAACACTGTCAGCAGCATAGACACAGAAATATTATATTTAAGATGGTAAGGAACAAAGAAATATCGCTATTTTTTTTCTTTTCCTTTCTTTTTTTTAGAGAACCAAGCAGATCACATAACTTTTTCTTGATCAGATTGAGACACTGTACAGAAATAAAAAATGCCCCATATAGGTGGAGACTAAAGAAAACTAGATGAAATAATACACTCATTATTTTTGGTGCTGAATTGCAGTACCACAGTACTGTTATAAGAGGATGATTTAGCTCAGTATAATACTCCCAGTTGTCTTATTTTCCTGTTAACAATGTTTGTTTCTCTCCGTGGCTGAAGTAACTCTTCAAGGTTCTGCAAGAGTGATGTACAGAAAATTCTCCTAGTCAGCAGTGACTGCTAGTGAGGAAAACACTAAGGAACTGTTGTTCTTCATCCAGACTTTATTATCTAGGACATAAACCAACATTTCTTGGTGAAAGGGAGCAGAACAAAAGAAAACAAGAGGAAGGGAAAGACAGGGAATGGCTGAGAGGGTTGTTCACATTCTCTGCAAATTTTTCAATGCTAAAACATGAATATGAAGAAGTTACATCAATGTCTGTGATCAGGCAAATCAGCCTTCAGATGCTTTCCAAATTAAGTGCAGAGTACCGAGGTACTTGCATTTCCACTAGCCTTGGATTAGCACTTGGGCTCTGCCGTGGTATGGCCGTGATCTGAAAGTTAAGGCTCTAAAAGAAATGCATGTGGTTAATACCTCCTTGCTTTTTTTGAGTTAAAACAAAAGGCTTCTACTGCAACAACCTTTGCCGTGGAAGCAGACCTGGATTTACTTGGAGTGGGAGCAGGAGGAATCTGGGGGGCTCTGGTCCCCTCCAGCTCCTGGGGGCCACATTCCTGTGTCCGCTCCCTCTGCTCCTCCTCTTCCCTCCCCTCTGCCAGGTTTAGACTGGAGCTGCCTGCCCTTAATTTATGAAATCCGACCCCGTGGAAATCAATATTTTTGCCACTGATTTCAATCTTTTCCACCGGCACCCTCTGTCCTTCTCTGACACGAACATTTCGGCATCATACTTCCGAGCAGTACTCGTGTGCTCTTTGATGAAATAAATAAGCAAAGCAAAACCGCCTCTGTAGGCACACGGGCGTACGTGGGTGTGACGGGAGAGACACAGACCTTTCTGTTTGCCCACGGTCTTTACAAGAAGTTGATGTGAGCCACAAACATCTCCGAACATCTCCAAGTTCTCCAGTGTTTAAAATGGAGATGTGACTTCCATTTGAAACAGAACTGAGTATTTTGACCACATCTCTACCTTGCGTAAGTCTTTCAGCTAAACCTAAAACCAAAATACCACTTTTCATACTCTCATGACAATGGCTGGTTCTCCCATACCTTTGTTGCTCAGTGATATTGGCTGAAAAAGAAAGGAGAAATCATGAAACTAACTTCTCTTTTTGAAGACCACATCTGAAGAGGACTGCTTAAAATGCAGCATTTGGAGAGAGCACTTTGATTTGTGGCACTGTTTCGGACTTGTATAGTCACAAATGGAGTGAAAAATTATGCTCTTCCTTTTGCAGGGTTCTATTCTTTTAACCTCTAACCCAGCAGTGTGAATAATATTAATTTAACAAAAAATCCAAATATAATTCCACTTTAGCGACTTGAAATATAATGGATTTTCTGTAGCTTTCAGACTGTCACTCACAGATCTTCCTGTACTAGTTAACAAAAGGCTAAAACGACTTCAAAGACAAGGTAATTAGTGAAATGGCACATCCCTTCAAAGTGAAACCATTTCAGAACATTTCTGTACCCTACTGGACAGACACAGATACGCCTGACAGTGCACGTCGTGGGATTAGATATGGCATTCATTCCCAAGGCTACTTATCTTAACTTGATGGACTCAAGACTCGAGTCCATGGTCAGTAAGGGCTTTGAGCAGATATACTTTATATACAAAAGTTGTCCTGTTGTCTTCAGCACTTCCCATCTGTAAAAATGAGAAACAATGCTGCTATTCCCTGTGATGGTATAAAGATGTCACTTAAAGCTTATAAAGATGAATTCATTAAGCATTTGAATATCATAGCGATAAGTGCAAAAAAAAAAAAACCATGAAGACATTATTATTACTGTCAGAGAGGGATTTGGATGTGATTCAGTAAACAAAGCATGCAGCCACATGCTGAATGAGTATAAAAAGACATATAGGACAGCTGGTTCCTCCCTTGAGCACCATCTATTCTGTGTTGCACGGCCCTGATCCAAAGCCTGTGATTGCCACAAAAAGGTTCCAGCTAACAGCAGTCAGCTGTGGACTAGCTCTTGGCGACGAAGGCATCTGCTCTAAAATTAGCAGAGAGCCATGTCTAAAGACTCACAGCGTACGTACACTCACGCAGGCAGGAAGGATCCTGGAATCACAGAATAATTTGGGTTGGAAGGCACCTCTGGAGGTCCGTAGCCCAACCTCCTGCTCAAAGCAGGGCCAACTTCAACGCTACAACAGGTTGCTCAGGACCTTACCCTCTCGAGTGTTTAAAATCAACATCTTCGAAGCCACCAGGCAGCCTGTTCCAGTGCCCAGCCACTCCTGCTGAGAAACCCACACAGGGAATCATCCTTCAGGCACTTTCTAGCTTCTTGGTGTCAGATTTTGCAGGTAGACTTTTGGAATAGCTACTTTTTCAAGTTCATATCCACGGTCATATGCCTATATGGGTAAGCTCTTTGAGATGGAGCTGCATTTCGCACAAAGCCTTTGTAGCGGCCATTCTTGATTGGTTAGTTCGTTAACAAGTGTAACATCAGCCATAAAATTAGGACGTAAAGTAAGCAGGATACGGTCATGTTTTATATTCAGTGGTACTTTTGCTGTTTCAAGCCTCTGTCCCTTGCTGCGTTAAAAGGTTCTTTGCCACGGAGATCGGAGTGGTATGTAACCCCCAAGAAATCACTGATGTAGCAGAGAAACACTTTAAAAGGCCCTTTGTTCTCTAATGCAGACGTGAAGGTTTTCCTATGCTAGGACACTTAGAGACTTGAGATTACATAGGTTTTTTTAATTTAATAACAATAAGGGTGATAACTTCGCAGGGAAGAAAGGCAGCTCTGGGATTTAGCTTTTCTGCCATTTGGGTCTCCCTAATATCAGCGGGTGGTGCTGCACCTGTAGTGACACAGCTCTGCCTGCTGAGAAGAGAGCTGTGGTCTGCCTTCAATGCACACGCAAGATAACAGTGCATTTTTTCCTCTTACAGGATCTATTTTATAGGTTTAACATGCTTGGCTTATTATAAAAACCAAATTCATTCCTTGTTGCCTGTTTGATTTATAATTAAGTTTAATTTCATATTCTGTTTTCCACTGTAACACTTATCCACGATCCTTGACTTGGCAAGACTTGTCAGCCATTTTCAAAAACCAGACTTGATCTAAGGACAGTGACCAGCACATAATATCAGACAGTTTGCATTTTCTGGGGTGTTTGCTTTTTGTGGACCATTTCATTATCATGCAAATGGAGTCGGGCCATTTTGCAGACAATCTAATTGTTAGCATAATATGTCCTCGTTATTTGTATAGTGCAGCAGTTTGCATTAGGCATTATCAAATGTAACAGAAACCCATATAACAGCATGAGTTTTGAGAAATGGAGGCTATTTTTTATCACAGGCTGTACGTAGTGGGTTCCAACTCCAGCCTAGAATCACTGACAGACCTCAGCTAGCCAAAACTGCCCAGCTCCTACGGAGTCTGAACATGCGCTCTGTGTGTCAGTGGGAGCAAGCCGGTTTCCTAGCCCGCACGTTTGAGGTCTTCCTCCCCCGGTGCTTTCAGTTTCGAGCAAGCTTTAGCTCTTAAACCTTGAAGACAGTATTATGCTATGCCTACATAACTGCAGCAAAGGAATTAAGATACATTAAACACTACTAAAATAGCAAATGGAAACCAAACTTGTCTCCTTTTAGCTAGTGTTTGGAATGCAAAAGCTTAAACTTTCATCCTGTTTCCAAACAGTAAATCTTATCTTTTCAGAAAATGCTGCCAATTTAGCACTGTTGAACTTTGGAATACAGCCATCCACACATAAACACATTTGCACGTTATTTTGGTTGGCTCTTGCTAAAGCCATATGCTGGGTTTTTTTTAATTAAAAAGGCACCTCAGAAAAACTTCCACTGTTCACACAGGATAAAACATCTTTCAAGGTTCTAAAATGTCAACAAAATACTGAACTAGAAATAATAGTTTCCTCCCTTCCCCCAGTGTCGTAAGTAATGCTTGCCGAGTGGACTTTAACAGCCATTTTTACTTGTTTATGAAGACACCTTTCAGTCACTTGTTGTGAAAGTCAAGGTTTTGGTGTGGCAGGGATGGGTCACTTCTAAACCATCCTGATGGGAAATAAGCAGTCCACGCTCCTTTGCCAGCTACCAGGGTTGTAGTCCTCATCTGGGTAACTCAGAGTGACAAAGCAGCTAAAGAGCGAGGGTTATTTTTCATTTTCTGACAATATATAAAATAATTTAGTGCAATTGAGTAGATGAAATCTGAAGTATCAGACGAGGGTTTGTATTTTTTCACTGCCAGCTTCCAGCTGAAAAATGTACCCTGTAAATACATATGTTGTGCTAACTAGGAACAGATTAGACTGAAAGCACCATTGTACCTCCAACATGGAGGAATTTGTTTTCTTGTCTCCTTTCACTTTTGGCACTAAACTTGTGGTTTATTGAATGATACTGGATGCTGAGTGTGGATTTGCCTCTTCTAGTCATTATAAAGTGATCAATCACTGTCAAACTGACTCTATAACTGCAGGCTATTGAGCTGCCATCACTAGTGCCACCGTTTCTCAGCCAGAAGAGCGGGCAGCCCAGGTTCCATTGCTTCACTTGCACAAAACCTTTTCAACCAACTTCTCCAGTCTTCCAACAGCTTCCAGTTGGCCAGGCTCTTAGTTTTCTAGAAAAAGCTCAAAAACCTTTTCTGGAATCAAACCAAAGATTTATTCCTTAACCAGGACAGAGGAAAGGGAGAGATGACTGGGCCAGCCGTGTGGCAGGGCTCCTCTTCGAGTCCTTGCTCCCAGCAGCAGCTCTACTGCTGGTACCACTGGAGGGGCTGCAAGGAGCCCTGACCCTGCTGCCTGCACTGGGGAGGGTGGGGGAGTCATTCCCCTGAAGCCTCCAGCTAAACACTTTCAGTAAACATTTATAAATGTAGTTATACAGAGCGCAATAGCGTCAACAAAATAATTTGTCATCTCCCCTTTCCTCTTATCAAGACTAATGCATAGCCTAGTAGTAACGGCACTCCCAGCGGAGGTGGGAGGTAGGATCTGGTTCGACTCATTTGGCTGATAGACACAGTTCAGCTTGACAGCTCTAACGGGAGCTGAATCTTCAGATCTTAACCCGTGGCTGTTGGGTGGAAGCAGACTGAACGTACATGAACAGCATTAGCTGTTGCTCCTTGGTTTTGTCACTAATGCTCTGTGCTTTGCTTTCCTAATATTTGTTGCTGCCTTTGTTACAAATGCCTGAAATAGTAAAAAAAAAGGAAAGTGTTTCTATTTTGATTCACCCCAAACAATACATGCTTTTCTTTTTCCAGTTGCAAGGACACACCGTTATGTCATCTACTCCTACAAACCCAACAGCACGCCATACACTCACTTTACAAAACGTATGGTACTACAAATTGTAATCTAATCCTAGGATTGAATCTAGTTTTTGTCTCCCTCCAAACTCCTTCAGTTCTAGAACATGTTCTTAGAACATTTTTAATATATTTTTCTGCCATATGGCTAAGTTACTACCTAACCTTTAAAGGTATTGTCATGGTCTTTAGCAACACTTTTTTTCCCCCCCTTTTCTTTGTCATTTGTAATAAGCACTGATTACGTGTGAAGCTTCTGGATGATCCCTGGTGGCAAGATGGCTCATTCCTGTCCTACAGTTTTTCCTGCTTTTCCAGATGAAGAGCTTGGGGGTTGGGGATGGCAATGCAACAGGAGCAGCGTGACTCGGAGTCCTCTGATGAACTGCAGCGTGACTCGTACAAGCACCAGCACTTCACCTCACAGCCTCACAACCCTGATGCAGCCTGACATGAAGCGAGGAAGAACATCTCCTCTCTGCTCCATACAGATCAGCACCGGCTCTCCTGAGAGCTAATCAGACAACAATTATCCTCAGTGGAGACTTGCGTCTACAGCAAACCTCGGAAGCACAGACGTCCAGGTGCTTTGGGGAGCAAGAGATGTGCTGTCATGAGCATGCACGTGTAAATGGTGACACAACCATGGTAAAGACTTCGGTAGCGTCAGAGCGAGCCGTGCGTCAGTGTTGGTTCTTCTCTCCTTTGCAGACCCTGCCATATCCCCCCTCCCCCCCGGAGCTGGGGATGGAAATGCTCGCAGCCTCCTACTCCTGTTTCAGGCTGTGGGTGGGTTTGGATGTGGATTGGCTTCCAGAGAGCGGCGGCAGCTGGAGCCGGTGAGAGGCTTCGGGCCGCTGTTGCTCCTCTCCGTCTTGGCGGACACCTCTCTACCATCACCCCTGCTACTCCTCTTCGCGGCGTGCGGCTCGGCCCTGGCTCAGCTCTGGCAGTGTTTCTTCAAACGCCCCTCTGAGCATCTTCCTCGTCTCTCCCAAAGCTTCCCAGAGAAATACTGACTGATGGCAGTGGGTTTATGTGAGACGAGAAATGCATTGCTATAGAGCCTTCCAGCAACTTGATTTATAGCAGTGCAAACACTCTGGTAATTGTGTGTAGTACATTACTTGTCCAGACTGCAGTGTCTTGCACTTACTAATGTTGGGGAAAACTCTTTGCTTGTAAAGCTTTTCTGAGTCTTCCCCACTCTTCTTGGTTCACTTTTGATACGTTTTTAACAGGATGCTTTGTCACACTGGGAAAACTGTCTGACGGGAAAGTCCCTCTTTATGTACTTCGTGTTTGTGCACTGAGACAGTAGATTTATAAACAAGATTTTAGATACATTTCAGCCTTTTTCCACCACACATATTCTTGTCAAACAGGTCAATGAACACTCCTAGTAAACATTTGGACTAAATTATGGCATAAAATTATAAGATTCACAGTTCTATAGAATATTTTTCCTTGGTTTTAAACATGTTGTGATCACAGCATGTGAATTAGTCCCTTCCTGATTTGCGAAAAAGAGTGAACTCTGTACACTTTTCAATCTTTCTGTTTCTGCTTGGATTTATTATTCATCTTGGATCCCTTTTTTGGAAATCATGTTGCCACAGGGAAGAATCTGAAAGTATTCTGTCAATGTACCTAATAGTTTTAAATAGCTTTAACCTTTCTGGGCTTACTCCTCTCTTTATTCTTCCTCATGTTCTGTCTTTGTTTTTTCACTGAGCTAAGAGTTTATATTTGCTACCTGTAGCAATCCACAGCTCTTTCCACCTGGTACAGTTAATCTAGAGTCCAGGAATACATTTGGTGGTCATTTGTATTTGTCAACAGCAAATCCCACCTGATGTCATGTTTCCTGCTTACCCGACCCGTTATCGTTGGGACTCACTCTGGAATGTCTCCATCTGCCCTCGTCTAAATAACATCCTGTCATCTGCAAACATTCGCCTCTCCTTATTTATTGGCCTTTCAGGCTTGCTAACACATTTTAAAATGGTCCAGAAATCAGTTATGTTTTCCCCTATAAAAAGATTAGAATTTTCAGAGAGGCCTTGAATCCCAAGTCGTAATTAAAGATCGCATGGAAGGAATGGCTGTCACTCTTGATTTGGAATATATGAAAGAGCTTGAAACTGAATTGTCCCATTCATCAGGCAGAGGCACACAATAACTAAAAATTGTTTCTGCTAAAGAAACTGGGAAATGAACAGATTTTTTCCCTTTTTTCCCTACAGCGATTAGTGTTCAGTCTGCCCAGGCAGGCAGCTTTGCACTCACGCAGAGTACAGCGGCAATCTGGTAGCAATACCAGACTAGGAAGAACTGAACGAGCACTGGGGAACAGGTGGTCTTGATGAAATGGAAAAAACAGACTGAAAAAACACGCAACTAAATTGCATCCTCATAGAATTACACAACTGCACAAATACGTGGTAAGGACCAGAAGGAAAGGATCTGAAGGTTATTGTACCAGAAAGCCAGGCAGTTCCCGTTGTGGAAGAGACAAACATACAAACAGGAGTACCACCTGCAAGAACCATAAGCGGTCCTCCTGCTCTACTTGGTAAGGCTTTAGCCAGAATAATGTTCATGTTGCGGTGCTGTTTTTTCCTGGAGGGTCTTCATAAAGTTGAGAAAGAGGGAGACCAATTAGAATGAAGTCAGGAACCACCTCTTGGAAACTATTAATAATTACACTCTTTGCCTTTTGTCCTTGGAGAGCTATGGGGGAAGCAAGGGGGGATACTTTCCCTTTCTCCTTCACCTCCCCCTTCTCCTCCAGGCTAGTTACGGTAGCCCTCAAGAATTTTGAATACCCGTCTGATGTTCAAACCTGCATGTTCCTATTGCTATGTCTCCTGCATGCGTTTCAGGTCTTGTCTGAGGTTAA
The DNA here is from genome assembly GCA_026212715.1 of Elanus axillaris. Lineage (NCBI taxonomy): Eukaryota > Metazoa > Chordata > Aves > Accipitriformes > Accipitridae > Elanus > Elanus axillaris. The sequence continues at coordinate 756,120 of JANZLQ010000030.1, read as the reverse complement.
ACAACTATTTAAGAATACCATCCAGTGATCTGTCCTGAGGCTGGATAGTTATGAGCGGCAGGCTGTGGGGAATAGTATGGGCAAGTACCTAGGACAGTGGGCACCTCCAATGCTTTGGAACTTCACCCCTGAGCAAGTGCAGAACCTTGAAAAACTAGTAAAATATTTGGAAAAAATATACTGTCACCCTGGAAATTTCAGAGAGAGACAAATCACTGCAACGCAAATGCCTATCAAGCCCTGTTCAAGACTATTCAGTACCTTCAAGGGGAGGAGAAGGTCTCTGGATCCGACAACAAAATGACTGACAGGCACTGCGGCCACTCCAGCTCCCATGACCGGCACTGCGGCCACTCCAGCTCCCACGACCAGCACTGCGGTTACTCCAACCCCTGCGACAGGCGCTGCAGCTGAAGCAGAGGACCAGCGCGTGCCGATATCAGTCACCCCTATACACGAGAAGAAATACTGGGTGCAAAATTCAGCTCGTTCGGTAAGGGCAGAAAGTCTTACTAAGAAGGGGAAGAAGGAAGAAGTGGACAAGGCAGGCTACTCTGAAGCAGGGCCAGCACCAGAAAAGGAGGAGGAAGAGGCAGGACGCACAAACGAGGCAGTGACCACCCGATCCCTATCCCTTGCTGAGCTGCAAGATAAGCGAAAAGATTTCAGCTGCCTTCCAGGCGTGCACGTGGTCACCCGGCTGCTCCGACGCTGGGATAATGGGGCCAATAGCCTGGAATTAAAGGGTAGGGAAGCCAAGCAGTTGAGATCCCTGTCTAGGGAATGTGGCACTGACAAAGCGATTGGAGAAGGGGCACAAGCCTTCAGCCTCTGGAGGCAATGCCTGTCAGGTGTGAAAGGAAGGTATCACTTCAAGGAAGATGTTACTTGTCACCCAGGCAAGTGGAGGACCATGGAGAGAAGCGTCCAGTCCCTGAGGGAATTAGCCATGCTGGAGGTGTTTTATGATGACCTGGACAACGAGCAGTTATCCGAAGAGACAGAGGAAGCCCAGGGCACATGACTCATGCAGCAGAAGTTTGTATAATAATACTGTATGTCATCACTGCTATGGTTGCTATATGCCATATCAATGGTATTACAGTAAGAATTACCCAGATTAATGAAGAATGAATTCTGATGAAACTGAGCAAAGTGCAGTGATGATAGGACAGCATAAGTGCAGCAGTGACGGGACCTGGGCATGACGTAGATGGTATCGAATAAGGGGTGGATATTGTCCTGGTTTCTGCTGGGATAAAGTTAATACTCTTAGTAGCTGGCACAGTGCTGTGTTTTGTATTTAGGATTAGAAGAACATTGATAACACGCTGATGTTTTAGCTGTTGTTGAGCAGTGTTTATACTAAGTCAAGGACTTTTCAGCTTCTCCTACTGCCCAGCCAGGGAGGAGGCTGGGGGGGCACAAGACGTTGGGAGGGGACACAGCCAGGAGAGCTGACCCCAACTGGCCAAAGGGACATTCCATACGGTGTGATGTCATGCTGAGAAATAAAACCCGGACGAGTCGGCCGGGGCGGGGGGGAATCACTGCTCAGGGACTGGCTGGGCATCCGTCAGCGGGTGGTGAGCAACTGCGCTGTGCATCACTTGTTTTGTATATTCTCTTATCATTATTATTGTTTTCCCTTCCTTTCCCATCCTATTAGACTGTCTTTATCTCAACCCATGAGTTTTACCTCTTTTTCAGATTCTGTCCCCCATCCCACTGTGGGATGGGGGGAGCGAGCGAAGAGCCGTGTGGTGTTTAGCTTCCTGCCAGGTTAAACCACAACAAAGGGAGAAGCAAGTTGTGTGTTAGGAAAAAAGAATTCCTTCTAACAGTGAGCACCAGGTGGGATTGCTGGAGGGGCTGCAAAGCCACAGGAGCCCTATAAAATAAATGTCTGTTGTGAATTTCTTGGGGCATGACATAGTTGGGATTCATCTTGCCCAATTCTATGTGTCAAAAAGCATTCACCATTCATTTTATTATCTGGGAAGCCTTCACAGTCAGTGGAGACAGACTTAACGCCAGAGGCAATCTATCTTGTCCTAAATGAGGCATCTAGACTAGGTAGGGTGAGGGGGGGGGCCTTTGGTTAACACAGAAGGAGTTTGGAGACGCCATAGAGTTTTGGCTGTGTAACTGGCTTCTATGGTATTTTTTTTAATGGGTGTAAGCCAAAGCAAGCGTGTGATACTCTTTAAAAAGCATTATATCCTCCTTGTTCAAAATGTCTACATCTTTAGAGCTGTGTCAGTGATCTATGGAAACGTTGCTAAATTTTCCCCTGAGTGAATGGAAAAAATGCATGCGACTATGGTTTGAGCCAGTTGTTCAGTTAAATGATGGTTCATCCATTTATTGCTCCTGATTTTTCAAAATCTTTAGCATACAGCTTTCTCTGAAAGACACTGTTGTCACAGCAAAATTTCAGTATGTGCTACTTGCTCCTGTTTTGGAAAGCTTAACTCGTGCAGGCAGAGAGAAAAGCTCCAGTGGAACTCTTGTGACTGTCCACACACCAAAGAAAATGAATAGTTTAAGAGAACAACTTACAAGCATTCCATGAAAAGATATTAAGTTGTGTATTGTGCACCTACAAAGCCTATCTGCATTCAGAAATGCAAACAAAGGCTAACATCCTTGAATAGTGTATTCTCCATGAGTGATTTGACTTCCTTTAATAATTAGTGCAGAAAAAAACCCAACCCAGTAACAGAGATACAGAATGAAGGAAAACTGATCCTGAGCAAAGAAGAGAAAATCCAGAAACGACTTTCTCACTGTGAGTTGACTTTGTAATGTTGGTGAAAATATAATAACATCTTAAGTGATACTCACATTAACTTCCATTTGTAAGCAGTTCAGACAGGAGATTAAACCAGGAAGCATTAAATGTATATGACCATTACATATGAAATTTCTTGCCTTAGAGAAATACAAACACTTTGGAAAGAAAAGGCCGTATACATGGCCATGTGATCCTTCCACTGGCATCATGCTAATTATTATTGATTAATTTTCTGGGAGTAAATCCGGACCCCAGATATAAGGGAAAAACATCAATAATAGAGCACAAATGCCCTTTTTTTTTTCTTTTTTCCTCCCCAAACCAGGCTGCTCAAACAGGTTTGCAGTCCAACAGCTACAGTGCATGATAATGAGTGCTGAATCCATCCAGCAGTTACTCTTATATCCCATTTCAGGTTAATAACATAGAAAAAAATACCCTTTTACCAGTAGTAAGTTGTATTGGGTTTCTGTGGCAAGGTTTTGGTGGGGGGGGGTTACAGGGGTGGCTTCTGTGAGAAGCTGCTGGAAGCTTCCCCTTTGTCCGTTAGAGCCAATAACAG
>JANZLQ010000030.1:725950-752661 GCA_026212715.1 Elanus axillaris | reverse complement strand
CTGTCTAGCGAAGAGGGGGGGGAGTGATAGAACGACTTGGTGGGCACCTGGCGTCCAGCCATGGTCAACCCATCACATAAGTTTACACATGGCTGATGTGGGAGTAGAGGGAATACATACTAACTTCCAAATGGGCAGTGCATAGAAGCTATAAGCCATCAACTCTCTTTCACGTCATCCAGCTACAACAAGAATACCTCTGAAATCATTGAAGCTGTGATTAAAGCATTGATCTAAGCCAGTAGAAATAGAAGATGAATTAAGTGTACCTGAAAATAATTACTTTAGAATTAGCTTGACATTCACAAAGCTGAACTGGAAAGGGATGCTTTCTTCAGTATAGAAGTGAAACAGAAAATTAGATTTCACCCAGGTAGAAAAATTTACGGATTCTAATCCAGGAAAACATATGCCTACAGAATTGACCATGGGTATGGTAACTGATCTTGGACAATTGCAGTGTAATTGGCTGTCGTGCCTTGAGGACTTTGTCCTAAAGCTACAAGTAAAATCCTACTAGACCAGTGACTTGGAAAAATGTCATTAGGACTCATATTTTTGGTCACAAGCTTTGTGCAAGATTATGGCTAACATAGGATAGGATACATAACTTACATAACAGCATCAAAACTCCCCAGGATGGTGAACCTCTAAAAAATTGGAAGGGACATACTCCTTCGAAAATCACTGGGGAAATTTTGTCTACTGATAATAAAACCAACTGGAAATCAATATGAAGTGGAGGTTGTTTGGTTTTTTTAATTAGGGAAAGAATCAAATCATAAACATTAACACCATAGAATGACTGACACATGACATCATTGATACAGTAATAGGTGGAAGAGAGCATGTAGGTGGAAAGAGATGATAAGTGTTGGCCTTTGTAATGTACAACACATTACTTAAAGCATGGGAAAGATGAACTGCAACTGCATCTGTCTGCACTTGAAAGATGCTTTTGTTTTTATTTTAGCAATATGTTAAACAGGAAAAGCGCAACACACTAAAACGTCCTGTTTACTACAAACGACTTCTCTGCTGTCTCACACAATTTAATACAGGGAGACTACAAGATGCCACAAAGCCATGGAAATTTACATTATGATAAATAATGCCAGTCACACCCTTCTTTATAAAATTAAATCATGTATAGTATAAACTAGCATCCTGGGTACATTAGGGTTGAGGTTCATCTGCTATGAATTTGGACAGCTTTTCAGATCTGATGCATATGAGACAACTCCATTCAGAGAAGAAGAAACTAACTCTGGGATTTTCTCTTTCTCTACCCTGCAATAAGAGGAGTCTAGACAACTAACAGTGCGTTAGACATCTACAGTGCATTGTCTACAACTGTATTATTGCAATAGTCTACGTGCAATCAGATAAACGTCAGTCTAAGACAGTTTCTCTGAATTTGCTAATTTTAGAATTGCTTGCATTCCATTAACATTAGCAGAATGTCTATGGAAACCGGTGTGGAAGCAGGCCTCTTCCACCTCAAAAGTTTGTAGGTGTCGATAGAAACCAGAAGATGTTTATCTTCGGTTCTCAGCACACCAAACAACCTGGAAGGGTCTACCAGCGGGAAGGAACGATGGTGGGACGCTGCAGGAGTCGCAGCACATGGACAGTGCCTTCTGCCTGTTAGCTCAGGCAGAGCATAAGGCTTTTGGGGCTGGCAAAGCAGTAGCCCCAGAGATGCAATATTGCCCTCCACATGTGTAGTTTGAACCAGTGTCACCTTTGCAGATTTTACTCTGTGTCGTATCGAGCAGCATAAGCAAGTACCGATTTTCAGAACTTAGTAGCGGGGAGATACACCAACCGTTCCAGAAATGGGATCTCAGTTTCAGAAGTGAATAAAAGAAGAAAAAGGGAGGGCTCCCCGCAGTCATGTGGGGTAGATCTGTGAGCGAGCTTTCCTACGTCTGCAGTGTCGGTACGCCGGGATCACAGAGCAACATCGTGAACAGCAGGCTGAACCAGAACACTGCTCATGAGCTACAGAATTACTATGGCCCGTACAGATATTTTTGGCATTCCAGACCCTGAGCAAGCAGTTGCTCTGTATGGAAGAGCTCTTCCAACCAGGGAGTGGTGGGCTGACAGAATTAATTTTAACTATTAATTAACTAATAGCAATTAAATAGCATTAATAATCCTTCGTTCTTAAATCTTTCCTGTGAAACAACACCTTACATAAACTTGAGTTTGCTCATTTAAACTTAATCTGTATAGAGGAAGGTCAAACAGATCTGTGTGGACCAGGGGTCATCAGCCACCAGGTCAAGTCACCACCGCTGTTTCGGCCCCTCTGTGTAGGTAGGCCAAGCGTGCCATGGTGTCAGCATCCAAAGGCAGCTGTACAATCTACATTCTCAGAAGGTATTAGCATCAATTCCAGATGCTCATATAACACCACAGAGGCTGCTGGCGTTTATATGCTTATTTCAATACATCTGCCAGGCAATTTTCAGGTGGTGTTTTGCATGATTAAGAGTATTTGTGCAAAACGTGTAACAGTACCAAAACCTGTGGCTTATTCTCCTCTTTGACTTTTGACTTATAGTTAGTATTTTTTCTGCATACCATGGTGGTTATTTCCATGCCTTGCGGATCTGAAGGTAAAATGGTGTCCCATTTTGTATGGCTGTCAAGTCATAGCATTCCTTGCATTTTGCCTCAAGCTCAGTAAAGCTGTTAGAGGTCTAAAGGGTCACAGCAGTGCCTACTGACAGTTCTGCAATACGCTCTTTTACATTTACAGGGAAAAAAAAAAAAAAAAGCCTCTTGTGAATGCAGTAGCCAGTATTCCTTGGTAATAATTTGAGTGACATGAAAGCTCAGGACATACATGAAAAGGACCTTGGTCGTACAGTAGGTAAATTCCTAATCCATTCCAGGATCCCTTTTGTCTGAAGAACGACTAGGCTTCTGAAAACATGTAGCCTGACTAATCAGGAGTCTTGCTTGTGTTTGTTCCTACATTTTTTGTGACTGCTATCCAAGCTGTATTGTTACAAAACAATAAATTCTCTAAAGCAGTCCAGGCTTCTTCTAACGTATCTACCACAACAAAACTTTAATCAGTCCAAGTATCTACAGAAATGTTTCGGTTTTGTTGCTTATGTTAGTGGTGGATGGTTTATGTTGGCCATTATTTCAATTGTGCTGTCATCTGGTTGTATTCCTTTGGAAGACAGAAGGAGTTTTACATGATTAACTCAGACTTCTGCAGGCTGGATAATATCTTGATTCAACTTCACATAGTGTGTTTGGGTCCTTGCCATCACTTGCATTTCAGATTGTGTTCTGCCTGAGTTGGTGCTGCTTTTATCACACCATCAGCTCTTTAATACACAGTACCTCCAAAAGTTTTATTGTTCTTTGCTGAAATTTTTCATTAACTGGCCCTAATGAAAAATATAGACAAAAACGTTTACAGCACCTGGGTGCATACTTGAGATAATTTCTTGTCTAAACCAAATTGCATATTTCTGACTTTCTTATCCATAAGAATATTTTTAGCTGCCTATTGGGCTCCAAATATGTGTCAATCCAGAAATAGAAAAATTCCAACTCAGTATAGCCTTGATAAAAACTGGTGGGATCCAAACAAATGGTAAAAATGTAATCTGTCTAAGCATAACAACCCCTAAAAACTTAAGACTAAAAATAAACCCTAATGCCTGACCAAAGGCAAATAGTAACCCTAATCTTTAACCCTAACCCTAATCCTAAAATAAAACCAATCCCTAAACATAATTCTAACCCAAACCCTAAATCTAACCCAAATTTTAAACTGAACATTAATCCTACTCATCAGTCTAAGCCTAGCTGCACCACAAAATACAAAATCTAAACCTAGAGTATAACAGCCTTACCCTAATGCTAAACCCTAACCTTAAAAGCTATCCCCAACCCAACCATAATGTTAAAGCCAAACCCAAATCATAACCCGAACCAAATCACTGAACTGTATGTAGCCCAATATCTAAATCTGAACACTAACAGTAAACCGTAACTCCAGCCATAAACGCCCCTAACTCAAACCCTGAACTCCAAACACAAAGCCAAACCGTAACCCAAATTGTTGGCTGCAAGCGTAGCCATAACTCATAAACCTAATGCTAACCTGAACTCTAGCTCTACTCTGCCCAAACCCATAATCATAACTGCAAGCCCTAATACTAAACCTGGCAATAATCCTTAGCCGTACTCTGTTACCCTCATCCCAACACCAGGTCAAATCCTCAACCTTAAACACAAACACAAAACCAAACCTAAACTTTTACAATGATCCCTAACCCTGATGCCACCCCTATGTTTAAACTTAGGGCTGTGAGGTTACAGCATGCATTAGGCGGTGGGAGTTAGAGGTTAAGGGTTTGAGTTTAGTTTGTGATTAGGGATTTAGGGTTTTAATTATGGGTTGAGTTTTGCTTAGGATAGGGTTTGCAATGGGGTTAGTGGATGGAGTTTGTGATAGGGTTTGGGGCTTGTGCTAGGTGTTAGTGGTTGATGTTAAATTTGCATTACCGAGCTATTTTCCATGGCATCTACCATGCCATGGAGGAATAAATTTTAAACTGAAATGTAAGTAGAATATTAAAAAAAAAAAAAATTTAATTATATTAGTGGAATCCAGTAACTACAGACCAATACATCTGATGCTTATGCAGACAAATCAGTGGCAATCATGATAAAAAAATAGAACTAGAGAAGTCATAGATAGATGTCAGGCACTAAGGAAGTCAAGAAAACTTTTTTTTTAGAGATACATTATGTATCATATATCTCTAAAAAACATATAAAGTGTTCGAGGAGATAGACATCCTATTCATAAAGTCTATTTAGACTTACAAAAGGAATTCAACAAGGTTGGTCATCAAATACTCCTCAAGAAATTATTCTATGATGGGATAAGAAGCAAGTCCTTCACATGACAGAATAATGATTAAAAGGTTGGAATTAACGATCACTTTTCTGCATATATGGAAATTGCAAACGGAGTACAATCCACTCACCATATTCATAAAAGATGTGGAAAGTCTTGATGGATACTGAAGTGGTAGTTTGATACTTCAAAGTATTTGGGATATTAGAGACACGACCGAATGCGCAGGAAGGCCTTATGAGACTGACCGATACAGACGAGTGAAAGAGCAGAATGACATTCAGTGTAAAATGGATGTAAAATGACACAGAGAGAAACAAACAACCCTAACATCACACACAGTGACTGCCTCTGCGTATGTGCTGAGGGGTAATTGATTATTACCACTTAGGAAAAGGTCAAAGCTCTTCAGGAAAGAAAACAGACTATCAGGCAACTCTGGGGATAAAATAAAATAGAGCAGAAAACATGATAATATCAATGTACACAGGTACGTGTACCCCTTCTTGGAGTACTCTAGATAGTTCCAGTAACTTCTGAAAAAGGATAGAGTAGAATTAGAAAACAGAAAAGAATGAGAAGGGTAGCAAACAACTGAAATAGCTTCAGTACCAACTAAATTTAAATAGACTGGTACTCTTCAGTTTGGTAAAGAAAGCACGGTTACGAACAGGTGTTCAGTGTCTCTCCCAATATAAAACTAGGTGATACCAAATGCAACTGGATTCGAAAGTAATGTAAAGAAATATAGCATATAGTTAAACTCTGGAAACACTTTCCTGCTGCATGTTGTGGTAAAGCTGACAGTAGTTCAGTAAATGGCTGGCTGATTTGTTGAAGAAAAGTTGATGGCGTTACAAAATACAAAGACATCTCTAACCCAGGAATCATAATTTACCAGAGACTAGGAGAATTTCTGCAGTATAACAAAATATTTTCACCTACGTATTTATGGCCACTGGCCGTGGTTGGAGACAGGATGCTAGCCTAATTATAGACTTTGATTTAATCTGGAGTCGCACTTCTAAAACTTCAGGTTGATAGAATGGATAAGGAACCAGAGCAGAGTGCATGGATAAAAAGGAAATAAATAAGTGAAGGAAAGCAATAGAAGAATAAAAAATAGGTCGTATCATGGAACAGAGAATAGTGAAGGATGACAGAAGGAACAGGAGAGCAGTGATGGAGAAGTAGCAGGGGAATAAAATACAAGACACACAAACATCCTTCCACATTCATGAACTCAGACTGAAACAAATGTAGAGAAGGACCGCTGGGGTAAATAGGAGAACAGAGGAATGTATTATCCAAAAAGACAAAAAAAAAAAAAAAAAAAAGCTGTTCTACCAATCTAACTGAAGATTGAGTAGAAATATGACTGTTCTCCGTAAATATGTTCACATACATCAGGAGCATAAGGTGAAGGACAACGCTGTCATGAGAATGAATACGAGTAAGGGAGCCATCAATAGATCAGGGATGGAAATTCAGTCAGTGGAGCAGTGAGGCTCTGAAACACCCTTTGAGTAGGAATAGTTGGGGCTGTTTCCAAAATGATTATAAAACACTGTGACACATCAAAACAGGAGACTAGAATCAATGAACCCAGTGGTCCATTACAATTCTAGGTCCCATGTTTTAAACACCAGAAAAAAAATTAAGGGAAAATATTTCAGATTTGTCTCAGGTTTTTTTTCTGGGATGGGTTTATGTATCTCTGTACAACGTAACAGGAATAAATAGATTCATAGAGCATAAAGCTTGCAGAGACCATTAGTTACCCAGTTTGATGTCCTGTGATCACAAGCCATCACATTTCCCTCAGCTAACTCCCTCTTGAGTGCAATAAACTGTCTTTGTCAAAAACACATCTTCCAGGTAGGCATCTGAGTTCAGATGAAAGAATTCAAAAGGCTGAAAGTCCACCACTGCCTTCAGAACTTTGTCCCTTTGGATGACCATCTGCACAGTTAAACATCTATGCAATATTTCTGATTTGACTTTCCATGGCTTTAGTTTTTATACTATGTATTCTCCATGAGGTTAAAAATAATCTCAGGAACTGATATTTTCTGCCTGTGAAAGTACTTATACAATAAAATGAAGTTAAGTCAAATGTTCTTGAAAAGATAAAAGAGACTGGGCTAAGCCATTTGTTGTAAGTAATTTCCTCTAGCCCACAAAGATTGCTTGAGTATCTCTTCTAAATTTTGCTGTTTTTTCAGCAATCTTCCTGAAATATGGATACCAGATTCATTTGCACAATTTCAGGACCAGCCTTCTGTGCCGGAGTTTATATTTTGGAATCATAGGCCTTTCAAAGATGGATGTATTGGCAAGTTACATATTATTAACCTACAAAATATGGCAAAAGACTGTTATATCGAGGTATCCTTGCTATATGCCTCTGTTTTCCCGGCTCAGTGAGTGATGGTTTTTGGAGAAACCACTGTGAAGATGAGGGGAACTACTGTAAATGAAGTACATTCACCTGTGGAAATTTCCATATGCAAGAGGCATAAAAAGCTATGAGAGATCAACTACAGGACACTGATACTGGCAATGAAAGAAAGTCTGGAATGCAGACCTGACAAACTTCTATCAGCAGCAGAGTCCAATATTCTGACCAATTTGCTTTTAATATTCCGCACATGGAAGATTTAAAGTCTAACACCAGATTTACTTATTTGAATCTCTTATGACATTACATGGGATTTTGATTTTGCAGGGGGAATGCAGCAACGTATTTAAATCACTACACAAGTACAAATAATCAGAGTATAGCAATTGCAATATATAGGTGAATCACAGTACTAACATAACTCTCTATAATACACTCACCTTCACGACAGTAGGGATCCTCAGCTGCTGGGAAGGAACGTGTGGGCTGAATCCAGATCAAGTCCATCGCTCTCTTCAAAGTCCTTTTTGTCTGTTTAGTTTTTATACTCCGTGTTGGTCACACTCTGTGTTGGGTAATCTATCACAAGTTGTGCGGCTGTTTCCGCTCTTGATTAACTGAGGGACAAACAGTTATACAACTGGCTGATCCACTCAGCTGACACAATTGGTTGACTCACCCAACTAATACAGCCGGTTGATCCGCTCCACCAATACAGGTGGCTGATCCACTCAACTGCTGTGGCCATTTATCCAGAAGACAGACAACCTCCCAGTCTCCACTGTGCTACGTTCAGCTTTCTTTGCAACAGCTGGGACCATTCCCTACATCCCTTCCTCGAGCTTCACGAGCGTGGCATCCTTCCCATCTCCTCTGAGCCTTCTGCCGTTGTAGTGGTTCGTTGACCACAGTCAGACAGGGCCTGGACAAATGATGATAAGGTTGGGAACATTGCTTATTGTTTAATATCGTTTTCTGCTACATGAACTGCATCGGCATTGCAAAAACTAGTCATTACCAGCTAAGTTATTGCTTTAAAAAAAAAGGTGGATTGCATGCGTAGAGCACAACTTGGACCTGAGGAGATGGCAGATGGACTGGAATCATAATGCTGGTCTTGTGGGACAAGAACATTAATTCGGTCCAGAAAGGTAAAAGGTAGGGGACTGCGATATAAATCAGGACCACCTAAGGCAGCCTCAAGTTCAAAGTAAAAGTATGATTTTTATACTCACACCATGCAGCGGTAAGTCATCTCCATGTTCCTTCCTCATGCAACCAAGGATCGTGTTAGCCTTAAATTGCCACATTACAACATGGGAGCCCATATTGAGGTGTCTGTCGGTTGTGCTCCTTCGATCCTTTTCAGAGACGCTGCTTTCCAAGCTACCACCTTCCACGTTTTCAGGCAGTCCAACCTATGTCCTTTGCCTGAAAAGATATATAAATAGAGTAATCCAAATTGCTCCTATCTTGACAGCTGCTTTCCAATACACCCCCTGCAGCAAAGTCGGATGCTGCACTGCAGGATCGGTGCTCCGGCGTGGCAGGGACCACCAAGGAGCGCTTGGTGTCACACAACTCACCCCGCCTGTACTTCCATAGGCCACGAGGAGCTCTAATGCCCTGGAAAGCTGCACCAGCTTGTGCCAGACTGCCACACCACAATCCAATGGAGCAAAAGGAAACTTGTCTTTGGCTGGTAACAGGCGAGCTGAGCCTCTATGTATGACTTGCCAGGTGCTAGCAAAGAATATCCCAATAGCCAAGGCTGGTACCAAAACACGAGAGGGAAAAGGACAGAATCCTGGAGGAGGGCCTGGTTTGAAATTTATGGACGAAGTATTGAGAAGCTGAAGAAGGAAGATCTAGAGTAACAGGAAAAAATATCCCTCCCAAATGTATCTTCTTAGATTATGGAACTGCTAACAAAGGAACAGGCTGGAAGAATGATAAAAAATTCCTCGCCAACAGAAGGTGGACAGGAGGTACTGGCAGATGTCTTCTGTTTCACATATTTTTGTTCCTATGGTTCTGTTCAGTACATTCATGCCACGTGTGACTGTGTTATATACAAACTGGAATGCAATGACAAAACCAGGTGTCTCTAATTTCACAAAGTATATCAGACTCATAATACGTTAAGAACCTTTTTGCAGAACTTTGCATTCCGATGTACCTGAACGTATTACAGAGTTATTACCAAAACACGTGATTTTATTTAAAAGTTTGGTTTTTTCTTCATCTTGCTGTATTTTTAGAAGAGCTGCTTATTTTATTTGTTGTTCAAGTAAAATAGTAAAATGAAATTGGGAGTAAATTCTGCATAATGGATAAAAACTTGTCTGTGGAAAAATATCACAAGCTAAAATAGTATCAGAAACTGAGCCCAAAGAGGGCTGAAATGTGTTTTTGTCTCAATATGTGACTATGGAAATAGATGTAATCCATATACCAGATGTTCTATTAAAAAAAAAAAAAAAAAAAAGTAAATTCCTTCAGGTTGATTCCATTTCTGCTTTAGTAAATATGGTTTTTTTCTTTACTTGAGTTGGGACAGATAGCTGGACCACTTCTTAAATATAGTAAACTAAACTATAGAAATCATTAAACAAACATGCATACATATAACTTCACTTAAAAGCAAAATAACCACACTACAATGTAGTCCATTTCTAGGTGTGCATCTTTATACACTATAGGAATTCTAACATTTTACAAAGAAGTACGCACGTGGCTCACTCACAGAATATCGAATCTGCTGAATGGGAACTTGGCTAAAATTCTTACACCAGACTACAAAGGATATTGTTGCTCTGTTGTGTAACAGACTCCACAGAAGAAATGCGGTTTGGTGAATTGTTTGGTGTATTTAACAAGCTGGTAGAAACCAGCTGTTACAGAAATCAGCAGGTTCTTGCAAGCGCAGCCGCAGTGAGCAGTGCTGGGCACGCGGACTGACCTCAGCTCTCCTGCAGGACCAAGCTCCGACCCCAGAAAGCAGGACTTTCTGATTAGAAAGTACTACAGTGTTTGTAGCGATCAGCACGCTGTGCTTCTCGCTGATAAGTCATCCACTAAATATAGAAATAGAAACCCAAAATGATGACTTTTGAAGAACCTGGAGCAATTCTCGTAAGAGAGAGAGTCTGGAAACGCTGTTGTCTTGTAGAGTAGCTAGATAAGAAGTCTGTGAGAGAGATTTACGGAGGGGGGGGAAAGTAGGGGTTTGTCTTTAAGCAAAGTGTTCCTCTTCTTCCGACCTTTGTCTCGCTCTTTGGCCACCTCTTCCCATTTCACAAGCAGTTGGCTCCGTGTTCAGCGTGCCAGCTCCCAGGACGAAGCCCCGCTCCCTGAGCGGCACTAAGCAGCTGGTTGCCCCATCAGCTGGATCTATCTCCAGTTCCGCAGACTGAGCCGGCTCACGGCACAGCTCCGCAAGCCCGGCAGCAGCAGGACGGCGCGGGAGGACATGAGGAGCCCCACGGAGGAAGGTGGTCCCGTGCCCCGTCTCTGCAGGCTGTGCTGTCAGCTAGCACACGCGCGTGTGCGCAAGTGGAGGTGGCTGCCCAGGCGGCTGCGTACCCACGTCCGAGGTCCTGCTCTAGCACCTAACCCGGGCTCGGATGGCTCAGAAAGCTGGCGACAGACCGGTGAGAAAATCAACGTTACAGACGGAGGTCGGCTTGTTGAGGCAGAACCGGCAGCAGCTGAAAGTTTCAAGGTCAAAGTCACGAGCATGGAAAGATGCAAGATCCCAAAGAGGAAAACAAAACTAAACAAGGCTAATCCAGACGGTGAGTCCAGCTGGGACCTCGCCGGGAATCATCAGGTCGTCAAGTGGGGTTGTCAGGCTCACGAGTTTTGGCTGGAGCTGGTGTAAGACAGCAACTCGGCTGCAACTACTTTCCAGCAAGGAAATTCTTCCCCTCCTGTCCGGCCAGCAAAGACTCTTCCAACACCTCATCAAGGTGGGGAGCAGGCTCATGTTTAGCCTAATAGCTCATCGCACCCCGGCTACCTTTGGGGTATGCGATAGCCGGCAAATAACCACTTTACGCTTTTGTCCAGCTTGCAGAGAGAGTCTCTTCGCGCTGGGCTAAGGATCCTGAACAAACCAGCTCAAGCAGGGGCCACGACAAGGGGCGAGAAACAACATTTTTTGGCAGCCGTGGAGACTGTACAGTATCAAGTGGTTGCTTAGCTATGGCTCAGTCTGTGACATTGCTTAATCAAGTGCCTGTTTACCAGAAGTAAGGAATTAATTAACACAGTGCAGCATGAATACCAGCATTGAGATGTGGCTCTGCATATAACCCAGAATTCCAAGTACAGAAATTATGTAAGGTAAAGACATTACTATATTTCTTGGTTCAGCATCAGACATATTTCTTAATATCAGCTCTCAGTTTTCTCCACCTTGTATTAATCTCTTTGTGCTTTGCCCTGCCAAATTCCAACAACTGTGGAAGATATATATGCATCCGATGCTGTTTATTTTTAATAAGATGCTGCCAAAATATTTCTTGCTTAGAAGCTTAATAAAAAGTACTCGGATCATGACGGATAGTAATTTACATGGCTTTGTCAAATAAGTAATGCCCAATTTGCTGATTTCTGTATGTGAATCATTTTCTTCTGTTGATTACATTTGCATTTGTTCACAACGTGGAAGCTATATGTTAGCGTAGCAAGACTTTTTTGCTGTTATTTACCAGAATGTCAGCCTTGATGATTCTTCTCTGGGAAACTTGATATTAATTAGAGATATTCAAGTATCTTCACTGATTCTTTTCCCTCCCTGTCTTTTCATAGAAGGCATTCTGCCCTTTGAGTCTGTAATTTTGTATAGAAAGAGCAGAGCTAGCCGCTGCAGTCACGTTTAGGATAGCAATGGCTGCCCAAGGAAAGAAATTTGATACAGTCCCAGGATATTTCAACAGCCTTTTGTAGGTCTTCTTATCTCCATCCTAGGCACAGATCAACAGGCAGCTGTAGTACAGATGAGGGAGTGGGAGTGGATAGACTAGGAGTAGTAGCAAGACTGAAAAACTCTTTCTTCACAGATAGTTTTGTGGTAATTGGGCACCTACATGCCTCCTTTCCTCCTGCTTCTTTTCTCTTCCTCCCCAGCAGCATGCTTATGGTGACGCTATTAAGCATTTATATCTACAGTTGGTATTTGTTCAGAACTCTCCTGCTGGGAGCTGAGGTATGTTGCTAACTGCTGCATGGGAAGGAGGTGAGGAAGGCCATGGGAGGACCCTTGTGATCTTCCTTCAAGGTCTGTTCAAGAATTTGACCCTACAGGTGCTCTTCCGAGCATCCCAGTGGAGCTGCATTGCTGCAGGGACCCCCAGGGAAAGAGCAGAGGGTCCAAGGATCAGCACATTACGTAGAACCGGCATCTGCAGGAAATTGGGCCAGGGGATCAAAGCCACGGGCACATTTCAAGTCTGGCCTACATTTTTCAAATTATGATACACCCTGACGCTGGGTGTCTTCAGGTTTCTGTGAAGGCCGTGGTTAGTACTGCCCAAAATCTGTTGTATGAAGCCTTTTTCCCTGGTATTCCCTCCCATCAAATAAAAAAATGCACTTATTTCCCACCTTATTGTCAAATTTTCAGCTTACCAGTTAGAATTCTGCCTTGATGGTCTCGTATCTCTGAGCGACAATAGATACGAGTCGCACAAATCCATGGTACCCAGCTTTATGAACTTCTCAGAACCTGCACGCTGTGCCGATTTATGTCAATTTGGGTGACTGGGTAGGCGAAGGTCATGCATCCACCTCCTTACCTTGATGCACGGTGGTGGGCTGCGTGTCATTTGCACAAGGACGGCTCTTGCCCATGAAGGCTGGCAACTCTGTCGTTGGGCCAGGTCTCTCTTTCAGTGCTCGAAGACCAAAGGTCTTCGTGGAAGTATTTCTTCCACACCTTAAGGAACGATTTTACCTGCTTAACCTCCCTGTACAGTCTGAATCTGATTCTAATGCATTGGGCTGTGCAAATATATTTATGTTTTTTAAAAAAAGAACTCAGAAAGAACAGAAACCTTAGAAAAGAGCCCAGCTGGCTGCTTCTGCCTGGGACAGAACCATGTCTAACTGCAGAAGCCAGATAGATAAAAGTGAAGAGTACACAGCCATGTGCTAGGAAGTGAAATATCTAGGATCATTATGTGATATTCTTTGATTAGAACATATAACTAAAGGATAGGAAAAAAAAGAAATATAGTAACAAAAGCAGCATGAACAAATGCTTTGACATTTCCTGGCACTTCGTAAAAAACAGTAAAAAAGTGCTGCTTCTCACTGTGAAGGGAATTGTATTTTTTGAATTCTAATACTCCAATAGGAAGCAGTAGGGAAATATTTTGATGTTAGGGAAACACTCTCTTCTACCTGAAACGGAATGTTTTTCTTTGGTTCTGAGCGTGCTTTGTTATGTAAAACATTTGGAGAGAAATTAATAAGCAAAATAATTTTAGATCAAATTAGCTAAACATTTTGTGGTTTGGGTTTTTTTCCTTCACTGAATATGCTTAGATATTATTACAAATTATTATAATTCATATTAAACTTAGAGTTTCCATTCTTCCCTGGAAGGCATCAGATACCTTTAGAATATTTCAGAAAGAAAAAGGGAGGCCAAATTGTATATTTCAAAGGCACCAGAATACTCATTTGTGAGACTGAAGACCCAAATTCAAAAGCTGTTGTTTTGAATCAAGCAACTTTGCCCTTACGTTGGCCGTGCGTTGGGCAGTGCTCTAACCACTACCTTATTGCGAGACGAGCAGCTTTCTCTTTCAATAAAGATGCAGGATATGCTTATATGAAGCGCTTTGCAGGATTAATAACAGAAAACACAAATTGCAAAGAGAATATAAATAATCTGATCACTGACCTTTGGCATGCAGGTGAGGGTTCAGGCCACAGCCAAAAAGTTACATTAATCCAAGCTCTTCTACCCAACGTATTTCAGAAGATATTTTTGAATGTCACCTTGACATTTGAGAAACAATTCCCAGTAGAACAAATGGAAACCATGCCTCCAATTCTGCTGCGTTGCATTGAAGGTCTCGGTCACCAAATTGTCAAAAAGCAACCCAAAAAACAACAACAACCAAAACAAACAAAGAGAAGATTTGAGGTTTATTTGCAAAGAAACTACAATTATCATCACCAGCTCTGTTTTGAAGTTGAGAACAAAGAGGGGACTAAGTGTTTTGGTAAAATTTTTAATTAAACCTAATCTTTGATAAAAGAAGTTTCTAACAAACTTTGGGGATTTTTATAAAATTAATCTTTATGGATTTCAAAACATTCATCAAAACCCCACCAACTTTAGACACCAGTGATTTCAACACCTATTTCCCTGTAGAGGCTGGGCTTCTCACATTGCAATAATTCTTATGTCTGTTCCGCATAAGATTTTTTCACAGCATGTGATTATGTTGCAAATAAAACACATTCAAAATGTCTAGGGAACAAACACCATTTCAGTAGAATAAAACCTCAAAATAAAAAAAGCTCCAGAAAGTAAAATGTTGCCATATGAGCAACACCTCAGAAAATTCTCTCTTCATCACAAGCAGATACCAGAGAGAGATGGGAGCAAACTTTGTCATTTACCCAGTGCTCAGGTCCTCAACCTCACCAAATTTTATAATGACTTGGCATTAAGTTATAACATTCCAATTACTTTGGTTAGTACACTCAACTAGATAGAACATATGAGAACAATTAACGTGTCATTTGTCTTCAAGTGAAAATTTACATTTCTTTCATGAGGATTATTGCTTTTCTAGATTAAAATAACTTCTTGCGTGTGAATGTACTACTTGTGTTGTCTCAGGTGAATAATTCAAGTTTCCTGTCTTATTCTTTTCTTTTACTAACCTTTGCCACACCTCTTTCTACATTATACCTGCCATCCCTCCGCTAATGAAAAAGATTAATAATTTGAAGGAGTTTGGGTCTGTCAGCTCAGGAAGCCAGATTTTTTGCCGAGTTAGCATAACGTATGCTGAATTACTACTTTCACATGCTCGCTGGAATCAAGACAAATGAACAGAAGCACATTCTGAACATTCATCATTTTTCTAGCAAGCTACAGCCACGTGAGAAACTGTTTAGTATGCACAGAATGGTTACAATTAATTTTTATATATTTGGTTAAGCTTAATAAGGCCTTGCTTCATAGCATAGTGTGACCACCTCTGGAATTAAGAAATATTTGAACATACTTACAAGATGGATGTCAGATATAAACCCAGTAAACCTTTCAACTTTGCCTAGTAGTGTCATCGACAGCAGGTTATAGCAAGGGTTTATTTGCCCTTGAAAACATTACTGTCCCCTCCGTTAGAGACACTGCACTTTTGAAATGAAAATTAAGAGCTCCATTGGGCAAACCATGACATAGAAAAGGAAACATTTGCTGACGTAAAGATCTAATATGATAGACTATATTCCTTGGCTGGAGCTCCAGAAACACCATGTCTTTTATTGTACTCTCATATGGTTTTCTTTCTGAAATTGTATGCATCTTACTCACATTTGTAGCTTCAGTCATATAGTTTGAAAAAAATGCAGTGGATCTTGTCAGGGTATGATCTATTGCTTTCTTTTGTAGCTGCCTCCATAAATATGACTGTAAACGTACATCAACTTCACACCTTAACACGAATTATGAACAAATTTCACAGTGGTACACCAAGTGAGCAAAACTCGTCTGATGGGTTGTAGTGGCTTCTGGTGGAAATGACAGTTACATGTTCAATTTTAGCCCAAACTGCAATATGAGAAGTAAAGAGGAAGTCAAAGTGGACAAGAGAAGTGAGCCTGAAAGTCACTGTATTGCCCATTTTAGACAATAATTAGGCGACCTGAAGCTTACAGGTGCTAGCTGGAGCAAGCAACTTGTGCGGGTGCTTGGTTCGTAGCAGAACCATTCCTTCTAGGTGCTGCAGCAATGGACGATTTACCACGAAGCCAGCAGTTATTACATGCCAAGTCTTCCAAGGTGGTCTTTAAACTCCTAAATAACCATCAATTAGAAATTGCTTTAAAGTCAGGGGGAAGTTATACTGTTATCTCCCAGATGCTACTGAATTCTAGACCATATTTTCCTAGAGTAATCAATTTTTCGTACCACACTGTCTCTTTAGCCAAGGAAATTAATGTATGGTCAGGGAAAAAGGGCGACACAAATCAAAATATATGCAACTAGTGCATAGGGTCCGCATGGTTATGGTTGTGCGGTATCAAGATCAACTACATTCCTTTCTTCTGGCCAGAAGCCTCTGTGTGATTTATAAAGCAGTTTAGTAACAGGTTGAGGAGAAAATATTTGCAAAATGTGAGACCACAAATGAAAAATTGCTGTGAATAATGGAATTCCTTTAAAGTGGGGTTTTTTCTATTATTATCATCTTGTTCTTAGGTACATTCACATGGAACTAAAATTTCAGTCTCTGCCCATTAACACCATAAACCACATTAATGTCCAGGTATATATTTCGAAGACAAACATCTGTGCAGTATTATAAATTAGGTCACTATTACAGTGATAAAAGTGTCAAACATTTGCCTGCCTTAAATAAATCAACATGTCAATGGCATTTTTTTTTCAGCATTTCTTTTGTGGCAGAAAAAAAAATCAGATGTTTTCTCCATTTACATTGGGCTACCAGTTTATCCGAGTGCAAACAGGTCTCCAAACTTGCCAGCTGTTCTTGCAACTCCCTTACCTTCTTTCACTCCCACTGTAGGTTTCCCACCGACCCTGAAAGCAAGATCTAGACACTACTTGGCCCTCATTGCCCTCTACCCAGTCCTACCTCTAAACATCTCCTAACATCCTCAGGGGTGGCCTGCTGGAGGAATTCCGTCTGTTTCCCAACTCAGAAGCTCTGGGCAGACAGGATCTGTGTGCCGTGCCGCGGGAAAATCCATCCAGGGTGCACCCGGCGCTGCAGAAGCGTGGGGTTCCCAGCGTCTGGAGCAATCTACATCTAGTTGCTATCTCTATGCCTTTTTTTATTCCACGGTGTTACTAAACCGGCTATTTTGTCAAGGCGTTTGTTGCCAGGCCTTTGCCACTCTCCCCCCCTGCCCTGGTGCCGAGCAGCTCCGATCTCTGCCACGGCCTTCGTGAAAGCAGCTGCAGAAGGGGCTCTGCTTCAGAACGCTCCTGTGAGCGGCCCAGTTCCCCCCCTTCCCTCCCAGCCTGTGCACGGTGATACCTCCCATGTCTGTAATTTTTAAAAGACTCAGAAAAAGGCAAATTTCAGTCTTCCTTTGGACTTTCCAGTGATACAAGCCCTCTTTCCAGCCTCATGCTGTAAATAAACTGGGTCCTTACTCATTAGGGCTGAAAGTAGAATGTAAAAACACATGTCATCTTCAGCTAGCTATTGGAAGATTCTTCTTTTTTATGATGACAGGAAACAGGAGATGTCTAACCAGAGTTCACAGCCCAGAACTGTCTGAAGTACTTAATTAAAATAGCATAGACTGATTTCCACACTTTCATAGGGAAGCGCATCCAGATGGACTGTGGCTTGGCAGGGGAAAACAGCAGTCAAATTGAAAAATAAAAATAGAGGCTGAGAAGGAGCAAAGAACATCTCCAAACCGAAGACAGGGTGGTTTTGTTTGGGGTTTTTTTTGTCTGAGTAGCTTCAAACTATTTTCTCAGATAAAGAGCATTATTTCTGGCACACTTCCCAATTAACTTCCTTCTTGGGAACTTTCCTCCAAGGATACAACCGTGCACTGATCATTAGCCTGAATCTCAGCACAGAGCACGGTGTAACCCAAACAACAGAAATAAAGTCCCTACACAGCGCAAGGCTTTGTGCTTTCTGACAGCAGTGACTCTGCTGCAGGGTAGGACACCAGCGAAAGGATACCTACAGGTGGTTCGTACTCTTACCCACCAGGCTGGGGGTGATTTTGGCCGAAAGAGGCAAAAAGCGAGATGGACTTAGCAAAAAACTCAGCAGTATATGTTTTCTCCCCAGGAGTTTCCCCTTTTAAGCCCCACCAAGCCAGGACAGCTCTTGATGTGAACCATAACCTCACTGTAAATCTTTGCATCCTCAGAACGTCTCCCGTCAGGGCTGCTGAATGCTTCACACCACCCAGCGCCTTCCCCACAGGCTGGTGTCCTCCAGTTGCTCCTTCATTACCGTCCGTGGGTAGCACAGCAGAAGTCCAGATGGAAATAGGAGAAGGCAGCATCCCCTTTCCAAGGCACTGCAATATTGTGAAGTGGTTATAACAGTGCCAATTTTAACAGCATGAAATGTAGCAACAAATGAATTCCACATATGCACAAATTTGGCTTTTGCTGTCCATACCTTACAGCCTGCTCCTTCTTAAAGATAACTGGGGTTTTAGTGCTGCCAAGGGTCAATACACCTTTCTTTTTGCAGAACAGTTTCCAAAACATCCTTGCAATCTGCTTCGTCTTCCCAGACGCCACGTCTCAAAGTACCATGGAATTTATAAGCGATATAAAATTCTGAGCGATTTCAGAACAATGAATACTCCTTATTATAAACCGCATAAGGGAGTTAAGGTTCCCTCACCAAAGGCCATGTGTATCAGTTCCTCAGAGACTAAATAACTGACACATAGACCAGGTTAGATCCATGGTCAGGATGAATTCATGGGCTTGTTTCTTTTTTTCTTTTGTTTTCTTTTTTTCACGATAGAATTATACAGCTTCTATTTATTGCAGTGGTTAACCATTTGCCCTTGCACCTACTAAAATGCACATTGACATAAGAACTCAATTGCAATTGTGTTTAGGGGAGCAGAGAAAGGAAAAAAAAAGAGGATAATTACTCTGAGCTCAGCAAGAACCAGGAGCCACTGTCTCCAACGGGGCAAGATTCTGCCGTCAGCTCTGCAGTGACACTCTATGTCTAAAGACAGTGTCGCACAGCTCAAGGAGACCCTACAGCAGACAAAACCCAGCCTTACACCTACGAGGTGTGCTGCGGACGCTGTTCGACATGCTCTCACAGTGCCTTGGGTGCACGAAGAGTTCTCAGCGTCCCTGCCCGGCTCACGCCCCGCCATGTGTCCGGGGGCTCCCTTCCATTTCAGCTCTGCTTCTGCCTGGCCACGGATCCTGTTGATCCGGATCCTGACCCCGGGGCTGACTTCCCAGGCTGAGCTCAGACCTGCCTCATCACTACGGGTCTGCCTGGTGGTACCTGGGCTGACCCTGGTCATCACTACCACGGGACCCGATCCCGACTTGCTCCCAGCTCAACCTTGGGCTTGGCTTTTCACCATGGACTTGCCCAGGGATCTGGACCCTTGGCTGACCCTGGCCGCCTTTTTCATGCCAGCCCTGCTTGTACACAGGCTGTCACGCAGCTGTGTGCTCCTCTGTTGGATCTCCATACGTGCTGTTGGTTACTGAGCACTTCCAAGGACAAAATTAAAACCGAGGTATTGGCTGTGCAAACCTTCTGGACCAGGGGAGAAAAAAAAAACAGATGTAAAATGAAATGAAAGCTCAGATGAGTGGTTCATCTAATATCATTTAAAAGGCAAGAAGACATAAAAGCCAAGGAGAAAATTAATAAGTACCAGAAATAAAGGTGACAGTATTTGAATGCATCTCAAACTTTAAATAACTGCTAGAGGCTAGAGGTTCTTGGCATGATTTACAACAAATACTAACAAAAAGGCTTGTAGACCTTAAGTAAATAAATCCATTCTCTAAAGGGTTGTGCTGGTCTGACATAATTCAATATGCATAGTATAAAAAAAAACAAACAAACTGTAAACTGTCCAGCTCACACGTCACAAAGTAATAGATGTTGTCAGACGAACGCTGAAGTCTGGACGTTATTGATTCTTGATAAGAAAAAGTTACTTCCAGAACCCATCTCATGCTCATTCTTCAAGCCCTCTGTAGGGCACACTTTTATAATTCTATATACGTTTCTTCTTTAGCATTTTTTAGTATTTGAAAAACATGATTCAGATCCTTAACATTTCATGAAAATACCAAAAACCACTCCATGTTTCAGCAAATGAATTTGGGTCTAACCATCCTTTCCAGTGAAAAAGTGAGGGCAAGGATGCAAAAATCCAAGACACATGGCTCAGACTTAGCTCTACAAGGCAGACAGACCCTCGTTTATTATCCCTGTGGGGACTCCTTTTTCAAGATACACAGGAGAAGGCTGGAGTAGCTCTGTGAAGAAATGTGGGTGCAAGACCTTTATATTCTAGAAATTAAGTATCAGTGAGGAAAACAGACTTCCAGCCATTCACTGTGAGTCCTGCACCACCTTACCTCCAGCAGCAGGAGACTTCAGGAGCCCTCCCGCTATTGTTCTCACCACATTTTTCTCCTAGGTCTTACATCGGAAAATGAAGGGTGAAAGCTAATGACGCTAAAGGTGAAATTAATTTGCATTAATTTTCCAACTTTCATTTCAGTAGTGTATTAGAAGCCAGAATCTAATGTCAAATTCCGCATAGCTGCCCCTAACCTGCTGAGGAAAAGAGTGTACGGGGGGTCTTGTGTGCACTTGCTTACTGCTGCTTTGCCCTGTGCAACAGCAAGCTCAGTCAGAACCAGGGCGTACGGTGTTGGGTGCTGTAAAATCCATAGGACAGAGTTCCTGCTCTGGAATTGATATATTCAAAAGCTAAAATCTGGCAAGGACATAATGCACACGTGCACAATAAGACTAGAATCAGAAGTACTACAATTCCACTTGCACTGAAATCATGTTCAATTAACAGCCATTCAGTTATTTGCTAGAAATCACCTTGCAATTTAAGAGTTATGAAATGCTAAGAGAAATATTAATTATATATACAGTTCATATCACTTTTCTGGACTATAAATCTTCATGGTGGTGTTTGCTCCCAACTTCAGCTCCAATAGGTCTTTTTTTAATGTCTATATTAATTTTGCCTTGTTTATTGTTGTAAATGTATTTCCATTTTCCTGCTCACTGAGATGAAACTGCATCTTTTTTTGTTGCTGCATCTTCCCAGGAGTAGGAAACACAAATGAGTTACACCTCATCAAACCCCACATTTTTCTTCTGTGATATAACTAGTCATGTTTTCTTGCTGGTACATAATTCAACCTGCAGACACCTCATCAGCCTCCCTCTCTCCTTGACACCTGTCAACCGTTTGTCCTCTTGGTGAAGGTGTTCAGTGCATTATTATCCTAACCTGAGGAAAGTCCTTGGGAAGTGTCTGTTAATAGGATGTGTAAGATCATTGAAATACAAACATACACCTTTCTCTAAGCCACTGTTCAGGAGTGATGACACGAGTCAGAAAGATAAGGCTATACTAGAAATAGTCATTAAATCCATTATGCATTAAACAGTCAAATCATATTGAAACATGTTCTGAGGATCCTGACCCTGCAGCAAGCTCAATGCGTGTATGGAGAACCTTGGATTGGTAAATTTGCATAGCTGGCTGTAAGATTTACTTTTGAATTACCTGAACTAAGTGAAACTATTTAGAAAGTGGCCAAAATGGGGTTTTTTTCAGTTTCTGAAGCAGGGCCTCCCAAAAACCTTCTTCACCATATTTATTCCCTAGCACGTTTTAAAGGACAGAAGTAGGTAGCATGAACAAATAGTAAAGGTTAAAAAAAAAAAAGTAAAGTTAAGATATGCTGCTGACAAGGTTTGACGACTTAAGCAGAGATGTCCATGATTCTCCCAAGCAGGCAAAGGACAACTGCTGACAGGTGAGATCATCATGTTTTTGTCTGAAAATTATGACCTTTGGGATTTGTGCAGTAACGTTTTCTAGGCCTGTGATCTCTTCTCAAGTTAGCACGGCATTTCTCAACCACGCCAGATTGACAGGCACGGGGAGGCAAGTCCTCATCATGCACCCACGCAGAGAAAAGAGAGGAAGCCGTCTGGGATCAGCAACCTCAGACCTGTTCTGAAATGACCCGGTCTTGGAGTGACGGCATCATGTAGTCCATCAAACAGGCATCAGAGCCAGCCAGAACACCGAACTGCACAGCACAGACACCTCTCAGCCGAGAGCAGCCACCATCTACCTTTCGGTTATGTCACCCAAGAGCCACCAGGCAGCAGCAAGCCCTGTAGACGAGCCTGGAGTGAGATGCACACTAGGCTTCGTTCAGTGGTTTTGGGTTTTTTTTTTACCTTTTCGGGTAAACTAGAAGATGCTGCATTAAGCATAAGCAAACAGAAAAGAATGCAGCAAACACCCTTGCAAAGAGAAGTAGTCACACAGGGCTTTGAAATTGAGATTGAGAAGACACAGATACGAGAGCGCTTTGGAAAACAAAGGAAAGGAGAGAACTGGATTAAGGCGACCTCAGAGACCAAAGTCTGTAAAGGGCTGGCTGGTGCCTGCATGTGGGAAAGTAGGAAGTAAGAAGGTGAGGAGTGTCACTGAAGGATGTTATGAGAGCCTAAATGGGAGATCTGGAATCCGGCGAGGAAAGCCAGGCGAACTGGGGGAATGCTGAAGATGAAAAAGCAGTGGCACATCAGAGAGCCGTGGGATGTCCCTGTAAATGAGCAAAACGCAACCTTCCAGTTTTGTTGTTCGAAGTTGTCAGCTGGAACAGAGGTAGAGGGGAAGAGAAGCTATAGAAGAAATTTAAGGTGTTAATTTTTGGTCACACGAGTTTAAAGAAATGATGGCTCATCCCGGGTGAGGGACTGGGGCTGCCACCACAAGCCTGAGGTTAGAAAACTCATAAATCACCACAGAGCAGATGTGTACGGATGAACTGTCAGAAATAACCTACTTAGTGGGAGAAGCAGAGCGAAGGATAGCATTTTGGAGTACCTCAGAGACAACAGGAGAAAAGAGATGCCATCAAAATAGCTGATAAAAAGAACAGTTAAAGGAAAACAAAGCGATTGGACTATTACCCTGAAAGCAAATGGCCCCCAAGCACCAGCAACATCACTAACAACTCTCGAAAAGAAGAAATAAAGCCAGTTCCCCAAAATGCAATAGCAAGTAATATATTACCGGGTTCTGCTTCAGCTTAGGGCAGTACTCAGAAACTCAGCAACAGGAGGGCAGTAGAAAATCAGGAATATCCATCTCGGCTGAAATCAGGGAAGATGACAGTGTATTTGGGGCTCTGATTTGGGGGCAGGAACAGGCATTACAAGCAGTAGATATGTACAATGCACATTTAGAGGAAAGAAGTCAGCACGTACACAGTGTGCCTGAGGAATAAAATGGAACATCGGATGAAGAGGCTGTACTTTACCTAAAATATCTCTACTAGTTTTTAAAGAAAAAAAAACACAACTCAGCTGAGTTGCTTGGTGCTATAGCTCAGTATTGCAGAAATTTCAGGTGATAAACAACACCTCAAAAGCATTTGTCCACCTATTTCCTAGAAATAAATACAGCTTATGAGTATATGCATATGCTTATACAAAAATGTCCGGTTTTGTCCACATGTATATCAAGAAACTAAACAATAATGTCAAGGGAAATGGCTTACAGGTCATAGAAGATATTTTAACTTGTGATTACATAGGAGGTCAACTAGAAGTTAGTCTAGAGTTTTAAAATGAAGGATTGCTTGTGGACTTTAAGCATTTGCAGAGTCAGGATGAAGCAGACTGGGGCCATTTCTTATGCTCACCCACTAGGCAGATTTAGACATGCAAATTCTACCACAGTTACACTTTATTCTCCTACTACATATACTGAAAACCTAAGCCTTAGGATTTCATTGAATTGCCTAAACATTGCTCCTCACTGAAATTTGTGATTCCCTAGGATGTCCCACCTGGTCTCTGGCTTGTTTTCCAGTCTAGGTAGATCTATGAACACAAACTTGAGGTCATCCTCACTCCAGTCCTTGCGGGATGTTGGTTGCTGTCCATCATTCTTGAAAACCTTCCAAGTTTTAAGCAAGGTGGTAGGTAGCAAGAAATTCGCTTTCCGGACTTCAAAGTTTTTGTGAAGGGAATCTGAACTACAGTAGGCCACACAGTTAAACTCCTGCATTTCACTCTGCCTGGTGCAGAACATTGCTGCCAGAAGCCCGATATACTCCAGAAATGCATGACTACCGCCCTGCCTGAATTCTGCGTGGCTCTAGGGCCTTCGCAAAGGAGTAATGGGTTTGAAAAAAAGAGAGGAATATTTTTAAAGGAAACTTCTGGTATTAGAGAAAATGAATGCTAAAGGCCATCTGTGATACAAACACAGCTTTCTGTAATATTGTGTTTAGAGCCAATTTTGTGCTGGAAAAATCCAGAACAGCCTGTGTACCAGAAATGGTTCCACCTGTCAGCTGTCCTGCCATATTATCTGTAACTTCTTCTGTATTTATGCTCCAAGTGCCTCTCTCCATATAAATTAGTTCTACACATATTACATTAAAATCAATTCCTTTCTATCTCAAAAAGTATTCCAAGACTAGTGTGTCTAAAAAAAAAAAAGTATTTAGTGTATTCCCCATGCTAACAGAAAATAATTATGGTAAAAAAGGATATTGTTCTTCTTCTTAACTGAAAAATAAAAAGGCTAAGGAGCACTAAGGGCACTCAGTGTTGAACCCTTTCCATTTAAATGAGCTCTGCCCGTAACCTCAGCTGGAGCAACAACAAGCCTGCAGTTATTTGTTCTCAGTTAAGATTTCAATAAACTTTGACATATGTATACTGTACTGCTGAATTCAGCAGTACAGCGTAATAATCAATGCATTGTGTAAGCAAGCTGCTATTTTAAAAGCACCTGCCTCATAACAAATTTGAAAAATTCTGAAAAACAGGCTATTTGTTTTATATGGCTCTCAAAATAGATACTCAAGTTGGATCTGTTTGTTTGTATTTAATGTGAAATCCTTGAACAAAACCATTTCTTAAACTGTGCAAAATCCTTTATTATACTAAAATTAACCTTCACATTTCAAGACAAATGAATTCTTAGAGAATGCAAGCAGTTGTTATTTTATGAAAATCACTGAGCAAAACTAGGTTTGAGTTTTTGGTCTAGAATACAAAGCTAAGGGAAAATCAACATAAATCTGTCCCACAGGGATTTTGCACAGAATGCTGAGCTCAGGCACACGCCACGGAAATTGCTATGCAAGACGTGTGCTGTGAATTGTAAACACCTTATCACAAAGCTGCTAGCTGCAGGCTTGCTTCTTTTTTTGACAGGCCTTTCATTGGTGGTTTCAGAGGACAACATGGATATTATTCTCTCATATCTAGCCCAGCTGAAAAGTTAGCTAAGACACAGCATTCCTTCGTTATTTGTTTTTGAGCCCGTTCATTCAGTAAAGCTAACGAAGTCATTTCACAAGCAAATAAGCCTCCGTAGGCATGGCAGGGTGCTCCCAGTACTCAGAAGGCTGCTGTGGCTTGGCTGCAAAGGACACTCTTACCCCTGAGTGAAGAACAGGGCAACGTTCTTCCTGACTGACCTACTGCAAAACATTTATAAAGAATAACTATATTTTGCCGTAATAAGAAAACAAGAACAAAGCAAGCTGTTACTTCTGCCACATGTCTTTGAATATCTAGGCAATAATGACGTCAGGTCAACTCCCAGGTAAGCTAGAACCTGCTCCAAGCATTAATATTTTGAGTCTCAAGCTCAAATAAGTAATGAGATTTAAAATATGGGATTTTTCTTCTTCTAAATACACTTTTGCGGCTGTATATTTCTATCACGTAGGTAATGAAAGGAGGAATGAGAACACTGAAAACATCGCAAGAAATCTTCTTTCCTAAATATTGTCAATAAGATCATAAATCATACTCACCCCTGGTTGCTGGTCCAGGCAAAACATGATTAAGTTTCTCAAGATAAATCAGCAGAAACTCTTCCTCTTGAGCATTTCATACAGGAATGGACCGATGGCTCAGTTTGCCAGGACTTGCTTGACTCTAGTAACCCCCCGCCTGTCAGTGCTTGCCTCAGCTGGGCATCCCACAGCCAGGAGAAGGTTTTCTTGGGAACCAGACTGGCTGGCAAAACCACGTTCCCATCAGCTTCTTAGCATCAGTGAATTGCTGAAAGAAATGTTCCCCATTATCACGTCATTAATTGCGAGTTAGTATGCTAACGTTAATTCCACCCCCCCAAAAACCTTCCAGTCTGGTGTAAGCAGACTGCTAAGGGCTAAGCATCAAAGGAAAATGCAAGATTGTAAAATGTCAGATGCTTGTCAAATGCTAGATCTTTCAATTTCTTACTTTTTTTTTTTGTATATACCATATAGTCTTTAAGTAAACCAAAAGATTTTGGTATCATCCAATTAAAAGCCACAAGGAAGCTCCATATAACTGTTAAAAGTAATAATTGTTTATCAAACTAGAATGGGCAATGCTTAATGAAACAATGTAAACAGCAAAAATGTGC
>JANZLQ010000030.1:670807-725850 GCA_026212715.1 Elanus axillaris | reverse complement strand
TTTGCTCATATCTTGCTTACTATAATTAATAAAATTTCAATTGATCATTATGGTTGAAAGACTCAATTTATAACATAACCAGCTATGCACCGGACAAAATGTGTGCTTAAGTATTTATAGGCCATCTGAGTCTACGAATGTCAAATTTTGCCCATCAGTTCTATGGTCAAAAGTGTCTCAGACACATGGGCAAATTCTTAATTAGACTTACCTTTTAGGATGCAGTTGCCACCACAGTGAATCCTTTCAAATCAGATTTATATGTGGAGTAAACAAACATTGAATCAGGGACACTGCTTATACTTAAAGGGAGCCTAACACAGATCCCATGCATTTTAACTTAAAAAGGTCATAATCTAGAGGCAACAGGTGCACTCTTATAAATTTGAGATTCAGAATTCTCTGGCATGCAATATTTTAATGTATTATTTTAGGTAAAATATCCCAATTACATTTGACTATCCATTCCTGTTGTGTTTAATTAGACAGGTGAAATGAACACAGACTAAAAGCTAATATTGAAATACATGGTTATATATACTGTATGTGTTACATTGATTTAAACTTCTACATACAAGAGTTCAGCCTGAAGCAGAACGGTTTTGGGTACATGGGCTTTTCCAGAACAAGTATTAGTAATAAATATGTTAATTAACTATATACATTAAAAGTAAGCGTCCTATCAAATATTATTTTTGGTATGGGTGTTCTGAATTACCTCAATACCATCTGATTCCCAGTCATCCAGTGGTTTACCTTTCCTTCAAGTTAATTGCTTGTAAATTAAGTTGATACGGAAATAGTTAGTCTAGCTATTCAACAACCATTTATTCCAGGATGAGGATTTTTATCATTTATCTGTGAAAAATTAACATAAATGAAATCAGATTCACACTGCCTTCCAAAATCAGTCACAGTTTTATTTTAGAACAAGTGCTCATTAAATTCCCAAATGAAAGGGAATTTTAGTGAATGCATTTTTTTGCCATAAAAATATTTCTGGCCATTCCAGAAAACATCTAATGCTTTCCTGACTTTTTTTTTTTTTTTTTTTAATCTATGTGTTGGTTACAGGTGGATACATGAAATAGCAATTAGGCAAAGTTATTAGTAAAGTGAGCTTTTTGCCCCAGGTATATTCCCTTTAATTGCTAATGTGCATTTTCCATCAGCTTTGGTGTGAAATGGCTCAAAGTGGAGACGGATAAATGGATGGATGGATAAATGGATGGACGGATGGATGGATAATTGGATGGACGGATGGATGGACAGATAAATGGACGGACGGATGGATGGATAAATGGACGGATAAATGGATGGACGGATGACTCGTCCCTCTTGACTGCAGCTGAGAATGGCCCCACGCCCCCAGAACTGCTGACAGTCTTTATGGACCTTCCTTTAGGCAAGGGAGTAGGAGCTTGAGGTACGGCCAGCATCTGCTTTACAGCAGGTTTTATGCTTCTCCTTCTCCACAGGACGATACAGAGGAGCAGCTTTGGGGCTTTGGACTCAAAGAGCTGCAAAATCTTATAAAGCAGAACGTTAGCTCAATCCTTCACTAGGAATTGCTATATGCTGAAGGCGGCTACGGACATTTAGAAAAATCTATATTAAATTTGCAAATCAGAATCTTGTTTCCTCTCCCTTCTACCCCAGACTTTATGAAACTTGGTTCCCCAGGTATATTCCTCAAACACATTTCAACAGATTTTCACCTGATGGTTTCTCTGGGGATACTGAAGAATTGGACAGCCTGAATTCCTCTAGTTTTTCAAATACGGTGTTAATAAAATAGCCTATTACTGATCACTATAAAACGTCTCTGGATTTTCCCTTTTTAATTTGCTTAGCTAAATTAATAGCAGCTAAGTTCATGTCCAGATTCTTTTTTTTTTTTTTTAATTTAATACATTTGCATAAAGCAAAGAGGGAAACATTGATTAAAATTTCAGCAATTTTAATAACCCCTAAGGGCACATTATGATTATATTAAGAGACTCAGGGGCAGATGCTGATATTAAATAATCATATTCATACTATATGGGCAACGGATTCATGTTTGGATTAACCTGTCACAGGAAACCCAAGGCACAGACTTGTGAGATTATTTTTTTCCCTTTTATGATGCAGGTGCAGTTTTAAAGCATTCTCAGCTACCAGTGAAAGAACCCCTGTCTCCTTTTGTATCCTTAAAGCTTTAAAATACTCAGTTCTCAAGTGAAGTACAAATACTTTGTTGCAGATAAAAAATGTTGTCTGCCTGTAGAATACTCTATTCTGGAAGATCTATTTTTCCGCGATCAGCCAGGTCAACTTTGAGAACACAGGCAGGAATATTGCATTGGTTTCTTGGTTTGTCCAGTTTGGGTCTCTCCAGCACTCTCAGCTGCTTCCGACACCTGCCTACCCTCCTTCCCACCTACCCATTCTCCCTCCCAGTCTTCTCTGGAACCCATTTCCCACCGGCAGAGGAAATCCTTCCTCTCCTGCTGTCTCCACACCAATCTCTCTTTCAGGAGATCAGGAATCTTGCTATCTGTGCCACTTCAGTAAAGGGCCTGAACTAAAGCACCTGATTAAAAATTTTCAAGCATTTCTGCAGGTGGTCATCCATTAAAGTTCATAAAAGAATCTGGTTTTTTTTCTAAGCTTATTAGAGCAAACTGATTTCTTGCAGCCAGTGTCACTTTTCTGGCACCAGCAGAAAGGGTGAACCATGTTGTGTTTTGGGAGTCATCAGCAAAGAACGTGCTCTGCAACGCAGACATTGACCTGTTTGAAAGGCCCCGGGTTTTTTACATTTTGGGGTTGGGATCTTATGCAGTAGAGCAAAGCAAATCCAGTTCTATTCAGATAGAAATAAATAATTGATACTTCAGTAGTGGTCAGAAGTGATCACCATTATGATTTTTCCCTTAGGGGAATAATGTTTCTATTACGTTACCCCAACAGGTAAGTGCTGCAAGAATGTAGGGGAAGAAGAATAGGAAATGTGACGTGTCTTTTCTCCATTTCAGCATATCCCTGTGCCACGTAATTAGCTTCCCATCACATTACCTTCTCACTTGTTCAGAGACGTGCCCTCCCATTCACCGAGGTCTCACGCCATCTCGCCAGTCGTGTCCTGCTTTCCCTGCTCGCTCTTCCCACAGCTTTGCTATCCCTTCAGTATCTTTCTTTCCAAGAAGGCTCTGTCAGGCTGAACTTATAGTGTGAGGCTATCAGATATATACCAATCACATGCTTAATTTAAAGCATTAACGCACCACTTCTCACCAAAGTGAGGACAGCTGTGTTGTCAGGCAGCCTGATGTAAAGTAAAACCACTGTGCTGTAGGTACTGCTTAGTTCTTTCAAATTTACAGTCTGTAGCTCTTTCTTCATCCTTTCAGTTGGGGCTTAGCACTGTCTGTTCACAAAGTGACAATTTATATGTACCTTCTGGCTTTCAGTGGAGACATTAATGCAAATTAGCCTGTTCTTACAGAACTGCATTTCTTTCTTTGTCTTAGAAAGGATATATGAATATTACTGATTATGAAGATGTTAGGTTTGTTGTCTCCCCTCTCTCTCAGGTTTCATTAACTATTCTTTTCCCAGTTTTTACTATCTCCTGTATACGCAGGCAGCCTAATGCAGATTGCAGCCTGTAAGTACCACTTCCCTTCTGCTGGTCTTGCCCCTCAGTTTGGGTGCCATGCCTGTACTACGGTATTACACAGTCCCAATAAATTTTCTTAGGTGTTGGAATCAACTTTCCGTGGAGTTACCTTGCTGAATGGTCCCTGGCACAGTGTTGGTCTGGGCCGGCTAAGACAGTCCCAAAAAATTTCTACATACAGTTCAGGAATTAAAATGGGTAAGTGGCTATTCCTAGCAGAGAGCAAAAAAAAAAGTGGTCATCTTGTTTTGGAGACTAGATTTCATTAATAGAGTTGTGAGCCACGAAGTGTTCACATATAGTTTGCTGCCATAGACGTTGCAGATCTACAGGGGAAAGTTCAAATCAAACATCAGCGGCAAGTGCTGAAATGGTTTTAGCTGAAGGGCGGAAAACCTGAGTATTCCTCAAATTTTCAGTTTAGCGGATGACTACGATGTCTATAAAGTACGGGCTATAGATTTGTAACTGCTTCTTGGGATATTTGTGCCTTTCCCGGACATCAGTTTTATTCAATGAAACTACATGGTCTGCCTTTTTTCTAAAATCTGAGTAGGCTCCTTTATCTTTGAAGGTCCTTTATATTTTTATCTTCATCATCTTTACCTTTATATATCTTTTTTATCATCTTCTTAGAGTAGGCTACCCGACACTCCTCTTTCCGTGTCATTTCAGTAAGAGCTGGTTGACAAGATGGTAGCAGTGAATAATACTACAAGTAACAGAAAGATGAGTTGCTGTTTAGGATGAGTAGAAGAGGTGGAAGCACTTTTCACCTAGGCTTGTATGACAATGTGGATTTGTACAAGACCTGATTTTTACCCTCACCCACCAGTCTGGGCTTTCTGCCTCCGAGCAAAGCAGACCAGGGATTCGGAGACTGTCACCTTCCCTTTACGAGGACCTTTCCCATGCAGTCAGCTAACTTTGGAGGTCAGTGCTTAGAGAGGCGCCTGTAATTCTTCCTATCCTGCCTTCTTTTAGATGTTCAGAGTACTGGAGAGAGCAGGAACAGACCAGACCACAGCTATGCATCGCGCCAGAGCCTTGCCCCCTCCACCTGGCAGTTTCATACTTGAATAATACACAGGATCCAGCAATGATTTCTATAGTATAGCTACCAGGTTTACCTTCATTAAAGGCTTGTACTGCAGCAGGTCATGGATTTTTCTGCTGCATTGGGAAAGAATGTCTTCTCTTTCATATTCTCTCATAATTGGCTTCTAGACTTAGGGACTACTACCTGTAGCTGACAACAGAATTTTCCACTGTCTTGCTATTTCTTCTCACTCAGGTTGCAGATTCTGACTCTCCCTCTCCTGAGAGCGGGTGGGATGATTGGTTACTTGTTTGTCTGTTTTGTTTTGTTGTTGGGGTGTTAGGTTTACTTCTTTTTTTGGGGGGGGAGGACGGGGGGGACCGGTATGGAGAGAAGCAGGTTATCCACACAGTCTCATTTTTCAAGTTTTCCTTCTTGGACTTTCTGAACTTCTTATTTTATTAGTTCAATAGTTTTCCTAGTTTTGACTATTTTCAATATTCATCTGAATGTCTTCCATCATTTAACTTACAGCACTCCTTCAAAACATCAGAGAAACTGTCATACTCTGCCTGAATGCCACAATTCATTTAATGCATCACATGCATTTTAAAACTGTTTTTCAGTGCACGTTCACATTCTCTACCTTAGTTGTTGGACTCTCCATAATTTGTCTTAGTTCCAGCATATGCCTTTAGTTAAAATTAGAGCTGCTGTAAGCAGTTCATCAACAGGCTGATGTGTGATGAAAAAAAGCTTCCTCACATTCTTGTATAATATGATTATAGCTGCTCTGTTCTTTTCTGAGCTAGTGAAAAATTGCAGACCAATGGAGGGAAGAAGGACTGTGGGGAGGGGAAGTTAGAAATAAGCTAGAATCATACCAAACAAGCTTGGAAAGTCAAACTGCAACAGTATGAAAGTCAGTGAATAAGCACAGCTGCCTGTACTTGCAATTACAGACTTATGATGCAACTGCCTGTTACTGGCCCAAATTGTGAGCAGATAAAAATATATTAGTTACACAGATAGTAACAGAGATCTCAGGCTGTGAATTTGCTTTATATGAGGACTTACCACAACTTGGTCAATGCATCAGCACAAAACATCTTCACAGAAATTAGTTGCTGAACTGGTAACCCCATCATCCGTTCTCCATCATTCTGTTTGGGAAAGAGTAGGACTCACTTCTTCCATGGATCACTACTGTTGCATTTAGAAATGTAGCAGGGCTTGACTCAATAAATCTGTGGGTATCTATAAGTTTCTCACTGACTTCTCTACAGCTACTATGCTACCAGTTTGGCCAGTGCTGGACTGTTCCTTAGGGGTTGGTACATGTGATACACAAACTTTAAGTTTTCTTGCAGACACCTTATTTCATGGTAAGCACAGTTCTATAAACCAGCTACCATCTGAAACATGCAACAAAAGTGAGAAGATAGAGGTGAACCCTCTTATACCCTTGCATTTGGTTTGCGATAGCCACCTTAGTAAATAAAAGAGAACTTTTATCCAGCAAAGGCACCTACAGAAACAGATTATATTTCTAAGAGTCCCCTGAACAACACATGAAGAATTATCTAGCTATAAGACAAAAGAAAAAAAACCACTTGGCACATACCATTCTATCCTGGAACTTGCATAGGAAGTCATTAAACAAAGCCACTACTGGAAGAAAGTCCTGGAAAAAAATCTTCCCACAACCACATTCCTGAGCCTTTAAGCAGCTCCTTAGCCTCATGAAATCAATCAACAGAAGCAAATTCTCCATAATCCCAAGTAAACTGAATATAGACTGTACTTACACAGCGAAAGTGAGACTCACTAACACATCCATCCTACTCGCTATGAATACTCCCTACAGCAATACCATGAGCATCTCTGGATGCTACACCTGCACGTGGATAAATGCAGAACGCTTCACCCAGAGCACCAGATGTTGTCAAAGCATTTATGTAGTTAATACTAGGCAATTATTGTGCACCAGCATGAGCTCATATACCAAGGCTATGCTTGACAGAAGTATCCAGCTGTCAAGGAAAGGCATTTCCCAGAAAACAATCACTCCATCTCCATCTTTGTGGATGTGTTTTCATCTCCACAAGACAAACCTCAGAACTCTCTTTATAGCATATTATAACATCTCACCCCAGCATTGAACTCTCCGTATTCCACAGACTATACACGAAGTGTCTCTTTCCCTTAAGTGATCAGTATCTATTCGTCTCTCTCAGCTTCTCTTGTTCTTGCTTTCCCTCCAGTTTTTCTCTCCCTTCAGTTCTTTTCACCTTCCCAACGTTCCCTCTGCTCCCTAGGTAACAAGACCTACTTTTTCCACAGATGGTTTAACTGATATATAATTAAGTAAATTCTGACTAATTGTTCTTAACATGTATTATGTTTTGAAAGCTGGTGTTTCTATTTTGAGACCTGGCAGAGCCTTTGGGTGCACGCCCAAGATTATATTTTTTTCCCCTCAAGAATATTAGTAGGTCTACTAAAGAGCACTACCTCTGCCTACAAAAACCTGTCCTGCCTATGGATTCATAGAAAATCATGGGAAAAGGGTAAAATAGTCTCATGACTGGTTTTCCTCAATAGTTAAATTTCCTAAATAAATTTCCTAAATAGTTATCATAAGATACAGTTTATGAAGTTATCGTTTGTTCTTATTTGTGCTGTGTAATGTTTTCATGATGGTGTAGCAAAGAGATGAATAGTCAAGTTAGAAATTTTTGCTGACGGTACTAAGTTATTCAAGATAATAAAGACGGGGACTGATTATGAAGAAGAACTTGATACTGAGTAACCGGGCAATAAAGCAGTAGATGAAATTCAATGTAGATAAATGAAAAATGATGCACAGTGTTAAAAACAATTCAAATTTTCTTTATGGAGTGCTGTGCTCTGATCTGATGAGATTGTGGGGCTGTGATAGATAGCTGTATTGAAAAAGGTCATTCAATAGTTGTCAAGACGGGAAATTAAATGTTAGGAATTATTAAGAAAGTAACAGAGAACAAAGTAGAAAACATCATTATGCTGTGGTGTAAATCCATGGTGCGCCGCCTTCTGAGATACTGTGTGGGATTTGGGTATCTTCATAAAAAAGGGTAAATAGAATTTGAAAGGCAAA
Organism: Elanus axillaris; assembly: GCA_026212715.1. Taxonomy (NCBI): domain Eukaryota; kingdom Metazoa; phylum Chordata; class Aves; order Accipitriformes; family Accipitridae; genus Elanus; species Elanus axillaris. The sequence goes on along the minus strand of JANZLQ010000030.1, from coordinate 718,008 downwards.
ATGTGGTATGAACAATTAAGGACTTGGAAGGGATTGCTTACGAGGAATGATTAATAGATTACATAGCCTCTTCAGGGTAAAGAGATGACAGAGAGGAGAACGGTATGGCTATAAAATCACGTGTCGTGGAGAAGGTGGACAGTAAAAAGTTCACTCCACCTTCCAGTATAAGAACCAGGGGCAACAAATATGCCTTACGACCAAAGCCAAAGGGAAGGGCTTCTCTCGGCATGCAATGCACAGCTGAGCATTGAGGATGCTGCTGTGACAAAAACTGACATTGTCTCTAAAAAGGATGGACTGATGGTAGAAAAATCCATTGAGGGATATGGAAAACAAAAAAAATGACCTCCAGCGCAGTAAGTCTCAGGACCACAACAGGCTGAGGGCCAGGAGAACAGTTTGGGGAAGTACCACCGCCTGCTGTCAGAACCAGGATGTCGGTCTAAATGATCATTTTATGTGACTCCGCACGGACACTCAAGAGCTTTTGCTGGGGCTGAATTGCCAAAAAGCTCTTAAGGAGAGCCCTACTGTCCCATGACTGATAGGGCTTGGGTGACTTCTTCACCAGAGTTACTCACAACACCTCTCCTCTGGGCAAGTCGTTTGCCGAGGTGACTGTTTTTTAAGGATCCAGTCTCCTTTTTGGAGATGGCAGCTGGGACGCTAGCCAGAATGATTGCCTTTCACTGGTGAAGCCCTTACTTTGATAACCTTGGGCCGGTAGCTTTATACTGCCTGGCTCTGGACCTCCAGCGCTCTAAGTCTCCCGGGAGTTTTCGCAAAAGAGAGAGCAGAGTGGTGCTTGCCTTCCAGCAAGATACAGGCACACCAGCCCCGTTGAACCAGTAGGTATGAAGCACGTGTAAGGAGTTTCCACAAACTGTCACAGCCCAGGCACGTCTAACGCTTTTAAAAATCATGCGTGAGCTACAGGAAGGTGAGGTCAGCTTGCTTTTCATAATGTTTGCTATGCCCTAAGAAGACAAAACATCCCATGTGCATTTTAATTGATTAAGCACTCCATAAAGGCTTCAAATTAGAATTCTCAACTTGCATTAATTCTTAAAATTATGAATGCTATTATTCATGGGCTCCAAAAATGTTATTCTTCAAAAAAAATCTCCATACTTATGAGTTCACCTAAATTAGAACACACTATTTGCATTATTCATGTTGAGAACTTAATTTTATTTCAGTGGAATTATTCATTATAGGAAAGATTGTAGGTGAGTACAATCAGTGGACTCTAATTGCAGTTACTGTTCTCCAGTTTGAGTGGATTCCTGTCCATCTGCTTACCTGCTCATAGTTCTTTCATGTTTACTATGATATCTGAGGACCTCCTTCTTTGTTACTTGCTATTACTGTATTTTATTTTTTTTTTTGGTGAAAGACAGCATACAAAAAAGAATAGAGGAAAAGTAAGATTACAGAGACAATAAATTTTGAGTGCTTGTTGGCTTCTGAAAATTTTAAGCATCCCGGTAGCATGCACTCAGGGTCTCAAGGCTGGATGTATTCTCATGCCCTTTAGGGTCACTCAGAGCGCACTCAACAAGTCTCAGGTGCTTTTCCTGGTCCATGGCTGAACAGTTTAATTTTCCCTGTCCTCACACAAACTTTGACTGCAGTACCTGCACATATCTACAGGTATATATATATAAATATATATATATATGTATGCACACATGCACATACCTGTGTGGTGTCCACCATTCACCTAAGCTAACACATCTAGGCAACTCTGGGTCTACTCTTCAGAAGTCTTTGGTGAACACAATGATCAGGCATTCTTAAAGCTAGACATTGTGAATGCTTAAGCAAAGTATTAGGATATAAAGGGCACTTGAAACAACAACTAATTTATCCCACCTAAATCTCCATTGTCCTGTGACCATGATTTAAGCAAGCCTCATTTCTTGAGGTGTCCTACAATATCCTATGTCTCCCAGCCCTTTCCTCCTTAAATAACTCTTCACTTTCTACAAAGACAGTCCTTCTCAAATTTCTTTTAACTTCTTTTAAGGGTTGTGTGTTGTANNNGGGGGGGGGGGGGAGGGGGTGTAAGGAGGGTTTGCACCTTCTGCGCAAACAGGAGGAAAGCTGTCAGTGGCAGAGGCAGAAAAACATTTTCACATTAGACAGTAAATGGATGAATCCCACGAAGCCACATACATCTTTTAGATCTTCACAGAGACCATCCAAATGATGATCTATAGTACTCCTTCACCCAGGGTAAAACATAGGTCCCATGTATTTCTGCCCATCCTGCCTGCCCCACCTTAGGGACCAGGTTCTTGGGCAGTGTATGCTGAAAATGTCCATGAGCGCTGAAGCTGCACCCATGAGCAGCTGAGAAATAGGTCTCCAAAACTCATCTGTAATTCCGCTTCAGGCTCCATTTTTAAGTTCACGGCAGTGCTCACCTTTTTATTTCTTGGCCTCGGATCAAAAACTAACTAATCACCAAAGCAGCATGAAGCATGGATGGTTGACAAGTAACATCCCATGAGAGAATGAAAAGCTGCATTTTGAAAAGATAAAACAATAAAGATATTTCAACAAGAAGTCAAAGAGCAGGCTTGCAACAGGGAGTGCTCAGAGGCTCCCAGACCAGCACACCAGACCGGGGCTTTGCCAGCGGCCTCCATGAGAAGCGGCAGTCCCACCTTGGCGTGTTTGAGGGGATCCAGCTCATCCGCTCAACACGTCAGGCAGCGGATACTCCGAGATCACCACAGCAGAGGGGGACACGTAGCAGGTGCCTTCCAGAATTGCTTGGAAAACTAGTTGTAATTCTCCTGGAAGCTGCTGGAGAAAGGAGACGTGGACCAGAATTAAGTGTTCAGCGTACCTCCTCTTTATAACTACTTGGAAGTGGGTAAGGAATAGATTCAAACTGTTAACTAACGTAGCCCCACAGAAAACGCTCTTGTACCTAAACCTGCACGCAGAAATAACGCTTTGTTACAATGGAGCGTTACACCCATCAAGCAAGGTTTTGCATAGTTATTTTCAAAGCAATCCTAATAAGCCCTTTTGTTTCAAAATCATATCTTAAATTATATTAGATGCAGTACCCTAGGAGGACACTCTTTATTCATCTGGAACGCTGATTTTATCACGAGTATCTTGGTGGTGATGTTGTTATAGTTACTCATCTCTCTAACAGTCAAAATAAATGGAGTTTACTAATTCTACTAATTCAGGATGGCAAAGTCATCACAAGATACAAGTTGCTGCTCCATTCAAAATTACGTTTACAGGACTGCAGGAGTCTCCTTTAGTTATATGACAAAGGGTAAATGTCAAATAAATCATTAAATCCAAAACCAAGTCCTACCATTACAGTCAGTTTATTAATCAAATGGTCTACCCTTAATAATCTGCTGTACCATAATGCCTATAAAAATCTTCGGGACACAAGCCTATTTCTCTTAGTGATGTCTGGGTTTGAGAAAGAACAGAATTCAAAGCAAAACTTCTGCAGTCTTCATTTTTAGGAGATCATTACAAAGATATACGCTTTTATATCATAAAGTATTAGAAATATGAGAATTATTTCCTACTAAGCCATTACATAATTGGAAAGTAAATGAACGTGAGCAGAATATGCATGCTCTTTCTGTCTGGTACTAGCCAAGAGCTAGCCCATGTCCAGATGCGATATTTTGCTTTGTGTACAGTGGCATAAGTTTTCTGTGACATTTTGTGAAGTGGGCATTAATACAGAAAGAAATTTCTGTTTGTGTTCCTATTTGTCTTAGGAAATTTTAATCATGTTTTGGTCTGATATGAAATCTAATACACCAATAATGAATATTTTGCAGGACAGCCTCCTGTGTCAAACTGTAATAGGATCAGATGATCCATCTTGGTTCATGAAATTATATTATAATTGCAGCAGATTAGAATCATGCGGTGTGCCAGTAATCATATTAAATCACAGTATGGGTTCTGTTTTAGCAGATCATTTTCTGATTTTTAAAATGCATCGCGGCAAAACCATAGATCTGAAAATATAGGACTAGCTACAGCTCTGGGGAAATAAACACACTTTAGAAGCCTGGTGCTTTACCTAAACCAATATTAAATTTCTATTTAACTTACATCTCAGAGCATACACAAAATTATTTTGATAATTCACAGAGGACTGTTAGTAGTGTTTCGGACACTAATGTAGAACATCTGTGAAACTGAGGTAAACAAAACCACTAAGAAACAGAAGGTGTCTTCTGCAAGTCATCACAAAGGGTGTGTTGGTATACTGTTATAATTTATAACTGCACACAGGGCTGAGGAAAAAACACGCAACTAGATTTCTTCACACTTAGGATAATTCTTGGAAAAAAAAGTTTAATAGGCTGCCCCAATATCACAAACCCCGTTTGCTATTAAATGTGGATTTCCTGTTTTGAGGGTCATCCAAATGCAAGTATTTGTTTTTCCAAGTGCTTTGAAATGCTGTGGCACATTAGTTCTACATACGGATACAGAAAGAATCTTGCTTAAGCGCTTTGTCTTTCTAAAGAGATTAAAAATATACTGGATTCATCACATCATATAGCCCTAAGAGCAGGTCAAATCCAAAACTATATTTGACATGAACTCTCAGGATTTATTTCATGTTCTCTGTATGGTGCCAGCACACCTAAGAGGAATGAAAAAACACTACATCTCTCACACTTTCTCGATATAGAAATTGGAGTCAAAATTTAACTTGTTAAGAGCCAAGTGCTATTCCTTATCCAAAGTATGTCTACTACACCTTAGGCAGTCTTCATGCTGTTCCATAGGTTTTCTGCCCCACCTTCCAGTTAAAAGCCTTGGCTGAGTATTGTGTATATCAAATTGCTTCTTGTCAGAGACAAGGAAAAATGCCAGAAAATCGCTCCTGCACCTCATATTATCTGAGCGCAAAATACCTCTTTTTTGTTAAGAGATGTCCAAGTTCAGAGATGAGGAGCCTCTCAGAACAAGCACACTCGGATAAGAAGGGAATCTTTACTGTACTTAGAGTTCATAATACTGGACCAGCCATAACTTCTCTTCTCCATGTTGTCATCCATACAGTGCTGAAATAGGCATCCAAGACAACCAAACTAGAAATAACTACAAATAGAAAAGTAGAGGTTGAAATTGGAATATGCATCTGATATATGTATTGCTTTATAATAACTAGGCCCATCAACACAATTAAAAATGATGGGGTTTGTATGGCATTATAGTTTTGAATGCAAATACAAGCAGGCTAAGGTTTTATTCCCATTTCCCAATATTTTCTTGTCAAACATAAACAATCTCCATGTATATCCGTCTCTAGTCTTTGAATAAAATACCTGTAAACGTTATGTTCCTAGCTTCACATGGTGTCCTGGATTGAAAGAAGTACTATATTATCTGCACATGGGCAACCACAGAATCGTAACAATTTAAATGATATATTGTTTTTTAAAATTGAAAAATAGGTAACATTTAGAGTAAGGTGAACAAGCAGATTTCAAAATCTACCCTGTCTATAGAAAAATACAGTTTTACCAATATTTTATGGCTCAGCATAGACACTCTGACCACTGTTACTGACTCTAAGTAAAGTTTCAGTAGGTCTGTCTGTCACCTTCAGTTCCTGCTTAGAATAAAATTTGAATCAATAAATTAAATCAAGTCAAGTGTTCCTCACCCCCTGCCCTCCCCCCAAAAAAGTTATGCTGAACTATGTTCATATCATTCAGTTTCATTCTGTTCTCTCACATCAGTTCTAGGAGTTCAAAGCAGGTTTTGGAAGTCCTAAATAAGATTTAGCATATATGAAAAGATTTTCCCTTTAAAAGTAGGAGTCCTTATTTCACCTTCCACAGTAATAAGTTTGGCCACAGAAGCTTCACAGTGGTCATTAGACCATAAATCACTCTCTCTCTCTGCCAGTAGAGCTCACGTTAGCAAGGTTCAAGACTTCATCAGCATGTCTGTTCACTTCTGCCTACCTCAAAGATTTCTGACAGGTTACTAACAGCCTCTGCATGAGTATGTAAAGTAGAAACACCTGAATTATTATAAGCTATATAATTCCCTATGTCTTAATAACAGGCTTAAACCAAACATGAAATCATGCCCCCCCTTACCAAGTCAGTAACGCTACCAGCTTTCAGACCTCCTCTAATAGCTGCTGACAACCAGCTCTTCCAAAGCCTCATCCCAGTTCCACGCCTATACATCAACAAGCCAATCAAGAGTCACGATGTCATTAGAAATATTCTACATATTATGACATGGGGAGTCACGTTGGTATATGAGTACAGATGTAGTTCTTTGAGAATGTCTTATGTGCAATTACTAAGTGTTCATCTGCTTCTTGTGGTGGTTCCTGGCAGGTGTAAGATAATAAAGCTTTCTTTTTCTACAAAATCAATCATCTAGGACAGGCAACAGAATTTTATTGTTGCGGTCCTGTTTTTCCCTTTAAGAACTATTTACAGTCCCCTTGTGAAACTGCTTACCACAAAATTCTTTCTTTCTATGGTATCTTTCATTATTCAAAAACTTCCTTGCCTTAGTACTATTTTATGTGTTTATCCTGAAGACAAGTCCTAATGCAACTGATGTATAGACAATCTTGTTCTGTGATACAGTATTAAAAGTTAAGTTTTCATTTCCTTTTTTCCTTCTTTTTTACTTCCAATCTTGTTCACAATGATTTCTCAGTTGACATGTCTGTAAATTCTGGTATCCACTCCAGTAAAGATCCAAAGTCTATGATGCACAGTCTTTGAAGAAAATATTATACTTCATATCATCTTTAAGTTATTTTTCAAAACCATTTTTTAAATAAGAATTCAAATTTAAACTTCTTCAAGTAAACAAAGTTGCTGAACTTTATTCTATGCACTTGTGCCTTCAGGAATGTGTTCCAGAATAGCTTATGTGGAAACTACTTTTGTTTTTCTCTTTGCCTTTTCATGTATACTTTAAATTAAAAACTAAATTAAATACTTTACTTCTCAGTTGATACCAGACAAGATATTTCAATTAGAAATATAATGGTTTGAGGAAGTTATGAGAAACAAAAAATAGGGCTAAAGATGAAAGTGCCAACTCACATACAATGCAGCTAGCAACCATGATGTTGCATTTAAGCAACGCAGTTGCGTATTTCTACCGTGACGAGTACTGTATTTTGTCACAACTGTTTTTTACAGCAATTAAACATTATTAATTCCAAAGCAGTATCTCATTGTCTGCAAAGCTGTGCTGCAGTCCCATTTCAAAATAAAAAAAATTAAACAATACTGCAGTTAGCGTATCCATTAAGGTCTAATAGTAATAATGGTATCAGTGTCAATGGAAATTATTGGCACCATTGAAGCATTTCACTACTCTTTGGAATTTTTCTTCAAGATAGTTGAGTACCGTACCAAAAAAGATAATTCCTTAAGGAATACTATCTCGTTAAACACACTGCAATAATAAAGGCTTCTAAGGAGGTTGATTCAAAGGAATCAGTAGCCTGTCGTCATTTGAAGGCATAAGAGCTTGGAACTCTACAGATATGGAACATCATTGCCAGAGAAGCTAGGGTCATGTCAGCTAGAGTTTATTACTTCACAGTTTAAAACTACTTTCACTCATTAAGCTTTCATGTCAAAGGGACAGTAGAAAATCATATTAAATAAAAATTATAACATAAAAATATTAAATTCCTTCAATTTTGTCTTGACCAGTAGCTAGAGAGCCATCCAGCAGAAGTCATTAATGGGAAAGTATAGCTTCAGCTTCAGTGATTCAGACTATTAAATACAGATTATACTCTATGGCACAGCTAGTGCTGAGTCAAAAGCAGAAACTCTATAGCGAATGCGTAAGGAAAGTGTCTCCTTTCAGAGAAAAGCATGTTGGTTATGCAATTCTACATAATGTTCATGTTAGCACTTCAATGGCTCTAAGGGATGATTGTGAGAAGCTCTGAAGTGATGTCTTGTAACACACTTTTAATTCAAATCTTGCTTTGTTCCCAAACCAACTCACAACACCGAATTTCTATAAAGCTGTCATGAGAAAAGGTTGAATAAATGAAAACTTAACTGGTAAATAAAAGCAAGAAAATATCGCTCATAATTACCCAAGGAAGCATCATCCACCCCTGTGTATACATTTTGCAGCACATTCATAAAAATGTGTACTATTTTTTTGAAAGACAGCACTTGCATAACAGTGTGTTATGAAATGTTTCATTGAAAGACTGTGGCTGCATAGCGTGGGGAAAGTTGCAGCTCTTCCAGTATTTACTACTGCACTTTGGGGCAGGTGACCCCTTCAGAAAGGAAGGGGACAACATGTCTTCCCTGGGGACACACGAGTGTCCGTCAGCCAACAGAAGCTTTTAGAGTGCAGGGAGACGCGAGAGCTCCCTGGGAGCGCAGGTTACAGAGCAACAGGTACGGATTGCTTCGAAGGAGCAAGGAGCAGGCACGCTGGGAGACCTCCAAAGGGGTGGAAGGGAGAATTCCTGCAAAGAGACAGTGCTCTGCTGCGACCTAGAAAGACACTTCTCTTAAGAGTTTAAAAACAGATGCAGGAGATAGGACATGTCCTGCAAAGACAACACAGACACGGAAGACTTGCCCATGATGCCCATTTTTTTGTCTCCTTCAAGTGACTTTGTGCTTGCTTTGTTTTAGAAAATTCCACGGTCTGCTGCTGAGTAACCCCCGAGGTTTTTAAAACCTCTTCAGTGTTTTGATGTGCCTACCGTAAGGGAAGAGTTGAGAGAGACTCAGCTTGAAGTGCTGTCATAAATACATGCTTGAAAATATAATAAAAGCTAGCACACGTTATTTTTCTGCAAATCTTCCCTCAGAAGTGTGTCATTCATTGCATATAGGATCACATAATTATCAGAGGCCATCTAGGTCCCTGGTTCTCCACCTCCTCCTTCCCCCAAGGTTTGTAGGGAACAATACGGTAAGAAACCCCAGAGAATATTTCATCCATGTGTAAGAAATGAGAAACGCTTCCCGCATCACTAAAACAAACTCAGTAAATTCTAGTACAAAAGGCAGAATCTACGAAGAGCTAAGGTACCCTAGGAAAAGGCTGGGGAGATCAGGGGCAGCTAGTGTGCCCTGGGTTAACTGGTAAGCAACAGTTCTGCCACTAGATTTCTGATAACAAGAGATGACCAAAGTCCCAAAGTGATCTGGGGGGGGGGAAATAAAAATCCTTCTTGAACTCCAAGTTATCAGTTGCAGATTTGAAGGGGGAAGTTCCCACACCTTCTGCCAATTACTGTGGCACCAACTAAGGGACAGCTCTGCACAGTTACAGGCTGTATTTGTTGCTTGATTGCACAGGAGCCTGAATAATCCAATTTAGCCTTGAAGTTAAAGTCTTCCCTTCCAAGGAATAATCAATCCGGGTCACGTCGCAGCTCCTGAAATGGCCAGAGTCAGGATGAGGAGAATCTTCCAGCCCTCTCCCGTGGTACTGCAGGCAGGAGAAGCCCAACAGCTCCCGCACTTCGCCACGTCCGCAGAGCGAGGCTTCTTGGGCGGGACCTGAAGAAAGCTCTCGGCTACTTGTCGAGCCATCCTGTCTGAAATCTGCGTCCAAGCAGTCCTTCCAGGGTATCATCTGTAAAAAAGAGGCACCTCCACAGCTGCAAAGTTCGTGCACGTGAACCGCAGGTGTCTGCAGGGGCAACAGGCACGTACTACCGCGCACTGAGTTGGGCCTCCAACTCTACTGAAGGTTATCAATTTAATTTTCTTTTATTTTTTTCCTTTTGAGGAACATCCAAAAGGGAGAATTCTATGCCCAAGGCCTTTCCAGGGCTGCCCCAATTTGAATTATGAGCTCCCTGAAGATAAGAGATGGGAAGCGGAGGCTGAGCCGCATGGGGGGGTGATCAATATTGGCAGGAAAAAATGGTCTGTTCTGACCTGGGAAGTAATGGCTTGATGTAACTTCTCTACCAGACACTTTTTTAAAGACAATTTTTTTTCTAATGGTTGATAATTTTTAAGTGCTGGTTATTTCTTTGAAGTCATAGATATAAGATTTGTTATCAAAAGATGGGCATTTCAGCCCAGCTCTCAGTTTTCATCCTTTCTCATAAAAAACCCCAAGGGCAATAGTGAATATTATTTTAAGTAAAAGCTAACTGCTAAATGGTGGAAGAGGCTACCACTTTAAGAATAAAATTATTAGTCAAACAGTGTTCATGAGTTCACACTGACAGAAATTCAAAAGATAATGCATGTATTTATTTCACACCTGGCAATAAGAAGCTAACAAGGGGAGACAGATAGCAAAGATCAGTTTACTGATAATCGCATTACAAGGTGCCCTTCAAAAAGAGAAAATGAAATTTACATTTATATCTGTATTAACCTAATCAAGGCAGATAGTGCAGAATTAAAAATCTGGCTTAGGCCAAGAAGTGAGTCTGTGTAAATAAATATATTCAGACAAAAAATCTGCAAATTTGGTACCCTCCTTAGTAAGTTCCTTTTTCTTTTTAGAAAGGCAGAAATCTTGTGAGAGCCAGATCTTCATGTCTTCAAACCTCCTCCTGTGTGCCAGGGAGGAATAAAAGGATGGGGGCTTAAGGAAATCCCAGGGTGATCATGACTTCCTAATGGGAAGGTTGAAGCAACAGCTTCCATTTTCTCTGTTGGCAGCAGTGGGTGGTGCAGATGCTAGTAGAAGTCCATCTTTGTAACGCGAGTCTTGACTTTTTCTTTCCAGAAGCTGAGTCCCTTGTGAGTGTTGCCTGTGAACCGGTGAAGAAAAGGCAGCTGACCATGTTTTAGCTATGACTCAATTTTTATTTTTGCAAATCTGTTTTTAAATTCTTGAAGGAAGAAAGGAAAATGTACTGTATATTTCCCTGTAAAGTATTTTTACAAGAAGACAAGTAAATGTCCCCCAAGTTGGACACACAAAGTTTAATCTGAAAGATCATCCTGAAATAATGTGAGTGGATTTCTGAAGTCTAAGTATTTACAGACCTCTTTGATTATTTATCTTTTATCCTCAAGAGCCATTTGATTTTTGCTCAGGATAAATTCCAGGTTAATCTGCAGCGTGCTGCACCGCTGATTTCTGGCAAACACCTTTGATATGTCTGGTGTTCTGTCACTATCAGAAAAAAGTGATGCAGCTTTCGGCATATTTCAAATCTGGAATTTGTTTTAACTAATTAAATCTGCAGCTCACTAACTAAATCAGCACAGACTTACTCATATTAAAGCCTGACATTAAATTCAATTTATCTTATGCTTCTTACAACATTATTTTTTTTATGTTACATAATTATATACTGAGAACATACAACTCCATTGGATGTTGTCTGAGGAGATGTACTGGGTTTAACTGTTGTTTTGAACTGGGATTCCCAAACTGTAGATATAAGAGAATAGGCACATAGGCAAAATGATTTGAAACTATATCTTTTTTAAATGGTACTGAAGTATCCACGTCTTCCTTTGCTGGGGAACTCAGTAGAAGATATATGGTAGGGACACTAGATTTTTGTGTGTCTTTTTAAATTTGGGGTTTGCTAAAAGCTCTTTGACAGGTTTAACTTAAAATTACAGCAAACCAGATTTCTACAAGACTGTTGAAGAAAAACGTGCTCCTCAAACATGTAAAGTGACTGTGAGAAGAAGAGTTCCTGTGGAATGTGGATTATTTTGTTAATAATTACATGATATTATAAATAGTATTTTTAGGATAAATCTTATGTATTTATATGTCATTAATTAATTTATTCAATATCAGTTATGCTACAGCTGTCATAACAGCAGGCTCTAATATCAGCTGTCTACCGACACAAGGCTCAGCTGTGGCCACTTGTGCTCCAGGCACACTGACGCAATAAGGACTATAAATACAAGCACCTGTGATCAACAAACCCTGAGAATCTGGATGCGTGAAGTACAGTGCTAAGTATTCAAAATAGAAATTTAATTCCAATACCCACCTACTCATAGCACATATGCTGCTAAAAGAGGAAGCCAGTTTTCTACCCGTTTCAGTGAAATGTTGCTGGGTGTCCCATTCTTTCTAAGAGATTGTTTTCTCTTCCCAAAAATATATTTACCAGTAAAAAGACCTTCCTCAGGAGCGGCAGGTAAGAGAACTCCCCTCTTCCAACTTACGCAAAGTCTTGCAGGACAGAAACCAGATATCAACAAAGAAAGAACTGAACCTTGCGGCTCTCAAGAATTCAGAGCACCGTGTTTGGCGCTCAAGCTGCTTACGTAGTGTCCGGGCAGGGTTAAGCATCTCACGGTTGAAGTCAAAATAGCCTGGGTTTTCAGCTCTTCATTCCTAAACCACTGGAAAATACTTAGAGGTAGAGGTGGCCTCTATAAGAAAGGACTTCCATCCATTCCTGGTGATTCAAAATGAAAGAGAGAACAAAATTCAGTGGGAGAATAATTTATCTGTATAACAACATTCTGTCTCCTGAAATGTTCACCTTTGTGTGGCACATATGACCATAACTATAATCTTAGTTCCAACCATGGCTGCTATTTGACAATTAAACCTCATATCCTTTCAAGGATAGAGTCTATCCTCAAGACTGAAAAAAAGGTATTTGCAAAGGCATGGAAATTAACATTTGGTGGGGGAATAAAATGCAGCCTTTACCCTAGGTGGTTTCTAAACCTTAGCTGATGGTGCATATGTTCCCTGGCAGACTCCTCGGGGAACCACGACACCAATGTTGGATGCAAATGCTGTTGCTAACTCATATATACTGAGTAGCTTTCATCTTAAAGTATCCCAAAATGCTTTACATGGGTTTTTTTTGCATAGATCCTTTCATTCATCAACAAAATGTTTCCATTTTTGCAGTAGAATATGATATTTTGTTCCATTACCATTATGATAATATATAAGAAAGAATCATTGCAAAGACGGGTTACAAAAAGGCTTAGCTTTTAGTACTCAGTGAACTACAATGAACATTTCATTAATAGCACTGAAGCAATTATTTTAGCAGGCTCAAGGAGAAATTAGAATCATTTCTAGTAACACCCAAGTTTGCCTTAATGGATTCATTTGGTCTTGGTAGTATTCAACCTGAGATTGCGGTCCAAAGGGCTATGTCCATAAGCATTAGACGCTAAAAATCTAACAAAGCATAACATCATAATGTTCTCTACAAAAATCATAAAGTCATTGTGCTCTATAATCAAAACTCAGTTCTGTGGAGAACTGGATGGGCATTTTTTTCAATTTTTTTTTTTTTCTCAGAGATTGGAAAATACTGATCCATCAGAAATAGGGCAAGAGTTAATGATTCTACAATTTAGGGTTCAGATCATTCCTCTGAATCGAAATAGAACTAGATCAGTCCCTCTGCTTTTGTTAACATTATACTTAATATTAAAAAAAAACAAAACTAGGAAGACATAAAAGATACTAGAAAGCAGTTGTCCCTGGCTAGCCAATACCTACATGACTGAGGCTTTTTCATGAGAAAGGGAATACCTGGAGTTCAGTCGAAAGGTGGAAATCGGCAAAACAGGAATCCGAACCAGCAAATTGCATTCCAAGTGAGAATTCTCTCCTGAAGCTCATTGGGTCTTCTGGGGCTGTCACTCTCGTTTTTGCAGTCCTTGCCAGGTTTGGGGCTAGCTTAGTCCACAATGGGAAAATCCTTGAAACTGCAGAAAAGTTATGGCAAAATTGTTTCTTTTAGAGCTCTAGTTCCAAATACGTTCTTATAATCCCAACAGGAATTAGTAAACCTTAGAATGGATTAGGTAAATCACATTTTATGCTATCAAGACGGGGTTTTGCCACCATTCATATGAGTCATTTGATATATATTCCCCACTAGAAGAGAGTAGCCCTCGATATCAATACACATCTCACTTACAAATCATATAAATTTACATCAGAGAATGAGTCACTGGGGATTGAAAAATTAAATTTAATTCCACTTTCCTCATAAAAAGAAAAATAAAGTGCTTTAGCATTTTCCCTGGTTACTTAAAAATGGTATAATTGATTAGCTTTGAGAGGGAATACTTATTGAAATTAACCCTTAAGTTGTCAAAGATCAAAATATTAAGAACACCAACATAAAATGCCTCAGAATTTAAGCTTCGGTTTTACAGAGTGTTCCTATATCTCTGAGCAAGTGGGTAATTGCTTAAAACTGAGCTGACCCACTACTTTCTCATCAGATGTACTTATTTCCTTGAAAAAAGTTCTAAAGACATGATAGACAGGAATGTCTTCAGAAAGCTAATTTTTACAAAATCACAGTTCCTGTGATTTTTAAAAGCACAAACTTCTGAACCATTTACTTGAAACACAGTTTTATCCTATGAAGATATTAATACAGAGGATGATTAATATGAAAGGCTTTATCAAAATGGCAGTTCAGTGCTGTTCTAGTGTTGGAAGAAAATTGGGTTATGTTTGATGATTTGACAGAGCCAATTAAGGCAGGAGAAAAAAATTATTAATGTCATGTTTAATTTGGTAAAGTTATTAACCTTTTTTTTAAGCTTGTAAAATAAAATGGTTTATTACATTTTTCTTTTCCAAATGGTCTACACAACAATCATTTGATCACTGCTAGCCTGTTTCTAACTACAACCTTGAGAAGGTTATTAAGTCACACATCAGTTTAAATCCAGCCATTCTCTAACATGCCTTCTTTTCTAAGGCTGACGTCTACTTTAAAGAAACATATCTCTACGGTCACAACATAGTTTCCTTCTTGCGATCACAACCTTTCTGAGATAGTGGGAATGATGCTGTAATGGCATATACACTAACATAGACGAGAAAGAAGACCAAGTCAAGATAAAAAAAGTCATTACTAAAAAAAAATAAAAATAAAATCATTGTTTGTTATCCCAAAGTATGTGAGAGGCTTGCTTTTGTCATTTAGATTTTCCATGGCAGACTCTTGGTGACTGAAAGATCAAAGGATAAACTGGCCCTAGTCAGCAGCACGCAAGAGATTCCTTTTGTAAAGTCTTTCCCTTTCCTCTTCTCCTGTCCTTCCAGAAACAATCCCATTATTTCCACTCTCAGCATCCTTCCTCAAAAAAGATTCTATATTGTTTCCAGAATAAATCTGCCTTTCATCTTGGCTCTCTCCTCTGCCAGTGTCTTGTGAAAGATCATGCCTTCCCACACCAACAACTCTGATTTTTCTAAGAGGTGGTGGAGTTTCTGTGGCCCTTGACTGCAGCTCTGGTAGCCGGGGATTTTGCTTGCAACTTCTGGCTTTGCAGTGCTTCCTTGGAGTAGGAGAAAAATTCTTGCCGTAAAGAGAAAAAACAGTTAGCTGTGGAATAAATTCTGCATGGCCACGGTGTCTTCTAGCTAAAGTAAGGCTCAGCTGGGGTCTGCGTACAGCTGGAATTACAGGCGCTCTCTTGCTGCTGACACTTAAGTTATAGGGAAGATGACATAAACAGAACTCAAGACTATCATTTTCAATGACTAACATGACAGGCGATTCATGGTGAAACTACCAGGTGCGCAGGCCAACCTCTCTGTGACAGACTTAGAAGGAGAGGCTAAGGGAAAAGGATGAGCTTGGCCGGGAAAGAGACGGTTGATGGCAGCTGTACAGAGATGAAGCCAGACTTTTCTCGGAAGTGCGCAGAGAGAGGACGAGTCAACAGTTGCAAATGAAGGATTTAAACTGGAAATGAGTGTGGTTAAGTACTGGAAAAGGCTGCCTGTAGAGGTTGTAGAATCCCCATCCTTGGGGATTTTGAAAACTCTCCAGGAGAAGGCCTGGTGCAGCGTTGGAGCTAGCCCTGCTCAGAGCAGGAGGTTGGACTCGACGGCCTTCGGAGGTCTCACGGGGCTACAGATAAGCGGCAGGAGAACTGCTAACATAAACTGGAGAGAACAGGCTTTGTTACAGAAAACATAGCTGCACATAATAAGATTAACTTCATACACCGCAGAAGTGCAAGGTACATGAAACAAGTCCAACATTTTCAGATCCATAGGCCCATGAAAGCATTTTCCGCAATTTGTGACTGTAGTCTCAGCGATCCTGTTATCTCTTCCTGTATAATTGGGTTTCGTGAATGAGATGTTCAAAGACCAGCGTATGGGTCTGCGTGTTTTTCTGCTCCAGCCCTTCTCCATGACAAGGTAAATGATACTGCAACCCCGAGTCAGAGTAAAGTCAGTGGCAACACCAGAACCTTTGTGGAGTATTCAGTGTGAAAACACCGAGTCTGAAAGAGCTGCTGCGGGGCCTTCAGACGCCGCTGCTTCTGCCTTCGTGCTGCTACCAAAATATCACTGGGTTTCATTCTTTTCCGCTAGCTGGCTGGCTGTCATTATTATTCTGATATCTGACTTTCCCAAGGGGCAGTGGGAGGCTTCCCGAGGTCCTGCATTGCGTTGAAAAATGCCTTACACTGTTGACATGGAACTTTCCCTGGGAATTGTAGTCTAGCTAAGGACAGGCACAGAAGGCAAATTAGAGAGAGGAAGAAAATTTAATTTCCCAGAAAGTTAAATAAATTGGGTAACAAAATCAACCATATCCTAAATACATAGATTATTTGCAAAGAAATAATAGTTCATGAAACACATCTCTAATGTAGCCTTTTGTAAGTCTTGTCGTTACAAAACATTAGCAGAAATCACCGTTTCTGCATAGGAACAGCACATTAAAACATTTTAATGTGTTAGTATTTATATTAACTATATAGGTATGGGAACAAGACACTGTATCACACAAGTCACCCTTCTTGACTTTTAAACTGCATTTTGTTTCTCAGGTTTTTTTCTACAGTAACAGCTCCAGGTTATTCTGCTTTCTTATGTCATATCAGGGAATTGTGTAATTAGTTTTTGTAAACTAATTGTACAATTTATTTCTGGACATAAGTACTGTATATTGAACTCACTTGACTTAAATGAAGCACCCTGTCTAAGGATTTATCATCTCTGCCTTTTGAAATTATAATTCTTGTATAGCAGGCCTGGTTTTCAAACTGCCATCATTCCTGTCATATAGTGTTTCCTTAGCAAAACGCGTAACAGTGTAAAATACTTCACAGAGCTTTATGGCTCCTCTTTCAAAACAACAGACATTGTTCTTAAATACATACAGGATTTTCTATATTAGACAATAGAGCATGGGTGGCAGGCTCTTTTACATAACATGTCCTATTACATGGCTCACTAGAGAAGGTGTAATGTAATATATATATTTCTGATGCGTTTCTCAATTAGAACAAAAGGATTAAGGCTAAAATCGTGTTCAAAGCAAACCAGGTGAAAGTTTCTTTTGTATTAATTCATAGCTATTGGGAAATTCTGTGTGTTCTGGGCAGCTCATACCTGACTGAAATGCTGGGAAGATATGAGCTTCTTTTATTCAAGACTGAAAAACGCATTTTCGTACAAGTACATATAAATAATTCAAGTATTGAAATAAAAGAATATTTCTGTGAGAGATTGTATATGATACCATCGCACATACCTATGCTGGTTTGTTAAAACTGGCAACAGTTTGGGGAAGAAAGGGTAGCAAAAGGGATGGCAGGGATGGCAGGAAAACCAGATTAACTGCAGGGAATTTGTCGTTCTAATCAACTCCTGATGCTGAGTCGGTTTTCTGGGACTAGGGCTTGTTTGCTTCGTTGTGATCCAAGGTCTAAAAGAGCGTTATACTGACTCTTCCTTATCAAAGGCTTCTTCCCCTATTATGACTACAGAAGGAACACTTAGCTGCTGCTCAGTTTGGCTGTCGCTAACTTCTTTGCAGGTCGGGAATGGGCATGAAAAGGCTGGGCAAGCAGACAGCTGCCTCGACTCCAAAGGCAGCAACACACTCAAACGCTGTAGAGCGTGTGCCGGCACAGCTGCCCTTGCCGTACGGAAGTCTGGTACGTCACGGTTGTCTTTTGGATGGGGTTGCTGGTCTCAGCCTTCTGTTTTGACAAGAAACGTGAGGAAGTTTTACACGGGCTCCTTAGGAAGGATACAGACCCTCTGAGGAGGAGGAGGAGTTGCCCTTTGTAGCAGAGAGCCGCTGGAACAGGTGGAAGTCTGCTTGGGACAGACCATGAGGGCTTCCGCAGGAATATCAGCAGCAAAGGGAAAAGTGGGGAGTGCTAGGGATGCGCCGGTGCTGAGTGGGGCCGGAGGCGTGGTGACGAGGGGCAAGGAAAACACCGAGGTACAGAACCTCTTCTTCAGTTCTTTTTTTTTCTGGCGAGAATTGCCCTCAGGAATACCAGGACCCTCAGACCCATGGGAAAATCTGGAGAAATGTAGACTTACCCTCAGTAGAGCAGGATCAACTTAGGAAACATTGAAATGAACTCAGCACGCACGAGTCCACAGGACCTGAGAGGATGCACCCTTGAACGCCGAGGGAATTGGCACTGCGAGGCCACTCATTATCATCTTCGGAAGGTCATGGCGATGGGGGAAGTTTTCTGAGTACTGGAAAAAAGAAAATGTCACTCCTGTCTTCAAGAAGGGCAAGAAGGAAGATCCAGAGAACCACAGCCCAGTCAGCCTCCCTGTATTCCCTTGAAAGGTGATAGATCGAATCCTCCTGGAAGCCATTTCCAGGCATATTAAGCACAAGTCAGTCACTGGGATTAGTCAGCACGGATTTATGAAGGAGAAAAGCCTGACCAACCACCCTTCAATGGTGAGATGACTGGCTCAGAGGACAAGGGGAGAGCAGTGGCTGTTGTTTATCTTGACTTTAGCACGACTTTTGACACCACCTCCCATGACATCCAGAACAGATTCTTCTTCCTTCTCCAACATAATTCCTTCCCACTCACAAAAATACATATATTGATGTGCTGAGATTTTATCCACAAATTGTGCAAATCATTTCCTGTCAAAGTGATTTTGCCTATTTTGTTCAGATTATCCCTTGCCCTCAAAATTGAATATTCATCTATGAGCATATTCATACTGGAAACTGGCAGACATGACAGACTGTGTATTTATTTTGTCCAATGCTCCAGTGTGTCTTTTAGCTTGCATTTATATTTGCTGTTAGCACATGGAACATGCGTCAGAAGATCTGAGAATTAGGATGGCGTAATAAAGTTGACAACAGAAAGGTAATCAAGAAAGAGATATTTTTCCACAGGCATTAGCGTACAATGAGCTTGCCAATAAAACCCAGTCAGAGCAACGCTGACATATCATAGAGAATTACTGATACTGAGACATCAATAAGGCAGCAGCAATGCTTAAGAAATACCCCAGAATTTTTTTTTAATTAATGCCTGTCTAATATGCTTTTATCTGTGAAAGTTAAAGCTGCGTTAATTTTGATAAAGGAAGAATCTTCTATGTTCCAATACTACAGTGCTTTGTTTTGTATCATAAAAGCTGGCTTGTACTCTTTCAAATCACAGATGTTGTGTTCATATAATGATCCCACAAGCCACATTATGCAGACAACTTTGTTACACTTAACACACTGACTGAACCATGCACATCTCGGAAAACCTAAGAAGAAACACTTTTTTTTTCCATTTGGAAACTTCTGAAAGTGACATTATAATCAATGGAGTGAAAAATATGGAGGAAGCACAGAAAATTGGAAAGTTTTAAGAGGTTGGTGCTTCTGAGATAGAAGAAAATAGTCTAGCTTTCCTGACCTTTATCTTAAAAGTTATAAGGAGATCAGCAGTGTGGAAAAGCAGAGAGTGCAACCAGAGATGAGTTTAGCTGACAGACAAGAGAGAGAAGCAATAATTGGAATCAGTAATGGACCTGGAAACAGAGCCAGGATTCTACAGAATGGCATTATTATTGATGCAAAAACACACCAGGATTTGTGTTTGGCTTTGGGAACGGGTGTCCAAGATATTTCCACTTGTTTCCCCAAGACTACATGAGTCATCTGTACAATTAAGTGTTAGTTTGGGGAAAGAAGTTGTGGTACACTGGAGGAGAGTCAGGAATCTTTATTCCAGCAAATACCAAATTCCAATTTAAAATTGAAGTTGAAGAACGAAAATGAACCTTCAAATATCAAACACCAAATTTCTCAGCTCTTAGGATTGGAATATAGTGACATTCTACCTTCCATTCATGTCATTTTCTGTATTTTATGTCATTCATGTAAATTATCATTGATAACTTATGTACTCTATAATCCTGTTGAAAAGCAACACTTTTTTTTACTTTGTTAAGCATTACAAGCACACAGTCTATTCGGCATCTAAAAGTCAGCTTGAATATACAGGCAACAACTAAAGTTACATCTCCTCATAGACTTACACTAGTTCAGGCTTTCAACGTATGGCAGAGAAATCTGCAGATTTAAGTAGCTGAAGCAAAAATGTCTATGGTCTATAGACCAGGGGAATCTCTGCTCCGGCGCCTGGAGCATCTCCTCCTCCTCCTTCTGCCCTGACCTGGGGGCTGCAGGGCTGGGGCTTTCATGTTCTCACTCCTTTCTTCCAGCTGCTGTTGCACAGCAACTTTTTTTCCCTTTCTTAAATATGTTATTCCAGAGGTGCTACCACTATCGCTGATGGGCTTGGATTTGGCCAGCGGCCAGCCGGCCGGCATTGGCTCTGTCGGACGTGGGTGAAACTTCCAGCAGCTTCTCACAGAGGCCACCCCAGTAGCCGCCCCGCCCCCCCCGCGCTACTAAAACCTTGCCAAGCAAACCCAGTACATTCCACCCTTTGTCTCTGTGAATCACATATTTAAGAATTATCATTAAAATACATATTCAACACACAATCTTCCTAAACTTCACTTCTGCTGCAGGTTTCTTATTTTATCACTGCAGCTACTGAAGAGCAAAAGCACAAAATTACTGCTCAGTTTAGGCTGAAGTTGTAGTTTTCAGTGGAAACCTGAACAGCAAGGCAGACAAAATGTTCTGCTCCAAATAGGGGACTAAATCCCACAGGCTTCTACATTCAAGTGCCCTGAAAATGTACCTAATCTCAAAAGTAGAATACAAAATTTCTGTCCTTTTCTGTACTACCTAGCCCAGTTTTTATGCAGTCAGTTCTATTTGGGTTCATAAAGTGAAATCACGTGGGAAAGAAACGAGAAATTAAGAACAGGTTATAGCAAAAAGGTGGTAGGGTTATAAGCCATTATGTCCATGACCCAGCAGGCCATCATTTTATTTAAGCACAAAAATATCAGCTCATAGCAGTCTTATGAGTCATTGCTTGTAATTATTTAACCAGTTAACTTCCTTTATAGCTCACTTTGAAACTGCTTTCCTATTTTTGCAAGTTGTTTTATCAATATGGTTGCGTCTGCTTTCATAAATTTTCCAAAAGCAAGAAATCAGCTTTAAGAGCAGATATGCACCTCATTTAAACTTTGCACTTTGAAAGAATTATTTTAATGTGCAGAGTGCATCAGTGACACAATTCTAAAAGTAGAACTCTTAGGTCTGAGAAATCAAAAAAGCTAAAGTTTGCACAGCACTTAGTCTGAAGCATCGAGTACTCAAAATTCAGAACATATGAGGCAATACGGCGTTGCCTCAGTCCTATGGTACGCAATGCCATGAAGTAAGCGGGGTGTGGAAAATCCCCTTGGAGGTTTTCAAGATTCACAAACCTGACCTTGTGTTGGCAGTAGCCTTGCTGCAAGTCAGAAGTTGGATGAGCCACCACCAGTGGTCCCTGCTAACCGTGCGATGTCTTGTCATTCGGTGAAATATGCCTGAGTGCTGGAAGCTGCTGCTGAGGTTGGCGTTCTCCGGGAAAAGAAAAATGAGCAGTGGCGATGACTGGAAGGAGCCCAGGGGTGGGAATGGCACATCCAATGCTTCAGGTATCTCTCCCCGTTTTTTTTTAATCCTATGGCTCAGGCTTCCTGTCTACTTAAATCAGAGAGGAACATGCCTGCAATTAGTTAGTGCTTAATTTAACCTAATTACCAAAGCCAAGAGAAACAAAATAATTTTCCCTCGGAGTACAGACTGCCCATAGCCTATTGCCCAGTTGTTCATGCTTTGGTTAAAGGAAAGGAAAAAAGGCATTTTGGTGATTCTGAATAGCAAACTGGTCTTTAACTTCTTGTGTTCCAATGTACTATTGGAGGATAAAAACCATGACAAGTATCATTCGAACTATAGAATACCTTGGATGGTATTTTCAGTAGGGTCTTCCAAAGAGAAATCTGAGTTTTGTAACAGGCATTAATCAAATTCAGCCCAGCAACAACACAAATTCCTTTTGGAACACTTGCTAACACAATAGCTATACAACAGGGTGATTTTCATACAAATAAAGTGATGATTGAAAATATGTTCAGCCCATCTGTTCGGATGGTGACTAGTACTGATTTACCTAAATTTACCTTATCTGCTGTTGAGAAGCAGAGCCTACAGCCATCCAGGAGTGCTTAACACTGCAGGCAAGCAGCAAAGCGTAACTGCTGACAGTATTGCCGCTTTTAGAACAACCTTTATAAGAAGGCATGCCTGCTAGTACTTCCAGTACCCGACCTACCCGATGAAATGCAAATGCTCTGGTTTCTGGTCTCCTCTGCCTGTCAGCCATGACCTTTAAAGGTGAAATTTAAATCAGCAATGTTTTTCAGTAAAATTGTCAATATTATCTTACATTATTCTAAAAGATCAGGAACTGTTACTTCTCCTAATTTATAGAAAGGCAGCTTGTCACACAGAAAAATTACAAGAGCCGATGCAGAAAAGAACACATGTTTAAAGTCAAATCAAAAGCCTACTGAAGTCCACAGAAGTATCTGGAAATACTTTTACTTGTGTGCCGAATTTGCATCAAACTGACCTTTCTTTTTCTGGCAAATTTTATATCTGTAAACATAGACCCCACAATTTAGCTAGTCACAGGTGCAGCTACATATAGCCACTAGCTACTGCTGATAATTACACCTGCAAATAGCTCTGCAGCAACTTTTCGTAAGCACCTTTGAAAGGTAATTTAGACATGTCTTAACAAAGGACAAACAGAAAAATTTGAAGACGTGATCAGGTCTGGAGAACTTGAGCTTCTTTTTCCCCATTTTATCACTTGACATCTCTGTCCAGTGAATTTGTCAAGTTGTGGGTACTAGAAGCTCGGTTGATAAACTCTGCAGACACTTCTTCTTTCACTGAAACAGATTTCCCAGTAATCCAAGTTCACGTGTAAAGCCCATCACATTTTCCTACATACGTCACCATCAGAACAGTGTCCATAATAACACCTTACTTTGTACATAGTTTTACCATATCTTAGATTTGTAAGTGATGATACAAGAGCAAGTACAGTTCTATATTTTCCACAATTTGCTTATTTTCTGCTTTAAGGGATCAGGTGTCTCAGACGTTTTCTTGGCATTACTTCTGAATTCAGTATATTCTTCTAAATAGCCTATCTTCTTATTTATTGTATTTTGCAAAATTCGAAGTATCTTTAAGGGCGAGAAGGGATATGATTACTGTCTATAAATACATCATCAGAAGCACAAACTCTGGGAGGAAAAAAAACCTACTTAAGCTAAAGGACATTTTTTGACACAGGAACAAATGGTTCTCTGTTAATGAATATATGTGTGCTTGAATCCAGAGGTTTAATTCTACCTGAGGAATGAGCTCTGGAACAGCTTTTTAAGTGACACAAGGGAAAAAATACATAAATGATGTAAAAAATGGAATTTGTATCAGTGTATGGCAGAGATCAGGTACTGTGGCTGTCTGCAACAGCAGGGAACTGGTCTCAGTGAGCCAAGTGGCCCCTTCCTTGGGTAGGTTCCTACTCATTCGGACAATAAAAATTGGCAAGAAAACTTTAACCACTGAAGTACTAGCACTGCAAAACTTGGAAAGCTCTTATAATGGGTGACATCTATATTACTTTTTAACCCAGTAAAAACTGCTTTATTACAAAGAATTTCATCTCATAGTAAAACATTATCTTCTGGCATTTTCCATCCCAACTGACATTAAGCAACACCTGTAGAACCAAGGTGGGAATTATTTAGATTCATCTATTTAGATGATTTGTGTGTTAAAACCACAGACATGCATCACTGAAGACAAGCATTCAAGAGGAGGAAAAAGTATTCATCTGATTTAAACATTTTGTGCTAAACATCTTCCCTAAATGCAAAAAGAACTGTCTCAAGTTACCAGGTGGTGTTGGGCTATGGACATGCCACTGCAAACCACCTGGGGAACAACCGGGGGGTGGAACTTCAAATGAAATTCTCTTCTGAGCCTTGTGTTTCAGCAGCATATTGATTTCACTTGATTGATTTGACTAATGTAATTTTGGGCAAGCCCTTCTCTCCAGTGAGAATCTGATACTCTCTTTATCCAGGAATTTTAAGGGGAAAAATGTGGCTGATGCTTTGTATCTTCCTCTGCCTTTCAAACTCTTTGACCTACCTGCTACTTCCTATTGAGGAATGCCCTACCTGGGAACTTGCAGAATGCAGGACCTTTTCCTTTCCGTTGCATAGATCACCACCGGTTGCTTTAAGGGTTGAAGATCTCTTTGGGTTTTATATTGTGCCATTTGATGAGAGAAACCTTTTGAGATGCTCTACACAAAGTTTACTCACTGCTCGTGCGGTCCAACTTTTGGGAAGGACATTTTAAGAAAAGGAGGCTGCGGGATGACCAAGAGAGAAATGCCTACACAGTAGTGTTGTTTGCAGCTGCAGTTCCCTCACATGGGATGTTGGAATCTGGCAGTGCTGTGATGCCTACTAAATACTGTCACCTTGCAAGTCGTTCTGTTAATTCACTGCGTCAGAGCTCCTGTTGAAGCCCTTCTATGTTATCGGACTTTGTACTGTTGGGTGTAATAAACAAATCAAAGAGAAGTTGTACTTTTGATCTGTGAGGTATTTTAAGTCAATATAAGTCAATTTTAAGTCCAACAGGACTTCATTAAGCAGAGGTCAGGGCAAGAGCCACCACATGATTTCTAGGATGCTCTTCCTTTCATTTGCTTTGCAACAAACCGATGGGAAGAAAAAATAGGTGATTACAAGAGAAGCTGACTCAGAATGAGGAGTCCTGAGAGAGCATCTGAGAGGCTCTTTGAAAACTAATGGTTACTGAAAATCATTGACTTGGTTGTCCAATATTTCCTGTCTTAAAACTAAGATATTTTTTGCTCATGGACTTCGCAATAATGCTGCATTCTCAATCCATTGCCTTTGTCTATTATGCTAGAGAACCCACTGGCTTTACTTAAACCTCTGATTGCTTCCACCTATTATCCTCCACTGGAGCACTTAATTAGCTGCTTCACTTGCAAATGCTTACAATTGCTTTCAAACTGCACTTAAGCAATATTTTGTGGGCAGGAATTTGATGTCACTGGAGACTCTCCTTATTTAATCTTTTCTTGATTTGTTTTTCAATTAAATTAGCTGCAAGTTAGTTGGTATATTCACATGTAAGGACATGAGGGTATCATGAGACATTTTCCTGTGTGGGTCTGAGAGCTACTAGCAGCTGTACCACAGCTAATTTTACAACAGATAGAGTTTAATACCAAATGCAGTACCTGTAGGTAATTAATCTGATGAGAAAGCATGTATTTCTTGATCTTTTGAGAATCTTGGAGAAGTAAACTTTTACCGGTGTGCAGCGCTTCTGAAAGAGCAAAAAAAAGAGTTACAGAATAGTGTAACAAATTGACCATTTTGATATCCAGGTAGCTGGTACCTGGTATTCCTGGTACCTGAATAACTAGGTCCCAAGTTCTCAATTTCACGCGGGAACGTGGCCGCTATTATTCCAGACCGATTATGGAATTAATGCCTTTACTCACAGTTGCTCTGTGTTGTGTTTCTTTTGCAGGGACATAAGCGGTTTCTTTCTTCGGGCTGCTCTGCAGAAGGCTCCTTGGTGCCCACAGGAGCAGCAATTCCTGGGAGCAGCTGTGCTTGGGAGACAGATGTTTCCAGACCAGCGAGGCAAAGGAGGAGACAGGGTAGGACAGACCTGGCCGGCTGGGAGCCTTCTACAGAACCAAGGGCCTCCAGGCTGTGGAGGAGAGTAAAACACACCTATAAGCCCAGGGTGGCAGAGGAGAGGTGGGGTGGGGATTTGCACCATCCAGTATCATCTCTGAGCTGGGCTCAAAAAGCCTGACAGAAAAAGCTATTTGAATTTGAAGGTCCTTTTGGAGAAGTTCACTTTAGGGAAAAGGACGAGAGGAAACGGCCTCAAGTGGCACCAGGGGAGGTATAGGTTGGATATTATAAAAAATTTCTTCACCGAAAGGGTCGTCAGGCATCGGACCAGGCTACCCGGGGAAGTGGTGGAGTCACCATCTCTGGAGGCATTCCAAAAACGCGTAGCCATGGCACTGTGGGACATGGTTTAGTGGGCATGGGGGTGTTGGGTTGATGGTTGGACTCGATGATCTTAGGTTTTTTCCAACCTAAACAATTCTACGATTCTATGATTCTATGAAAAGGACAGCCTGGCAGCCCAGCCCAAGCACTCAGCATGACCTGAGGTCCCACCACAGTGCCTGTGAAGAAATAGAGCCTGCATGACTGTAGCCACCTCTGCACCATGAGACAGAGTTCATGTGGTAAGCCTACAAGCAGGCTCCCAGAAATGCAATGATGTTGCTGCTTACACCCATCTTTTCTCGTTCAAAGAACTTGAACAACCTTCCTAATGCATCTGGGAGTCCAGCTCTGTACGGGCAAGCACCCAGAGCTTCCTTGTTCAGTGTAACTGGCACATGAATTTTCAAAGTAAATAAATGCAGTTGCAAGTCAACGACCATTTCCACAGCAGCATGGAGTTAATTCATCTAGAGAAGCAACACATCAGCAGCACAGGCTATGAAGAAATAGCACAGCAGGCAACTTGCACGCCTTTCTAAACCGTGTTGTCAAGGTGCGAGGAAAATGCCATTTTTGTCTCCTGCAGATGCGGTGTTCAGCCATCATTTCACTTACTGTGGTTAATTTACTGAGAAAAATGCAGTATTTTATGTTGCTGTCAAAAGTAGCCCTTGTTATTTTTTTGAGTGCTCAGATGCCAAGATTGTTTCCCTGATGACTTCATAGTGTTATAGTGCATCACCAAGTGGGACTGGTTTTGCCCCTTTTCCCCTACTCTGGAATCTCTGCCCTTTTAGCTATTAAAAAGAAGGAAAGTACTAAGAGGCAAAGGAAAAATCTACTCAAAATTTGATTAACGGTATTTATATTTGTCTCACACGTGGCCAAGAACCAGTTGCACACAGAGCACATTTAATGTCTGGCTGAGAAAGTGTTCATTTACATTTACTCCATTTAGGTCATCCTTCATATCAGCAGTGCGCCTCTGTTGTGATCGAAATGCCAGGTTTTAATATAGCAGTATTAACGTGCTGGGTGTGGGGAGGAGAGAATAGGGTGCTTTATCATACGGTCTCATTTTTATTTGTTTATGATTTCAATATTCATGATGGGCTGACAAGTTTATGAGTTCAACTCTGGGGCTGAAAAATATGAAAAGGGCTTGTGGGAACATAGATCCTGAGAAGATTTCACTTTCAAATTTTACAGACACAACTTATATTCATCAACACCCCCATATAAATGATCAACCTTTAAAGCCCACGGGGATGGTTTCAAGCTTCGCTCTATTGTAACAACATGTCAGCCAGAGAGTCGTTAGTGAGCAGATAAAAGTGATGCAGTTAGTTATATCTGAAGGTCTCAGGACTGAAAGGTATGAAATAAAAATCGTAAATGCTGCAGCTGGAGTTACTGAGACTAGAATTTGCCATCGTTCAGAAGCACAAGGTGAAAATGGAGAATGTGATAACATGATAAATGGAACTGATCATATCTGTGACAGTCTTTTGATCTTCAAAAGCCCAGAGGGCTTGAATTTTGCTGATAAAGCTTGCTATAATTACTTCATGTCACTCAAACTCTGTGCGGCACAAGACTGTGGAAGGCTGCAGGTGATATTGGTATGGAAAACGGGGGGCTTGTGAGCCTTCTGATCACCTCTGCATCCCTGACGACAGGAAAAAACAAGCTGCAACTGATGCGATTTGCACTGACGAGTAGGTTTTTACTGTTTCTCATGATCCCGGGATTTCTTGGGCTTTCAAGCAGCTTTTGGAAATAAGGCTCGTGTATCTTTCAGACACACCGCCTTTCAGAGAGATTTAACTTCTCCAGTTCAGTGAGGAACATACGAATTCTCCAGTATTAAGTAAATTCTACCGCAAGTCTTTCAGGCCTGTGTTGATTTGCTACAGTGATTTGACCTGTATCTTCTAATCTTTATTTGTTGACATACCACTTTAAAGCAGTGGTTGGAGTAAGGAGGAGAACCTGGAAACAGTCCCTTCCCCAGGAGAAGCTGAAGCGGGGATTTCTCTGTGTGACCCCGGGATCACCGGACCGGCTCAGCAGCCCTCGGAACCTGCTCCGATTCCGGCAGGGCAGCCAGACGCTCTTGGCCCCAGAGGGGAGGGAGGGAAGGCTGAGGAACCCAAGAGGGTTCCTGCTGCCTCTAGCATCAGGACCCCAGCTCGTGTAGCGTCCCCCGGACCCTTCGGGGATCGAGAAAGGACTGTCTGGAATGGGATCAACCGAAGCGACACGGGGGCCCCTCCGCCTCCTGGGCCAAAGGCGGAGAGCTGGAGGGCAGCCGGTCCCGCTTCCCAAGGGATGCCTCCTGCCAGAGAGGGAGCAGCGTCCTGGGCCTACAGACCTCTCACCAAAAAGGAAGAAGGGGATCTGGAAAGGGGAGGGGGATCTGGAACCTCACCCTGTAGGGTTAGGAGGACCTGGGGTAACTACAAATAAATACAAGGCAGTATATCGTTTCGAGGGTAGACTATACTATATAAAGAAAATCATTGCCGGCAGATGATGGGGAATCCAAGTCAGAATGAGTGAATGCACATGACTGCTGTATCCTGGCAGCAAAGATTAGGTTTCAAGATACTCTGATTTCTAGCAGAAGGTAAGCAAAAAGGATTACAAAAAAAAAAATCCTGTATCTAAACTGCATTCTGCATATTCTTGACCCATTTATTTCTAACGGGAATTTTGAGAGAGAGAAATTTTCAAAATGCAGAGCTTCTGTGAGTTAGAGACCTCCCAGAAGTAGTCTCAAGGAGTTTTGTCATCACTCTACAGCAAAGAAAAATGAACCTACACTCTTCCAGTAAATGATAACACATCTTTTCTGTGACTAGTACAGAGAGGGAGGAAAGAGCAAACACAGCAGCGCTACTGTTGTTTATTCCCAGCAGCAGCAGTAGTCGGTTCTTTTGGATGCAAACAAGAACAGTGATCCTTAAAGAGCTGACTAAACAAATCCTTGCTATCTAGGGATCCTCTGGAAAACACGGAATCTGGAAATAGCAATTCATGTGGAAAAAAAAGAATATGTCTTCCTGTGTTCATCTTAAGGCAGACTGTAATAAGTTTGACAGACTCTGCTGCCATGGCGCTCGCTTCTTTTGGTAAAGGTGCAATAGTTCTGGCAGAAAAATTGGTTTGTGGAATAATTGTCCTCAGCTATTAAAGAACCCTGTTCTTCTAACTAATCAGAATACCCTGAAGTAAAAGAAAACAGCATAGATGCAGAAATTGTCTATGTATATTCATTAATCATAGGAGCAGACTGCAGAGGATTTCCTTGGGTAATTCATGGGGTCATATTAAAAGACACACAGAAGTTCGTCAAGGCCAGCCAGGTTTGTGATAACTGAAGTCCAGTCACGACAGTCACCGTAGCACTTGGCCAACAAGGAATCTGTGAGATTATGAAAGTGCACGTGTGCCTCGGGGCATGTCACATGCCAAACAACTGTCATTTCCTTCTGAAAATACCACAGTCTTCACAAGGATAGTGGCTAAAAGGGATTTTGTTTTAAAGGGAAAGTTAAACTCATGTTGGAAGGTTATTGAAAAAAATTATGTTCTAAGTAGGATAAGTGCGAAAAACTTAAAAAAGGGCTTTCTCCAAAAAATAAATTTTCCATGCTAACACAAATTCAAAATTAAATTTGGCATATCATTATCTCAAAATAAATCTGTAAAAGCCATTTAATATGAGGGTTTATCCCTGAACTAGAGCACCAGAAAAAAGGGAAAACAATTTGTTGGTTTTAGTCAACCTAAAACATGAAGGCACACCCTATTTATTAGTCTGAATACTGTGACAATGTGTTGCACCCATGATCACTGACTGCAGCAAGAAAGATACGTCATTACTGAATTTCTAAGCTGCATGCAGCAGCATCAGCCCTTCTACGAACACTTAGATTAGAGTTGGAATTACTTCCTCAAAAGCAGCTAAGCAAAAAGAGACACCAGACACCACCACTCAAAATTATTCCAAAACAGTTCAGAACTAAGATACAGTACAAGGGTTCTCTATATAATCTAAAATTAAATGATTAACTCCTCATTTTCAGGCACTGCAGCCTCCACTGCAATGTCAGCTAGCCCCAGCGCTCCCACTGCACCCACGGTCACCTCTGTGCGAGCAGCAAAACCACAGCCATGTCACGCCAAATCGACCAAGAGAATACGTCATACGCTCAGACCTGGATGGACGGCTCTGGAAACCTTATGTCAGAAAAAGTTTCATTCAATCTGAAGGCGATGCAGTTTGTAGAAGGTCCTTGGCTTGTTTGAACTTGTCCACTTTGACCAGCTAAAGCCACCTAATCTCCAAATGCTGGGTGTATTGAACGTGTTAGGTGTATAAACACATACGTTACACAAACAATATATGAAATACTTACATATATATTGATTTTTTTTTTGAATCTTGGTTTTCCTATGAGACAGAGATATATGGAAAACATAGAAATGTTCACTCGGTCATTTTTTAACTGATGGCATCTTCATCACGTATGTTTTCTTCTACACCTAAACCAAGCTTTTTCTGCAATTCACCTGTAACCATTTCAGACCACAGGTCCTGCAATACTTCTTAACGCGGCCCAACTTGTAATATCACCAGGAGCCACCAGAGGACACTGTTACAGAAAATGCCGAAGAAGAAACTGGTTTTATCAATAGTTCCTTTTAATAGGTTCCATGCATCAATAAAAAAGTCTGTTTCCGCCTGACTGTCTTACTGGGAATTATTTTCTAAGATATTGCCTAGTAATTATCTCTTCACAAACAAATGTTTTAAAACACCAGGCTTTATAAGGAAAAAAGAAAGGTCACCTCACTTTTCTGTTCCGAGTGCCTTGGGGTAGGGTGGTGAAGGGCTTGTCCAAGCTTCAACGAGTTGCACTAAGCTATGGCAGCTGTTTCACACATTTTCCACTCAACTTCCAGGTCAGTGCGTAAGTCCATTCAACATAAAGATGAACACATAAAACTTCTCCCTTCGCTGAGAAAAAACAAGCAGCTGTTGAGACAATGATGAGAGAGGACAAGCTGGGGCAAGGCAGGAGAACCCCTTAGGAAGGAAGAACTGCGGGATAAAGTGTAGCCGCGCCAATGAACCGTGCACGAGAGGACGGAAAGCTGGAATAATGACCCAAACTGTTGGCCAAAAGCCCCAAGTATCTACCTGATGCCAAATGTCTGAGTCTTCTGAGAGTCCCCGATACAGAATCCCAGCCAGTACAACCATCACCTGTTTGGACTTGACTGCAAATTCCCATCTGCTTTATTAAGCTGCTCTCATTTGATCTTTAGCCACGTGCGTCTCCGCAGCTTACTGCAAATGGAAGACTTTCTACCCTGCCAATGCCCATGACCCTCATCCGCCAGGGCCGGCAACTGGGAATTGTACGGACAGGAACGCGTTCAGAAACCCGGCACATGAGGCAAAACCTTTTGCAGTGTGACATTAATCCTAGCGATACCTCAGTAAGGACAATACAATGCTTGCAAAAACATTAAGTTAGTATATCAGTGATTGGATAGTGGAACGGAGTGAGTTAAAATAGGAGAGATCTGTAAGGTGTCTGAGAGACTGCAGAATCCACAATCGATCAGGCAGCCAGAACTGGAAAATTAGAACTTGCCTTGTAACAACTCAGTAGACTGAAATGCACAGAATCAGCAAGAATTTAAAATTGGTTGATTTTTTACCGTATTGGTCATTTATTTACATTTTTTGCTTTTTATAAATGTCCTAGTATATATTATGTGAATACAGTCTATTTCCATTTGGATTATTTGAAGAATAGACAAGTGAAATAGCCGTATGCTAATGCTCTTGCCATCTATAAAAGTAGCCTAAAGTAACTACAGTTTTGAGCTGATCTCAGTCATGAGCTTACAGTGAACTTCTGCAAGAATGGCATGGTTTTAAATGAGACAAAGCAAAATAAAATAAAATAAAAAAAAAAAAAAAAGGAAAGCAGGTTTTATCCCATAGCCAGTAATATAGGATACTTATTTAACTTTCTAACCAGAGAAAGTAAAAGAAGACAAAACCCCCTAAACGACAAAAAGGGGCAAACCAGGAATTTTAAAGGCTCATAAACCACTTCCCCCCACCCCCCATCTATTGTAGTCTTGCTTTCAGTTTAATCAAGAATTTTCTGGACTGCACGAAACTCTGCAGGATCCTCCTCAGCCTTGGGGTTTCACCGTCACCTCTCAGGCGTGGGTTTTGTCTGTCTCCCCGTGAGCCGCAGGCGTGAGTTCTTTGCCTCTGCCCGCAAGTCCGTGGGCTGCCAGACCCCCCCAGGAACAGTCTCGGCTACTCCCAAGAGAAAGGACAATCTGCGCTGGAGGGTCTGATCCACTTACTTGCTTTTGGAAGTTACATAGCACACAAACCGAAAACAAACCAAACGAATGGATGCTCTCCGTTGCCGCCCGCAATCCCTTGGGTACAATCTGCATTGTAGTCCAATATAAACAATCCCTGTAGTTCACTGTTCTTCACGTACAGAAAGAGCTGTTTAAAAAAGAAAAAAGAATTGCTCTGTCTTCTGCCTTATAGCAAAACCATATAGGGAAAATCCTTAGAGCTTGGAATGTAATAACTATTTATTGAGATGGATGATTTGTCTGCAATGAACGTTTTTCCCCTACTCTCTCTCCACTATACAATAAACTGGCTGAGTTGTATTGCCTTGTTTTCACCAGATGCATCTGCTAATTTTTTTGTATTTCTGACTAGGAATATTATCTTTTGAAAAGACAATGCACCCCTGAAAGCAAAGAAACCACACATAGCAAAGCTTAAAACAAAAATCAAACCCATTTTGTATATTCAAGTTATCCATTCTTGACTCAAATATACGGTAAACACACTGCTCGTCCTTCGGAAAGTGTTGCTATACATCGTCTTTGAGAGACCTGAAAGAAAGAAAATTTAGTAGGACCTAGAGATAGAGTAGCCTGGAGGGAATCAGTCATTTTGCCAGCAGCACCTGAAGTTTGTTTTCATTAAACACTAGAACAACTGCAGAAACTTTGCACAATATTATCTTTAAGAACTGAATTGTCTGGGCCTGGAGATGAAGCTGGCCAGGGAGCCGGAGGGGGAAGAGCCCGCTCGTGCAGCTCTGAAACTCTCTCAGATGCCTTTCTCTTCGCCACAATTTTTATCAAAGTAATTTCAACTTTAACAAAGGTTCATTTCGCCAAAATCAGTTTTGACAAGCTCGTAATAACATCCCTGACAAGTACACTGAAGTGCAGCACTTCCAGCAAAAGCCTCTCCCATCCCAGCGCGCCCACGTTATTCCAAGGAAGAGCGAGCGAGCCCTCAGTCTCACCGGCACAGCACACGGCATCTCCCGGCAGAGCCACCACCCTCCGGCTGGACGGCAACCCTTCCCGGATTGGGACGGAATCACTGAGGGCTCACCTGGAATGGGATTTCTGTTCTCCGGGCTGCCTTGGTTTTCCCTGCTGCGTCTACTCCTTCCCATCGCAGGGCTCAGTCAAGCAGGACGTACAGCAGGATACGGGAGGGATGGGAGGGCGTGCGGGACGTGGGGGGGAGTGGAAGGGATTGGCGTGGTTCCGAGTGCAGGGTCCGTCGCAGACGATCAGTCACCTGCAGGATCCTGGAAGAGCAGGCAGGGCTGCCAGAGCTCAAGGCAACAAGAAGGACGGATGGGGCTGGAAAAAGAGGACCCGTGTGAAAGCAGCTGCTTATCAGGGAGAAGCAGGAGGAGTGGAACAGCACAGGAAACAGTAAAAAAGGAGAATGAAGGAACATGGAGATAAATACAGAATGAAGCTAGAATGAACTCTTCTGAGAGTGCAAAACAGTGAAAGATAGGAAATTGGACGTTTCAGACAGAGCACAGAAAGTTCATGTCAAAGCATAAAACCTAAAAACATTTATTTTGGTTTCAACTACTTCTGCAGCTTCCTTGCAAATTCATCTCTCAGCCCCGAACACCACCTGGACGGTGAAAGGCGAAACTGTGCAACATGGTTCCTCGTGTTGGTTCAGCAGGCGCTCTTCGTGATCCTGGGGCTGTTTCAGCTCTTGCCAACGCAAGTATCTGCTTCCAAAGTTCAGGCTGCCCTCTTCAATCCCTGTGCTTCATGGCTCCTCTCTCCGTCTCCTGCCTGCCTCCTGCTGCAGAGGCCAGGAACAGAGTCAAGATTTCTCCTCTGGAGGTCCTCAGTTACGCAGCGTTGGAGGAACTCCAACGCTATCCCTGCGTGATTTGACAAAGTGCTACACACCATATGCAGCAACAACTCCCTTGCTTTCCTTCTACTGCCTCCTTCAGCGGCAAAAAAAATCTCTCAAAAATGCAAAAAACCCTCGAAAAGTAGAAACTCATGTGAGTCAAATGTTTTTTCTAGACCATGAACTCTCTCAGCAGGTCAAGAAAAGAGTTTGTGACAGCTTTCCTAATGATCTTCAACTATGCCTGAAGTCTTGGGTATTACACCGTTAAGAGTTGCAAGTTTTAAATCAGATTTATAAAAGTGCTTCATCCTACCATGACTTTGTGTGCAGAATCTCCTTCAAGAACCACCAGGGCTCAAGTCCTGTCTTGTCAACAACTGCAGTTGCACTGAGTGCTGCCAAATTTTGAAAATTCTTTGATGCTTTCCCATAGTCCAAGCCAGGCGAGGGGTTGTCAGCTCTCCACATGGGCTGTCAGGGTGGAATATTAAACTAACCTGAGCATTTGTTTCTGGTCTGCTCTTGTCAGAATTGATTTGTGTGTGAAAATTCCCAATTCTCAGCCTGTATATTTAATACATTTCTCCAGTGAAGTACTTTGAATGATCTGCTAAACAAACAGCCGCAGGGATTTCTTTAAATTCAGGGGGAACAGCATGAATTCTGCCTTCCTGGAGAAACTGGGCTAAACCCCTGTGATCCTTACCGGGATCCGTGAATATGCAAACAAAAGATGCAGATATCTTACTTCATGTCGGATGCTGACTGTTCACCTTCAGAGGTCGGGGAAGGATATTCTACCCGAGTGTGGGATAGTGCAATCGTCCAGCCTTTTTGTTTTTTTTCCTGGAAGTTCGCTCTTGACAGCTGCAGATACAGAGGATGTGACCAGCCAAATTAAGTACTTCAAAGTAACCTGAAGGTGAAATGATTTGTTTTCTTATTTCCTGTTTGAAACTGGAGAGCTTTCCCCAGGAAGTCAGAAATTACATTCCGGGTGTAAAACCATGCATTCCTAGCGACACAAATACAACTTCGTTCATGTTCACTAAGGAAAAAAGATGTGGAATGTGATTCGGTTTCAAGCTGAAGCTTCAGACAAAATTAGGGTAACTAACTATTAGGTCCCATCCTTTCTGGAGGAACTCTATATAATTCTTAATAAACCTGATAATTCTTGCAACATAGATTTCTGACATCGGACATCGTTTTAATGAAATGCATGTAAACCTTGCAGGCACTCTCTCCAGACTGGTGTAACTGGGGACTCGTTTCAGCCTTCCGCTCATTCCGTACACTTACAGCATTGTCCTGGTCCGGGCAACAGCACATCATCCCTGATGAGGGTTAAGAAAGGGTTGCCAGCTCAGACACAAATCTATTTCACCAATATTTATGGGTGATTGAGTCTGATGAAGAAATGTTTTCTTCACTGTCTGTGATTCTTACAGCTATCCTCTGGATAGATGATAGGAAATTAGAAGTGGCTGATGCGTACGACTCCACAACACATTAATGCCGTGCCTCCGGGACAGATCGCAGCAGGCCCACCTATTATTTTCCATTGAACATAAGCAAAAAGAGGGATAGTTTTTTGCTTCCAACACTATTTTTGTGTTGCTGTGGACCCAAAGGAGGCTGCAGACCACTGTTCTAGACATCATGCAAGTGCAGTAAAAGCTATAGCATTTTCTGAAAAGGTTGTAATGCAATAGCAAGGTAAATACAAAGTGGAGGAATTGTCATTATCGTGTTTGTACAGCTTGTATTCTGAACCCACACAATTCTCCAGAGGCTACATAAGAATTGTATGGCAGAACCACAAACTAAAACAAATTTTTCTGAGTCCTGCACAAAAGCCTTACTTACAAGGCCATTCTTTCATGTTTTCTCTGTACTTGTCACCAGCAGCTGATAGCTTCCAAGTACTGAAGGAGGGTGCAATTTGCAAGTCATGATTTTCCTGACTGATGCTTATTAGTGAAAGACAATGCTTAGAAAAGGTCAGCCAAAAAATAAATAAGTAAAGCATGTGATGACTGAAATAAGCACTGGAGATAGAGAACTCTGGCACTGGACAGAAAATCCTACCAGTAAATCACACCATTAATACAAATACACATGTTGTACTTTGATAAAGTCCCTGTGTGTAGGGATAAGCTTATTCCAAAAAAAATAAATCATTCAAAAAAACCTGTTAATTTAGATAAAATGAGGAAAGCAACTGGATGTAAAATTAAATGTGAGGGATTTCGTATTTTTAAATAGTAAATTCTCAGGCTGGGAAAATCTCTCATGGAAGTACCAGATAAACTAGACTGTCTCCAACAACCAACAGATCATCTTCTATGAAAAAAGTGGCATGTGGGTGAAGCTAGTTTTAGGGATTTCTTATACACTAAACAAACAATAAATGACACTGCAGCCTATTCTGCAACAGCTTCTACTTTTATACCAAGACGTCCACCTTCCTGTCCTTTTGGGGCTTCTTTCACTTCACCACCTCTGGGCTAGACATGAAAAAGTAGCACAGAAGAGCCAGTGCCCATGAATAAGCATAACGAGCTTCCGTAATTTCCTCCAGGAAAATGAAAGAGACCGGGCTAAGAGCAACTTGAAGAAGCGTGGCACAAGGAGGGGAGCATTAAAATGTAAATCCGAGAGCAGCGGAACGCAGGTACCGCCACTGCGCAGCGATTTTCTCCATCAGACTGCAAGCGAGGAGAGGGGCCACCAGTGTCCGGCACTGGTGACCTCATCTCTGGAGCCTTCTGTCAGATGGACAGACGTCCCGGCGGGACACGCCGGCCAGACAAAGAGGCCGGGAGACAGCCAAGGTGGCTTTTCCTCTTTTGTGCCGGGCAAGAGCACCCAGGCTGGCTCCTGGGACTCTGGAGCGCTGGCGACTGAGGGACGGAGAGCAGCAGCAATGGGAATGAGGGGAAAACAGCAAAATGAATTCTTTCCCCCAGGTAGGTCTGACAAGAGCTTTGAGTTTATGTGGAAACAATTAGTGGAGGCTCTCCTTTTTAGTGATGCTTGGCAGCATCAAGAGGACATTTTGAGCTCTTCTGCTCTCACACTCCAGCTTCCTAGACTTTGGACATGCCGGATTTCGAACGGTGCAGATCTAAGTTTCTCGGTTTACCCTTTCATAGGAGGGCAAGAGATGCTGAAGCAAGTACTGCATGGGCTCAGGATTTTCATTTTGTCCTATCTTTGGCCAAATACAACTAAAGAGAGGCTAAAATGAGGAGGAAAATACACAGGAACTAAGAGTCTGTGACGTTTTCTGCAACAGGACACTCAATCTCATAAATATCCACAGGACAGCGAGAGAGAAAAAGGCCATTTACAGCATTAGGGAACGCTGGGTAACTAACGAGAGGCTACTTTGGATATCGCAGCGCTGACGACCTCCTCTTTGTGATGTGTTTGGCTAAGGCTGCTGTCTCTGAGAGAAGCCAGCCTGGTGGGAGTCCGGCACAGAGGGTACAGGCCCAGACATGGACAAAACCACAGGCTTCTCCTGAACAGCTGATCATGGGAGATCCTAGCAAGATAAACAGCACCTTTCCAGGAAATTAAGAACATATATGCCATAGTTTTGCACAAATAAGTGGGTAACAGCCCGAGACAGAGAGCTCTGCTCTCTCTTTTCCATACACTCCTCCTCTTGTGGTGTTTCTGAC
Organism: Elanus axillaris; assembly: GCA_026212715.1. NCBI lineage: Eukaryota > Metazoa > Chordata > Aves > Accipitriformes > Accipitridae > Elanus > Elanus axillaris. Next base: position 679,740 of record JANZLQ010000030.1, on the reverse strand, counting down.
GCCTTTTCTGTCTGTCATCTGTATTTTTCCTTCATTGTGCAAATGAAGGCTCAAGCACAATTGCATCCACCGGCTGCTCCCCACCGTCACCAGAAGAATGGCAATTTTTCCACAGACCTAACAGTGAGTCGTCAGCCAAGTCCAGAGGCTCCCAGAGAGGGAGAGGAGACAAGTCTCGGGGACGGCGAGGCTTTCTGCCTCCGGAAAAGCAATGCTTTAATCTGGGTTTTGCATGCCTATTGTGCCAAAGAGCCAGACTACAAACCTCCCACCACCAACAGGTTACTCAGATACCCAGTCGGGTTTTTCTAGCACGTAATGAAGAGCTCTTTGATAGCATTTTAGTTTCTCTTCATTCCTGCTGTAAAGATGCAATTGTAAAGGGGCCAGTCTGCAGCAATTCGTCACAAATGGACAAAACGTTTCTTTAGGACCAGGTTGTTCGTACAGCTTATAAATCGTTTATGTTAGGACCTTTTAATTCAAACATTGTCAGCAGAGTGTGACCCTAAGACAGTGAGTATTGCCAGAAGCGGGTCACTTCGCTTAGGGTTCACTTTATTTGCTTACCTGGGGTGGGACAGGAGGGGCCAAGGAGTCACTTTTGATAAGGCTGAGCTGTGCCTGTAGGGACCTGTGTCAGAAAATCGTGCTGATCCTTTTTAGCTGCCATCTGAGGGCAAAGTTAAAGCTTAACATTTGGCTTGAGGGCACAACAAACTTGGTGTTTACTGGCTTAGTGTGAAAAGCACATTTAAGAATCTGCCACACCTCTCATTTTCCTGCCTCCTCCCCATCTTTCCCTGAAATGCTTTTCCAGCACAGATATCCAAAGAAAGGCAATATATTTATATGATTTGAAATTATTATTAAACTATATATCACAAAAATGAAATATTCACTTTCATAATTATTTTATTCTGTGCTCAATCTTAATGTACCACTGGCTCCTTCTAAACTCAAACTCACACAGCTTCAGTTTTTAGAGACTGTGTGATGGCAGTCCTCAAAGACATGCTCACCCCCTTCACTTCCCAAAACATTGAAATTTTTCACCATTTTATGAGTTAAAAAAGAGGTAATATCACACTTCTCAGCCAAATCAGTTCGCAAATAAACACAGGTTAAAAAAAATTTTTAAAAGTCACTGTTATTTCTGCTTACTCTCTTGCTTTGGCATGATACGTTATTGTTTTACATAATAAAACCTATTTGGTAAGTGAAGTTAGAAAGTAAATTAATCAAAGTCAATAATAAAGAAAACCAAATAATAAATAAAACAGATCTTAAAAATGATGTGAATAAGTTATTGCTTTGTTATTATTAGGACACATGCTCCCATTCCTTAATCATCTTTGTGGCCCTTTGCCGGACATGCCACAGCACGTCCATGCCCCTCTTGCCCCGGGGAGCCCAAGCCCTGGCAGAGCGGACCAGAGGTGGCGGAGCAGAGCTGAGCAGAGGGGAAGAGCCGCCTTTCCTCGCGGAGCTTTGGATGCTCTTGGCACCTTCGGTCGAGGGCTGGCTGCTGGCTCCCTCATTTCGCCCAGGTCCCTCTCTGCAGAGCTGCCGGCCGGCCGCTGGTGCACGGGGCTCTTCCTCCCGGTGTTTAGGACTTTGCATCTCCTGATGTTAAACTCCATGAGGTTTATTCCTCCCATGCGCAGGACTGGGCGCTCCCCTTTGCTAAAACATCAGGAGGTTCCCGCTGGCTCCATGCTCCAGCCCATCAGGGTCCCACTGAAAACCCTGCGCTCGCCCGCCCGGCTCTTCACCGGCTTCTCCAAGAGGGGGGTTAGAGGAGGCACCTTGAGAGCCTTTCCAAACCCACGATAAACACCACCGCTGCTCTCCCCTCGTCTGCCAAGCCACTCGTCTCATCGTGGAAGGCTGTCAGGTTGCTCAGATGTGATTTCCCCTTCATAAATCTACGCTGACTACTCCTGAACACCCTCAGAGTGCCATTATAATCTTTTTGATGGGGGTGAGAACCCCCACCTCTGCCTGTAACTGCAGGCACAGATTCGCTGCTTCTTTCTGGTGCGATGCTTCCCTGTAAACTTTCTCAGGTCATATGATATGACAATCTGCAAAGAAATCTGTTGTGAAAGGGAGATCGGGGGATAAACTGGAAGTTTACAAGAAAGCATCCAACGACTTAAAAGAAACCTGCTTTTAGTTAACCCAGAAGTGCTTCTTCTACATACGCTAAGAGCGAGCTCATCCAAGAAAATCACATTGTCCTAATACCAGCAACAAGTTTGCAAGTGCTGACGTGCTGACAACAGGCTGTCACACAATTCCTCCTCATGCTTCTTTCTAGTGTCATTGCAGAAAAAAGTTTCATCCTTTCCTTTGCAAAAACTTCAGTTCTATCGATTTAATGTACTTACTATTTCGCCCTTTGCAGTGGAGTAAAAGGGGCAATTTCTGAACCACCGTCCGTATTGTCTGTTAATGTTTTTCTGGTTTAGCAAGGGACGGCAACAGTTGATTATTCTCCAATAATTACTGTTCTTTTAAGTAGAGAAACTGTATTACTATGCAGTAAAAACCCCAGCACATACTAAGAACGGGATACTACAAAATGTGAAGTAATATTGACAGGAAAGAGACGGAATTCAGGAGATACAATAGACAAGAAGAAAAGATTGTTCCCTAAGAATAAGCAATACTTTCAAGACCAACTCTTTGCATAAATCAAGTCACTGTGGCAATGTTTAAACATGGAAACTATAGAAGTTAGATCATATATAATGAGATCTTCAGTCATGAACCTCTCTTCTGATTATTGGTAAGACAGGCAAGAAATTACATATAGTAAGTAGTATAGACACATTCAAATATTAGACTCTCCTAAATGAATTTACCTCATCATTTTAATAATCAAATAACATACCTAAAAGCACACTCTCTGTGTTGAAAAATGTATCCTGTTTCAAAGGCTTAGAATTACGCTCTGCCTCCCATCATACCTATACCCTGCCCAGTTTTGTATACTCAAGGTTCATTCCACACACCGTCCTACACAGCTTATACAGTCTTTACTCCATGCCTGAGAAGAGGCAGAACACCTCAAACTCCAGGAAAGCAGCTCCTCTCACCCTTCCGATTGATTTTACAGATGTTTTTCAGAGTAGATCCACCCACAGAAGGTCTGATCAAGGCCTGATCCAGAAAGCAATTGCTACTTGCCTGCAAACCTTGAAACCATCCGACAGCGAGGACAGAATGCCACCAGGCTCGAAAAAACCCAAAATCCAATGGAAGTGAAATCCTGCTCCATGTCACTTCGGTTCCAAAGGGAATCTGGAAATGTTGCATTAGAGCAGCCTGTGGGTGACCTGCTGAGGAGTGGAGAGGCAGGCAGCCAAACCGGTCAGAAAGAAGGCAGAAAGACATTTCGTGTTCTCCGAGAGCTTCATCAGTGTTGGCACATCTCCACAGAGCGTTTCACCTTCGGTGCCTCAGCACTCTGCGGTAGAAATGTACCTGTGTGGAAAATTTCCACTGATCCTAACGCCGGTGGCTGAGACGGCACCGCAGCTCTGCTCGCTTCCCCTGGTGCTGGCTGATGGCGGAAGGGTTTAGAACAGATCCTGAACAATTCCATAGAAGACCTCCAGCAAAGCTGTGAAAATTTTCTAACACTAAGCCAGAATTTGTTAAAAAGAGACCATCTTCCACTATCTTCCATTGATTCCCTCTGTATAATTGTGAGAGTTTCAGAATTTGAAAGGGAAAGCTAAACTTTGAAAGGCTATACGGATGTATGGGTAGATACGTGTCCTTCTCCACCCTTAGCAGTTCTGGAGCTACCTGGAGAGTGCCCGGCGGGCCTGAGGTGGTGCTGGTGGGAGGACTGCTCCGAGCAGGAGTTTGGGCCAGACACCTCCCGGGAAGGAGCTCTCCCAGCCAACAATTCCCAATGCTGCCTTACTTTCGCCGTGGGAAAAACAACACTGGAAAGGGAATCGTTAGTTTAAACTCCTTTGAGTGGTTCTAGACGAACGTATTGTGAGGTAATGTCTTCGAACACTAAAGAAAAAGCCTAACTAAAATTAATGAACTATTTTACTGAAGAGTAGCTGCAAATATAAAAGAATTAGATGAAAATATAAAATCAAACTAATTTATATTATTTTTTATAATATAAAATCAAACTGATTTCACAGTTCACTTTGGGTACAATTCATAATTATGATGTGTATTGCCTTTGGAAGCCAATGGAGCCTATCGTTTTCCAGTTAATATATACTTTTAAGAGATGTAATAAAAAATTTGCACTTACACATTTAACTCTGAGAATATTTTTTCAAAGCTAAATTTGCCACAGGTACAACGAACTCAGTCAGTGTTTGGATTTTACTACTTATCTGCTTTAAAAGCTTCCACGGCATGTAACTTGACTGTCTGAGAGAAAAATGGGCTGTACAGGCTAGATAAAGTAACACACTACAAGGAGAGAGATCATTATCTCAACCATTTAAAATTGAATCCTGCTAACACTTGGCATCCAAGCTGAAAAAACAAAGACCTGACTGCCAATATTTGTTAATAGTTTGAATTCACTAAATCCCTTGTGCGTTGGAAGAAACACAGAACAAAATTAAAATGCACATTTAAATATACAAACTTTTCAAGACCAAAGGGTGAACTTAAAAAAATGTCCTAGTGTGGTGCAGTACCGCACTACAAAAAAAGGCTTTGAACAATATTTCTATGTAACTCATAATGGAAATGGACTCAAAAGTGTAAAAGAATAAAAAGGACTTGATAAGAAAAACAGGTCCTGTAGTTGTCCAAACCAGCAGTGCCGTGCATGGTGCTTCCTACTTCATCGCTTTGGGAGTCAGACTCCTGGAAATTCTGACGGAGTTGGCTCGGTCAGCCCTGACCAGTTATCCCACAGCACTGACGGCAGCTGGTAGGAAATCTGCTCAGCCGTACGTACACTCTCTACACCTACATTAGCTCTTAGCCATATACACCGTCTTTATCATTAAGTATTGCGATTTGCTAATGGCTTTTTTTTTTTTTTCTCTCCCTGCTGCAGGAAGGACAGTTTGCTTTTTTTCTTGCTTACCTGGGCACGTGAATGCATACCGATAACTGTGCTTCACATTTAGCCTTATGTGATTAGACAGGATCATTTCACGGCATCGTTGAAGGATTTAGGTTGAAAGGGGACTGTGACTGTCATCTAAGTCCTTCCTCTGCTTCAGATGAGGCTGACTTCCAAAGCTAGATCAGGTCGCTCAAGGTCCAGTTCAGGCATATTTCAAAAATCCCCAACAGCGATTCCACCACTGCTCTGCGCGCCCGATCCAACGCAGCATTCGAGACGCTCCACTTGCAGTGCCAGTTTCCCTCGCCCACACAGAATCGGGCTGTAACAGATCTTTGTTCACGAGCTTGCAGACTTCTCTCCCACCATCGTTTCCCAGTTCTGATGGAGTATAATGTCACAGAACTGCAGAAGAAACAGCAGCCTGTGAGACAGGGAAATGAAAAGTTGAGGGTACATGGGAATCATGACCTCTCCTATGGGGAGAAAGTGCAGGTGTTACCTCGTGCTCAAGGAGTGTGTCCAACTGGAAACCACCATGAATTCAAATCTGCTAAAAGTGATGGTTCCAGCAGGGACACATCTATATGATCCAGCGGAGGGGAGCTGCAGACACCCAAGCCTTATATCCCAGACATGTCACTGCAAATCTGAGCTGATGATCTCTGCTGCAGGGCAAGATTCGTTTGTGTGGCACCAGGCTCGAGCTCAGACAACGCTCTCTCTTCGGCAGCTTGGTCAGTCTGGTAGCCCAACGCTGCACAGCCGAACCTCTCTACCTGTGTGCCCAAAAAGAACAGTGATGTTGATAAAGCGCAGGTGTGAAAAGGGAACGAGAGTTCAAATGAAGCCCCAGGTGTACAGGGGATATCAAAATAAGCAAACGGACAGGACCACTGACGGGATCAAGGAGAAAACCATCTGGGTCTCAAGCCCTTGACCACCACCTCTAGAGCCACGTCGTCAGGCTCGATACGCTCCAGGTGTCCCCTGGCAGCATCGCTGGTGACCTCATGGAATGGCAGCAGGAATTAACAGCCTGAGGACTGGATAAGGCTCAGGGGTCTCTCCACACTCTCCAGAACTGGAGCCCTGACAGGCAGCACACTGACCCAGGGGACACGTCAGGTCAGCAGACGGGGTGCTGCGTCCACCTCGGGAAAGAGTATTCCTCCCGGTGCTGCTGCTGGAGGCCTGAGGTTTGGCTGATTTGGATGTCTCCTTACAGAGACGTCCCGGTCCCAGGGCTGGGAGTCTATCCCATGGCTGCAAACCTTCGGGTGGAGCAGGAGCCCTTCCTTGCTGCCAGACGTCACAGCCGGCTTTATCCACCCAGGGACTGTCCGCTTCCAAACCTGACAGCCAAAATCTCTGCCTGCCCCTCCTTCAGCGCCTTGGGGAAGTCAGGCTCCAGGACCCACGGCATTTCAGAAAAGCCCTGTCAATCTCTTTTTCCATCGATCCCGGTGCCACGTGCCCTGCGACTGCTTCCCGCAGCTCCCTGCCCTGGCAGCACAGATCCTCCACAAGCGCACGGATCCTGCGCGCTTCAAGAGCATCTTCCAGTGCCCAGGGCCCGCAAGGGGCCCCGGGCTTGTCCTGCAGCCCGAGACCCGCAGAGAGGTTACCACCTTCCAGAGAGAAAGTCAAAATACCCATCTGTATATGCAGACTTCAGTGGTTATTCCAGCATTTTGTAACAAACACTTCCCTTTAAAGAATGAATGTATTATCAGTATTTTTTTTGCCACCGCAGAGGAGATGCTGTTGCAGTCAGGAGGATCAGTGCAGGGACAGAGTAAGATGCTTTCCCGGGATGGCAAAGGAGCACCTGGATGGATGAAGCGAGGATCCTGTGCCGGTTTCCATCCCAGGCCTGAAGGCATCAGTCAATATCCTTCACTTGATAGAAACCTCCAGAGGCCCCATTCAACTTAAATTCCCCTTTCTTCTACTGTAAACATTTTCAGCCACTTTGCAAGCTGAAAGGCTGTTTCACGCAGACTTTTCACAAAATGACTGAAAACAAAACCCAGACATTAAGTTGTGATATGTTTGCACCGTGGCATGGAATCGGATCAGTCATTAACTGGGCACACGTTATGCTAGCTTAAACAGCTGATGGACTGTGGTGTTCAACTCGGGCAAATAAAGAAAGAGACTATTGCCGGTAACAGTTTGAACACCTGCGGAGCAAATCGTGAGCAAAAAGGAGACAAGTTTCTGCAGAGTTCGGGATGTTCCATGTCACGGGGCGGTTTCAGGGCTGAAGGCGGTTCTGCTGCTCCGGGCGGTTCTGCCGGCGCAGACTGAAGGCACCTGCCACAGGCAGGACGACTTGGCATTGGCCAAACGGTCGTTGACGCCTAGAGCTCACCAGAAGAGCAAAGCAGGCAGAAAATGCTCCGGTTCCAGAGAAAACTGGACGGGGAGAATGGGACGTTGTGACAGCGTGATCTCCCCTCCAGCAGGAGGGGCGGCGTGGTTGTCTGTGGCCGCAGCAAGCACAGACACTGAGCATCGGTCAGATTTGTCGATTGGGTGGAGCTGATAACACAGAACACTAAACCCACCAACTGTATTGCACAGGCCGCTGACAACCACTGACAGCAGCAAGTCCACACTCGAGGTCAGTACGGAACAGCAGGTTTATAGCAAAAATTGAATCCAGAAAGATGTCTGGTAAATTCTTGGCAAACAGGTGAGAGAGAATTCCTGTGATCCATTCCTGTGAATTAGCATCCGCCATCCATACTGCGAATGCAGATGTAATACCCTCGTTGCAGCAATCACCTAAAAACTGGCTCGTAAAATGTCTCAGCTTCCCATGTACCACCCCAAGGCACAGCTATAAAAACTTTCCTTCTTGGATATTTTGCTATTTACTTTATTCAGTTCTGGTGGAAACGCCAGAAATCTGCAGAAATCGGAGAAATCTGCAGTATGTAAAAACCATGAAAATCAAAAAGATACCACAAGTTGAAAGCGCTCGCTCCCTATCAGTCCCTTGCTGTGAGCCCGGAGATGCGGTTCAGGGTGAGCTGCCGTGCGCAGGGTGAGTACGAAAAGGGAAGAAGCAGCAGGTTGAGTGCACTCGGGGAACGGGATTTGTTACAGCTGTTTGTGTCCGAAGATGTCCTGAAGAGTTGTTTTGGGAAATGGGCCTGAATCCGGTGCCACACAGCTGCCTTCTCCCAGCAAAGAGAAGAGAACAAGAGTTCCGCTTTGCTTCCAGCAGCCAAGCCAAGTTATTATGAAGGAGACAGCCTTCAAAGAGTAATTCTGAGTAGAAGAAAACTCCTAGAAGAAGCGACAGCTTGGACTTTCAAGCTGACGCTTTGACCTCAGAGCAGAAATCAGAATCAGAAGGGGCTTTTCCTTTAACACTTGCATTTGTTCAGTGCTCCTCTGAGCAAAAGAAAACTGCGGGAGACACTACTCTCCGTGACGTACTTGGCTTTTCACTAGAAGAGCGTGACCGAATGTCCAAAAGGCCCTTTTTCACATCGCAGCTGCTGAAGTAACAGTAGCTGTCTCAAAGACACCTGGAGCTTCTAGGCTTTTCATGGAGCACTTGAAGGAACATTCAAGGACATCAGCAGAGGTCTTGTAAAGCTTGCAGCTTCTGGACAGTTAGCAAAATGACTGCTTCCAGCATAGCGCTGCGCAATAATAGGTGAATGTGTTCATCTCCCATGCAGTTGCAGCCTTTATATTTTAATAGATAGGAAATGTTATTACTTAATTTATCGGGTTTGGCACACAACATTTTAAACAGATCAACTTGATTGCTTGTCCTGGTTTCAGCTGGGATAGAGTTAAGTGTCTTCCTAGTAGCTGGTACAGTGCTGTGTTTTGAGTTCAG
>JANZLQ010000030.1:616251-662314 GCA_026212715.1 Elanus axillaris | reverse complement strand
GCCCCTTCCAAATATGTGTAATATTCAACATTTCAGGAAGCATTAAGTGTCAGGAAAACAAAATGTAGACCTTAAACCATCACGTAATGCTGTAGATATCAGAGGCACCAAAGAACACCTCAAACTCCCTGATGCACAAGCTCTGAGTAACCTCTGCAGGACTCCCTCTTCATTTTAGGCTTCCTTGGGGAATATCTTTCCAGTGCCTGGAGCTCAAGTCAAAAACGGAACCGGACCCCGTACCGTTCCCCGGGGACGGTCACACCACCAGTGGCTGGCACCCAGCGGAGATAATCACAGCCGGTGGAGACCGGCAGTTCAGCCCGTTTTCAATCCACCCCACCGTTCACTTCTTTAGTCCGCATTTCATCGGTAAGACAGTGTTAAAAGCCTCACCGCAACCGAGATCAAGTGACACCAAATGACTGCTCTCCCCTGATCCAGCAAGCCAGTCGTCTTATTTTAGAAGGCTACAACACATTGGTCAGGCACTATTTCCTCGTTATCCATGATGACTAATCCACGTCACCCTTGAGCCCCTGGAAATGGTTTCCAGGAGGATTTGCTCCATCACCTTCCCAGGGACCAAGGTGAAGCTGACCAGCCCGCAGTTATTCAGATCTTCCTTCTGGTCCACCTTGAGGACAGGAGTGACGTTTCCTTTCCTCCAGCCCTGGGAACCTCTCCTGGTCATCATGACCTTTCAATGCTAATGTAGAGTGGACTCACATCCACGTCGAACACATAAATAGAAAGAGAGGGTAACAACCTATTTACAAAATACACAGGTTCTCCCATTCCACTGTATTTTGACAGGGGTGTCAGCTGGTAATATGCAACTCTACAAAAGCCTTTACAGTCAGTGAGATTAATATGAACTAGATCAGCTGTGTTTCTTGACGGGTTTGAAAGCCCCTAGCATGCTATAGGCACTACAAGAAACAAAGAACGAGGGAAATAAGTATTTCTACCACATCTGTACAGCAGTTTACAGATTTATGCCCTCCTTTTTCTTTACCATTTGTGCACTCATAAGGTTCTTCCTCTCTGCAAAATGAAAAAGTAAGGAAAAACCCTACATCCTTCTGATAGCCTGAAAGAATAAAGGGAACTACCCAGCGGCTATTTTTCTCTTGGAAGTGTTCATTTGACATTTTCTGAATAAAGGTCTACATATATCTTAAAAATAGAGCTGTGTAAACTGAAGGACACAGGTATCCAGACAGATATTTCAAACTATTGCCTTACCTGTAAAGCAAGGACAAAACCTAAATTGAGATCTTGGCCATGCATAGATATATAGATTTAGATATATACATGCATGTGTATGAAGAAAACAAAGATGTTTTACACAGCCCATTAAAAAAGAAAAAAGCAAAACAACTACAAATTGCTGAAAGAATTATTATCCCCATTTCCCACGAGTTCTGAATTGACTTTTGCAGGAAGTTTTACAAACATGAAAAATGTTTCCATCTACCTTAAAATGCAATACTCTCCTTGTGCAAAGCTGTAAAAGCCTTAACAAACTTGCCCATTGGTAAAGAAATACAGCCTTTTCTACTTACGAATTAGGTTTTTGTTTGAAAATTTTACAAAAAACCAAAACTTAGAAAATATATCAGTGTGTTCTGCTTTTCATACGAACAGATGGTTTAAAAACCAACTTGCATGAAATTCTTGGACATCCAATCATTTATTTTAAAAATGTTACAAGATCCCTTTCTCCCCCTCTTATCTGTGTTTGCTCCAGCTGTTCTGAGGCAAGGAAAACTTAAAAATTTACTACCGCCAAGCTGTGCCTGGGGGCTTCCACTGGCACCAATGCCACCCCCTCCCAGCGTGTTTAGGAACTGTAACGTGAAAGAGGGAAAAAAGAGATTCTGCCTTGAAAAGTGTCTTCCAAGAGCCACAAGCCCAAGAAGTAGCGGTCCGCAAGACCCACAAGCCGGGAGCTGGCGTGTAAGTGGAAGACAGAGTCCTTCACGCAAACACGCAGGGAGATACGCGTACACGCCACCTTCAGTACCTGGCCCTGGCCCAAAAGGCTGAGTAGTCTCAGCCCTGTGACTCCGCTTTGGTTTGGCCATGTTCATAAAGCAAGGGCAATTGACACCGTTTTCTTACAACACCTGGCAAACAATTAAAAAATGCCATTGTGCCGCCATGGAGGAGAAAGTACTGGTAACAGCCTTGCTGATCGTCTATAGCAAGTTACAGTAAAATGCGTTTAAAAAAAAAAAATAAGGAAAACCAACCCATCGTCCAAGCAATATTAGAAATGAATATCCCTGACTGATGGAGCCTTACAAAACTGCTGTTTTCAAACCAACCGTAAGGCCTTTTCTTTTTTAATAAGCACAATTGGCTTTAACAGCTTTGTCAGCATGACAAACCTTTCCCACCAGAAGTGGAGCATTTATTCAAATGCTAATGAAAGTGAATGTAGTTTGTAGTGGTGCTGAATCAACTTTTCAAGACTGTAATTTGCATTTGTATAAAACTCGGAATTTTTCAACATGAAACATGTTTGAATAGGGTTTTGAGACTAAACAAATTGACATATTGCTTTTGCCATCAATTTAAAAGTATTTTGATTTCTTTATGATAGGCAACCTTAATACTGAGGAGCTTCTTATATTTACAAATTTTCTTCAACTGGAGAGCAGACTCTCAAGATTCATTAAAATAGTCTATAGCTCCTATATTAAACCATTGTATCAACCAGCTCAATTTTCAGATCCAAATCAATTGCTCATACCATTCTGCCAATGTAGATTCATCTCTCAATTCATCATAACTGACCAGGGCTTATAGACTATCACTTTTAGTGATGTAATATTCTTCCCGTAGTCACCAGCAAGCATGCAGCAATTGTCCCATTTTTGTTCTTCCACAACACCCCCAAAACCAGCACAGAATAGAAAATAAACTGAAAATATTCTGTTGTTATTTATTATATAATCACTGTCATGTCTGAAATTGGACTACTGGATTCAGTTTTGGACGTCCCAACTCAGATGAAGCACAACTGAAGTGAAATGGATCCAGAGACAGAGGCATAAACTTTCCATTTGAAGAGCAGGAAAAAATCCGAAGCTGTTGGGTTGAGACGCAGGATGACAGAGCTACTCAAAAAAAGTCCCTCATGTACAAGGGACATCCAGTGAAACTGAGACACTAATAAATCACATGTGCAAAGCCATCAACATACCAATCTGCTAAATGCATAAATATACAATGAGAATATCCATATATACATTATAGAAAATAAAAGTTGCAAGCATATGACTTCATGTGAACTGTAAAGCTTGACATTGAGCTTCAGGCAGGTCATTTTATATCTGCTTGCTGTAAGTGTTCCTTTCTTCCTTTTTTTTTTTTTGTTTTTGGGTGTTTTTTTTTTTTTTTAAATCACCTACAGAATAATGGACTGAATGTAAACGGTTATTTAAGTGGAATTTAGCACTATATACAGCTGCAGCTCAATTTGTCCATTCAAGCAGAGGATCTGAGTCAGATACATTCGCAATTATCTATGGCAAGGTGTTGACAAAGGTTTTAAAAAGCACGAAGTCTTCAGGCATGGGCATCTGATATCATATCCACCACGGACACTGCTTCAGCCAAGCACAGAACCTGACAAAATATTTCTACCCTCAACAACACAGACACACTATCATCTGGGAAGTAGTTATTAGTAAGGCTACATGGTAACATTTAGCTAAAACATGCGGTGTATACTTTCCATATGGTTTATGTGACAACGCATCTTTGCCTAGTAACAGTAATTGCTATTAGGCAGCATAAAATATAACTGCTGGAGAAGTATTTGCATAACATTCAGGGATGGTTTCAAAACATTTAGGATCCTCAGAGTATTTCCAATACCTAACAGCGCAGTAAGCCACTGGTTAATGGAAGAGTCCACGTAGAAGGTGCACAGATGCCACTAACTTCGGCATTCCACGCATCTCCTGCCCTGCGCAGCAATATGAATGACCGCAAAGGACACGTAGGAAACCGAAGAACACCTAACAAGCAGAAATGGAATATTTTTTTCGTTGAATATATTGCAATAGTCACACTTTCACTGTCTTGATCATCTCTAACCAGCTGAATAAAAACTGAACAATATAACCCGCCTGGTAAATGCTCTTAAAAGCCTCAATGGAAACTAATTATCACTGCTGGGCTCTATTAAAAAAATAATCTGAAAGCACAAGAAAAATAAATTGAAATTATTACAAAAGGATGAAAGGTCAAGTGAGGAAGACGGTTCCACAGAAGGAGTATCTCGCTGCACAGGTATTTGTCGGGCAAGGGAAAACCCTTCAGTCCCACAGTCCCCCTAAGAGCAGGACGTATCTGAAGCTACCACTTAACAGTGGGTGCAGTCGATGGGAACCATCAAAAATACACCCTGTCCAACAAACCAACCAACCCCCACGACACGATTTCACCATGTTCCCGAGGATAAGCCAAGCGGCTCCTGGGCTTCAAAGAGCTCCGGAATCTGCACAAGAGCAGGAGAGGTACCGCTACATCCGACACCGGCTTCCCACATTAGAAAAACAACGCGTTCCCACGCATGACCTCCCCTTCTCTTACACTGGATGCACAAACATAAAAAAAAAACCAAACCCAACCCAAACCACTACGTTTTGGCAAATACAGGCTTGGGCTTTTATTTAAAAATACACTTAAAAGTGCATTCTTTCAGGGATGAAATTTGCGGGCCAGAACACTCGCTGGCGCAGTCAGTCTGTATCGGCACTGGTCTGAACCGGTGCCGACGCCAGGTCCAAGCCGCCGTTGTCCCTCTCTCCTGCCGACCGGACTAAAGGTCCCTGGTGGGAAATATATGCATACATACGTACAAAGCGGATCCCACCTGAGGCTTAGATTTTCCATCCCACCGTACAGAAGTCACTCAAACTTACCATTACGAAACACCTCTGCACTTTTGGAAAGTAACCACATTTTCTGTGATATCAGACCGCAATTAGTGAGGAAATGCATGAGAAAGATGGGATTTATGAGCTAATCGGGAGTGTGGCACTTGGAGAAACAGCAGCTCAAGTCTCTGTTCACCTCCTTTACTTGGGGCAGTTCGGTCGCCTTTCCTTGCCTGGGTTGCCCTTTGTATAAAACCAAGGCAAGTTCATCTAAGAGCAGTGCAGAGTAAGAGCTGTTAGGATGGGTAGACAGCACAGCAGAAGTACCAAGGACAGAAAGGAAGAAAATTATGAGCACAATTCCCAATTACACCACCGATAAGGCTAACCTGACTCTCTTTCTCTTAAGCTAATGCTCATTTCCCCATTTTTAGTTCCAAAGTAGAACTGGAATGCAGTTAAGCCAAAACCTGTGGCCTTGGGGCTTAAATTCCAAAGGAAACAAGGAGATGCCAATACACCAGGCATTCCCCAGGAGCGGATCAGAACCAGGATAAGGCTTATGCGTGAAACAGGTTGGACAAGCACAGCACACAGCTTGATGCTACCCTGTTCCTTTGAGGTAGAAAGCAAAAGTTAATCGGCCAAGGTTTTTTTCTTTTTTTTTTTTGTGTGTGTGTGTGTTTTCTTTGTTTGTTTACTTGTTTTAAAGCCTTTTTCTATTCTACTCACAAAGTTGGGCAGAACAAAAGTATTTACAGAGACCAAGTCAATTTTACTAAATAAATCAATGTTTGGAGAACCCAGCAAAACATGTCAGCTCAGTGATCTAAGTTTCCTTAGAACAAACCATTTCATTTTGGGGAAAATTATGTCAGATTCATCTCCAACTCATGGTTGCCGATAACTTGGAATGGTGAAAGAGGGAAAAAGCTATTTCCGTATTTTCAAATTGCCTACAAACTCGATGGTTTGCAACACGGCCCCTGCCTTATTCCAGAAGCTTATTTTAATTTGAGACTTAATCAACTTTGACTTTTACTTCCAATACCCTCCCCCCCATCCCTGTGCCATTCAACACCTACGGTACTATCCAGTAGCGAAGTTCAATCCTTAAATGGACCTGCTAGCCACAGTCTGTGATTCTGCCATTTCTCTCATTTGGCCTTGTCATTTTCAGAAGAAACTTTTCAAGACGCTCAATATCTTCAGAGAGGTGTATTGATCCTATTTCTGCCAATATGCTAGATTTCTTGAAAAGCCAGGAGATTAGGGGAAGGAAAGGGAGAGGAAATAGAGCTGCAAAACCCATGGAAACGCCACTTCTGCTTCCAGATGCAGTGAAGTCAGCTCCACTTAGAAGCAACAAACTGAAAAAATATGGCATGAGTTTAGTAACTTGAAAAGTAAACCCCCTTTTGAAACTGTAGATTAAAAGAGAAATTATAACATCACTCCTATTTCACAAATTCAGAATAACATTCAAAAACTGATGAGAAAACAGGCCATAAGGAGTGCTTCACCATTAAAGTCTCTCTGGAAACAACAGCTTTAGCATAACAACCAGTCCTTGCTACCAGCACAAAGACTGTAAGCCTCTCAAATGTAAGAAACAGCACATAACCTTCACTATTTCTTTTAAACGACAAAGGAATTCTATAACCAATTCTGGAATTACAAGGAAAAGCACATACATGGTATTTCTCTGATGAAAGAAAACGGAAAGATGTTACAAAAATCTGCTGCTTAGCTTTAGGAGATACTAGTAAAATCCACCCCATATGCTTTTTTAAGACACACTGAGGAGGAGTCATAAATCAGCACTATCCAAATATAGAGAGACACAATTTAATTAAGAAAAACATACAGTTCTTATTGCAAGCCTTCTCCCTCTCCATGATTCCTGTATCTCAGAACTCCTCTCCTCCCTGCCCTTCCCGCTCGTTCCATGTCACCAAATGTGAATGCAAAAAAAATACTTCCTTAAGGTAACACACGGCGGTGTGTCTTAGGGTTATTTCAGTTTGTTTGAACTTTGGGCTTCGCACCATGCAGTTATAAATTTAAGAGTAAGCTGCAACTATTTTTTGTTCTTCTAAAAGATCAAAATAAAGCTCACGTGCTTCACTACAGACTTACCACTGCATTACTAAATAATCCAAGTGGTTTAGTTTTGTAGAGAATTGGTAACAAGAGCCGGGAAATACATGGATATCAGCCATAGATCAGACCCCGTCAAATGCAACACACACAATCAGAAAAGGACACTCAACTGTTAATATCCCCAAAGGTGCTATGCTATTACCTGTAGTATTACTAAAAGGGTCATTGCAACTTCTGTATTGTCATATGATAAAAACAAATGCCTGTAAGAGATCTGGGAAAATCTCCAAGAGCTTCCAAGTGGCACTGAAACCCATAAATTCTATCTGAGAACACATGTGATATAATAAGTGCTATTTCCAGGCAAACCCCAGTAAACAGAAGGTAATTAATGATTTATCTTTACTGTTGCAATACTGGTAGCTTTTCCTTTTATTAATAGTTTTTAAAACCATTAAAGGTGATTGGCTGATGCAAAATGTTGAGGTTTGTATCACATTAGTCATTCCCATTAAAGTTTAAAAATTGAAGTACTTTTCAAACGGAAGCACTTCTTCCCTTTTTATGTGCCAAAGGAAAAAAAATACACTGTCTGCAATTACTGTAAGCCATCTCTCCCTATGGAGCTTTTTTTGTAGAGATTACTTGTCAGTGATTGATATAACTGCTCTGCTGAAGAATTTCTGCAGAAAATTTTAGTTGATCTCTTCCAAGGATATTTAAATAATCATTACACATGTTATATCAAAACCTTAATAACAGGCACTTCACTAGAATGTTTAGTCTTTAAACACACAATTTTATTCCAACTGATTGTCCTATTTTTTCCATATATTTTTCTTGACTTACCTCCCAATTAACTAATAATCACTTGGCAACCACAAAACTTGGAATAAGCGATGTGGCTTGGACTATACATAAGGCAAAACAAACCAAGAATTCTCCCCAGGAAATAAACAATTATTTTTCTAAAAAACTCTCTCACGCTTTGTGTTCATCTTTAAAGATCTAAGTATGACAAGGAACCAAGAAGACAACACGGACGTTTAGAAGTTAGGAAAAGCAGAGGGAAGAGAGGAAGGATCTGAAGAGAAGCCTGGATGACTGATACTTTTGCTCTTTCACCTGTGTGCACTCCAAATGGCCCTTGTTAGAAAGAAGACCAGATACTTCAACAATTTGCTTTCAACAACTTGATTTTTGCAGTGGATTGTCTTATGTAAGGGCAACTGCTTTCAAAACACTACATTTTCCTATGTCTTCAACTTAAAAAGAAATTAGTTTAGTAATCTGAGAAAGTATTTACTAAGCAGTATTTCTCCAGCAACAAAATTCAACGCAACTGGTGAGTTTGCCCATAAATTAAACCACAAATATTTTAGAGACAGGAATGAAAATAATTTCAAAAGACTTATGCAGGAAAATCTGATAAGGATTAGCATGGAGTGTAGCAAAACTTTGAGATATGATGTAATGATAGAATGAAAAAGGCAAGTATTTAAAGAAAACTTCAGAGTTGAAATTCCACAGTAACCTTTCTGTGCAACACTGAACATTCATTCCTTTTGGCAGTTACTGTCATTGTGTAAGCTGAAAAAAATATAAATAGTCCCAGGAACTATCTAGGAAGTGTTCAATTAAATCTTGGCAAGTTGGCAATGTATTTGATGGTGCACAGATCAATGTGTAACATATTTAATCTGTAGCTTCTTTATGTATGCATTATAGGAGAAAATACATGATGTAAGGTAAACATACAATTGTACTAGTGCAGAAGTTTTTACTTTCTACATTAAACCAATCTCAAAATGAGAGAATCAAGGCACTGAGACAGTCCATTAGGTAACACCATGAAAAACACCCACACTTCAAAAGGCAGCCTAGCTTGTTGTCATTTAAAAGGTTTCAAGTTCCTGCTTGAAATGTCAATAGGGAAAGTTAAGATTTGGGTGACTACAGACAGCACTTTTGACAATGACTTTTAGTCAAAAGACTATGTTTGAAACAAAATCTTTTGTGTTACAAAGGCATAGCAAAAGCTAAATATTTAGCTCCAAACATCCTGCAAATATCGTTTTGCTTCTCGAAGCGTGGCCAGGATTTTCATTGCTTCCAACTTGTCAGCTTCCATTTCCATGCTTAAAATGTCCACTACAGCATCACTTACACCATCAGCCATGTGCTTCTTATCCCTGGAGGAAGGAGGGTAAAAAAAAAAAAAAGGAGGAAAAGAGGCTTTTAAAAAATCCCAAACAAAAATACATCTTGTATGGCAAGATTCTCACTGAGTTTTCATGTAGCTGAGCATTGACAGTGACAACGGTTTCTCTCAATCAAACATTACAAAGTTTTCAGCATGCTGTAATTTATAAGGAAAAAACTCTGGGAAGCCTAGTTGAATTGTCACAGAGTAATTTTCTTTTAGGGAGAACTGGACCTGCTGAAGTATTTTTTATTATTATATCACCATACAGGTCCAATATAAAAAAACCCAAACAATCCCAAAACAAAAACCCCCACTTACTAATAATACTATTTTTAATACAAATAGCTGGCATTTATTCCTGCAGAAGAACATATCAACACTGGGCTCTATATTCAAACAGTTTGTCCATTTATCAACAAACTTCCTAAAAATCTCAAACCTCCAGGTAAGTTAGCATCCACAAACAAAACCTGCCTCTGTAAAATATATTACTATTACAGAGCTTCAGCATTCTGGCCTATCCAAGCCAGCAAAACAGCAGAAGCCTGTTGCTGCCTCACAGCTGTGCAGTTTATCATCACATGTATTCAAATATCTCATTTTCTCAGGAGAAATCTTTCAGCTTGAAACCTCCTATAGCTTAACTGAATACTAAAAAAGAAAAAAGAAATAATAAGTGAGTAAAGCAGCCACTGAAACTGTGTGGTTACAAGCTATGCTTTCAAGACCATATTGGAAAAAATGGACATAGTGATGAAATTTTAGCATTCCAGGAGGGCTCTTTCAGCATCATGTTGGTCCTTTCTTTCAGACAGCTCTAAGTCTCTCTAAAGCCTCAAACTTCTGCTACCTCTGCTCTTTCTGAGACAGTCCATCTGCATGCTACTTACCCACATACATAGAAGTAACCTCCCTCTTTCAGCAGGACTCTGGCAACTTCCTTAGCGTAAAGCCTAATGATGTCTTGCACATATTTAGGTGGGGCTACTTCTGCAGTTGAAGAATCTCTTGAGAAACAAACCTTAAGATGAGTTAACGTGCCATTTTCAAGAAAACATCTGAGCTCATCTCTGAAAGGCAATAAAAACTGTTAGTAATGGCTCAGAGATCAGCATTACCTCATGAATACAAAATGAATGCTAAATAATGAACTTGCTTGAACAAATAGTCTCGATCCTGATGCCGGCAACCAAAAAACAGCCATGTCTCTCCAAATTCCCAGTCTGCATGTTCTTCTCTGAGCTTTTGCCTAAACAGACAAAAAAAAATTTAAAAAAATCCAATCCTGTTTGATCAAGTGTAGAATATAAAAGGTCTACAACCTAATTCTCATTTAAAGTAGTGCTTTAATAAACCTCTGGATTGGCAGAAACGTGAAACAACTTAAGGTAAATTGCAGTAAAATCCTCCTTATTTAATTTTCTTGACTACTCACTTTTGGCCCAGCTCAAAATCAATCAACTTCAAAGGGTTTTTTTTTTGCCATAGTTTCATATTGGAATAGTCAAGACTGATGCTTCCAAACATCTCACAAAACTATCTTGACTGCTGAATACATAGATCATTACCCTTTATCCTTCACTGGAAGCCCTCTAAAAACACCTGGAAAAACTCAACACAAAGCAGTTTTAAGCATGCTTTCTGTTTAGCTGTAGAAACCTGCTAGGCTTTATGAATAACAATCTATTTACTACCATATCATCTGGAGAGTTATTGCATTTTCTTGAAATAATGCTTAAGGTGTTACTTTAGAGGGGCTTTAGCTGCAGCTTTCTAGTTACGTTTTGAGACAGAGATTTCATTTATCACTGAACAAATGCTTATGAAATGCTATAAATCCTTTAAAATAAAATGCAAAATAGTTCTGAGAGATAAAGTTATATTTAGGAGTTAAAATTAAGGAGTAAGGATTTTACATAATGATTCGCTTAAAGGGGAAGCATGGAGTCAGAAACAACATGTCAAAATTTCACTTTTCTCTCAAATAAAATGGTTTAATTATTACAGGACACAAGAAACTCCATTATCTTGCCGGAAGTAATGAGTCACGTAGAAATGACATATGTTGATTACCTATAAAACTTGCAACATTCCCACCCAAATACTGCAGTCTTCCCGTTCTTTGTTTGCTCTGAATGATCATGTTTTTACACCTTCTTAGTGATGTGGTATCTGTTACTTTTTGAACAAGCATCTCTTTGCCTTGCAAAATTACGCTCCTGGAGTTGAAGGGGGAAAGAAGGGAACTACCTTCCCTCAAATACAAACCCACAGAACCCGAGACTACTGCCCAGTTGTGGGTTCAGGTGCCAAGCTCCTCATCTTAAAACATCAAAATGTGTAAGCACACAGAAATAAGCGAATGTGGAGAAAACTTGACATTCGTCATGCCAAGGCTTTTAATACAGATGCCACTTCTGGAGGAAATGGATTCTGAATACCACGCTTATGCCAATCAACACTGTTTCTAAAAACTACCAACCACTTACAGGACTTCCACTAGCAACACACAGATAAAGGATTTAATTTCTTATTACTGTTTCTGCAATTCACTCAATTCCTCATATATCCACTATGGATAATAAATACAGTCAGATGAAAGTATAATTTGCATTTGTACTCAAAACCTGGGGCTGTATTTTCTTCAACTTAGAAAGGCTGCTTTCCACATAACAACTTGGTACATACCTATGTTGAAGAAAACCGATAAATGGTGAAATTCCTGTTCCTGGACCAATCATCATGAACGGGACAGATGGGTCTGCAGGTAAGTGGAAAGTATTCTTTGGACGAGCAAAAATAGGTATCTAAAATGAAATTACATAGAACACAATTGAAGAATATTCTTAAGCAGCGAATTTTTAGAACCTTCAGAGTATTTACATAGTGTATGTGTCCAAACACCCTTCCAAATTCTAAGCTTCAGAGTTTAATGCCTCACAGACATTTAGAATAAAATTTCACATGATTTGCTCAAAGAAACTACACCATATTTACAAACCTATTAATCCCTCTGGAGGAAAACTAGGGAAAAACATACAAACATGAGTTTCTGAATATGAATGTTGACTAGGCCATAAATGTGGGGAATACTCTTACAGAATTCATGAAAAGCTTGGTATTGGTACCCAAAGGGATGTAAAGCTAGTTTATTGCCATTGTAGGCAACTCAAACTTCTTTTACATTGTGGACATCTAAAAATACTCCAGTGGAGGTGAGGATTTGTTTATAGCAAATTGAAGCCTACTGATCCGGAGCTTTCTTAATTTTCATAAAAGATTTACATGATCTCCAAAAATGAATACGGGTGAGGGGAGGCACGCACATAACTGCTCAAAGATCTTGGGAAATGGTTCGTATCATTCCACCAATAAACTCTACTCTGTGTCTGAAAGTCAGTCTAAATGTAGTTTTCATAGGTGCTCTACAACTATTTTCTGAGGCATGGTTAACATAATATATAGAAAACGAGAGATGACTATTTTTAATTCCTTAAAAGATTATTCAAGGCTGAGCAGCAGCCATAGCAGAGCTTCATCCATTAGTCATAAGCAAACATCCAATTTATTTTGAATATTAATTATGAAAAGATTTGAATTTACTTTCATGTTTAAGGAAGGAGTGAAGCACTAGACCAAGTTATTTAAACCTTGTTCTGTAAACCTGAGAGGTTTACAAGCACTACTTGTTTCTTATCATTTAATTCACTACAGATACTACAACGTTAAAAAGGATTATTTTTCTGTTTTCATGATGGTAAGAAAATAGTATACTTCTTGCTGGTGAGGAGCAATATTTGTATTTCTGTTATACTTACTACTTCAAATCATGCTTGAGTTAGGAAGCCGTTTTCCCTATTAATGATTCCAAACTGGTCATTCCTTTAAAAAATACTGCAAGTGGGAAACACATTTATACTGTAAAGTGTCTTCAATTAACCTAAGGTATTTTTGCGTAAGATCACACTCATCTACTTTGTACCGGTATTTCACGTATTTCTGCAATCTACGTGTATTGCTGCACATTTACCTATGCCGAATTCTAGCTTGCACAGCAGATGCAAATAGTTCTGAACTTTACTCAGACTCATTTTGTAATAATCCTTTTTTTTCTAACCCCACCTCTTTTTCATGTTTGATCTTTAATATACTGCAAATCAATTATATTTTAAATAAATAACAGATGTGAATATCAGAATAAGATATATGATGCACATATTAATCAGTTTGTCTTTTCAGTTAGTTTTAAAACATGAAGAAAACTTGTATGGGGTTTCCTACCATTTTGCCAGATCAACACCTTGAATTATTGGCACAATTTTCTTATAACCAAATTCTATGCTTGTTTCCATTTTTCTTAATCAAATATAGATTAGACTGGCAGTAGTTCTTTTGTCATATTAATTATATAGCAGAATTCCAAATTTTTGATAATTAGCTTACACCTAATAAGTTTGAGACTGAAAAATTACATAGATTCTCTGCCAAGACAGGAAAAGAGGGGAAAAAAGAAGAAAAAAAAAAAGGTACCTTCTCCTAGTAATACCCACCATGCCAAACCATCTTTGATGCACATCAGAAATACCACAGACAACTGTCCCCTCTGTCACATTCAATAACTTGGCCTTTGCAAACTGTGTGAGAGCTGACAAGAAGTGAGTTTCACAATTTCCCTCCGATTATCTGCCACCCTTTCCTGGAATTGACCAAGTGACTCTCTCCTACAACACTAACGGTCATAACCATTTAATTGCACAGTGGTATTTTAGTCCACAAAAACATCATCCAAGACTCGCGGAGGATTACAGTGGGGTATAAAACAAGTCTGGCCTTTCAGCAATGGGAAGTCTCACAACTCAGGTATTCACAGATAAAGTAAAATGTAAGTTTAGCAACTTAGCAATGAAGTTCTAGAGATGTTACAGAGGGAAGGGTAAACTTACAGGTAGGATAGAACTGCAAAATGAAGGTGTATACTGCCACAACACCTGCATTACAGCAGAGCAGTGAACAAAGAAACCTGCAGTTGTTTCAAACATGCATAACTTCAATGGTTAAGGAGTTTAGGTCTAATGTTCATACCTTTTCAGTTGAAGAGCTTCCTCCTTTTGTATTCAGAGTGTTTTTATTGGGGTGCAGTAGAGGTGCAACTAACTCAGCAAGCCACCCTGTACATACTCCTTTCCGTGAGACTGGTCTAGTGGGACAGGCAGGAAACTCCACAATATTAAATACAAAACGTAGTTTTCCTGGCTGATATAAGTTTGAACTGCAAAGACAAAATTATATAAAAAAAACCCAACAAACAAACCTGAGAAAAAGCTGTGCAATCTTACAGCAGGTCCATCTGCAGCCCAAACCACCTCAACTAAGTCAAGATTCTCAGTGTTCAAATAACCATGTAATATTTATATATAGCTAGAAAACACGTTAAGGTTGGACTCAAGAGGCCAGTGCCCACAGAAGGGAATCCAAATTCCTACCAGATTTACATGCGTGTGAGCTTGTTCTTGAGAACTCTACCAAAGTCTTGCCATACACTCAAAACAATGTTGTTTGAAACAGTCAAACCCTGTGTTTTTTTGCAACAGGTACACAATCACTTTTCCTCAGGTTTAATCCTCCATTCCTTTCTTTCTTCTTTAGATCATAACGTACACACACACATATTTGAGAAAAATGCATACCTAAATTACCAAGGAGATATAGTTTGAATATTTCATTACCTTGACACTGAATAGGATCTGGCTTGTAATTTAGGAAGATGTTCTGAAAAATTAAAAAAAAAAAAAAAAGAAAAAGAAAAAAAGAGAAAAAAGCGCATCACATTATATGATTCACCCCAATGAAAATATCATATAATGAATGTTTACACTACAACAGATTACAAGCATATTATAATTGAACTGTAATTTTACCCCATTAACATTCAGTATTTGTGGTTCAGAAATAAGTTATTAAGACATGAACTCTACTTTGAATGTCTTTAGACTTTATGGAACATCTGTTAGAGATCCTATAAAATGAGGCCACGACAGTTAATTTGTGGGGTTCTTGGTCAATTAAAACCAACTGTAAGGTGTACAGAAGAGATGCCAGTAGCTAGTGGACAGGGTGAAGCTTGAAATTTAATTTTCCCCACCTCTCATCTAAGAGCTCAAAAGCTCTCGGAATATGAATTGCTTGATTGAAAGCTTCCTAGATACCATGTCCTAGAAGCACATGTGCCAGTTCAATTTCAAACCACTGTGAATACCTAAGCAAATTTTTGAAATCACAGCTAAAATTACAACAACAGAGACAGAAGTTTACTGGACATTTTTTCAATGAGAAACCCACTATATCACACACACACATTTATAACTACGTGTGTATGCACATATACAGAAAAGGTCAAACTCACTGGTGCCTTCAAAGGAATGACCTGCATGCAGACTGCACATTTTGGCTGAGGAGAAGGGCATATTAAAATGAGACAGACCTATCCCTAAGTGAACACTGTGGTGAGGAATGGTGACAGTAAGCAAGCAACACCAGAAAAATTGGGTCTAACAAATTCCAGAAAACATGCAGTGGAGTAATAGGGTAACATGCAGTTTAACTGCTTTTTAGCTGTTTTTCCACATATTGAAGATGTTCCAACCAGTACCTGTACATCCTGACATATTTTAAAGATGCTCTGCTACGTAAGATAGTGCAAGTCAGAGTTAAGAAACTAAGAAACTAAGAAGTTAGTTCAGTGAAATCACTTAAAGAAGATTCTAAGCCCATTCAGCACATTACCTCCCTGGGGGAACACATTTTAAAAACCTTCAAAATTTTCTTTTATTCAGTTCAGTTGCTACAGCATGTTCCATACAACTGTGAAAAGCTAAGTGGTTTTGCTTTCACTGTGAAAAATCATGTATTTGTATAAAGTGGAGCAGAGATTGTATTTATTTTTTTAAATCCTCAGTGTATTAAGAAGGAGAGATTTGGGGTAGGTGTGGAAAGGAAGATTGCAAGAATAAAAAAGGCAATTTTTTTGTTTCATATAATGAAACATATTCAGAAATTCTGTTTTTTAATCTGGAAAATAACTGCCAGTATTTGCAGATGTATTTGAGATGGTTACAGTTGTAGACTCATTCCTTCAATGCTTTGTATAAGGAACCCAGTGAGTGCGTTGGACATTACATAAATACAAATATACTGGGCAAAACTTTCCCTTTTAACAGGTAAAGCACAAGAAAAAACACACATAGACAGGGAAATCAGGAGTTGTAAAAACATGTCTTTTTCAATTGTAAACAGTTGATGAACTGTCTCTTAAAGATCCTAATCCTGCTAACACCTTATGCTTAGTTTTTATGCACAGGAGCAATCCAGAGTCAACCTAAGCATAGACACATACCTAAGTGTTTGCAGAATGAAGGCCAAAGACTACAAACTGGAGAACAGAGCTTTGTTCCTGAACAACAGTTTTGGTTTGATCACTATGTATACTATAATATTTCTAAAGCAGTTAACTGAACAATTATTCCCCTTCCTGGGGAAATTGAACATTTGGTCTGATGCATTTTCAGAAACCAAATCTAATTATATCTAAATCAGACACTTACCAATTAACAGGTTAAGCGAAGGCTTGCAGCTTGGAAAGGCATGAAGTAAATCCAGCAAGCAAACATTAGAATCTCTAATAAACCGTGTGTAATCAGAGGCTCCTTGTCTGCTGCAAAGCTCTTGAAGCCTCCGTTTTTCTCCTGCATCACTGGTACATTCTACAAGAGCTCGCAAAAATGCCTGCAGGGAAGAAAATAAGAGCAAAGGGTAAAAAACTTGTCCATTTTGGAAAATGGTCACAAAACTGGGTTATCTGGGGACAGGAAGCAGTCACCTGATGGGTTAAAGGATAATACAATTTATTTCCCAATGCACGCTTTCACCTACTACGAAAAAATTTACATTTCTCTTTTCTTTTTTTTTATTGGTTGCTCCTCTAATGTCTGGGACAAGCTAGCAGATCAGAAAATCCTGCTTAGCCTGAGCAGGGGAGAGACAAATAAACAGGCACAACCCATTCCCTGAAAATTTCCAAATTTATGAAAGGCTTTCTTATTTATGTATTTGCACTTTAGTTAAGTAAACAGCTCCATAACACAAATTAATTCAAGACAAAACACCATTTGTTAAGTAACAGAAGCTAGGAAACGAATAATAAAAAGCCTTAGAAGAGATATTACTGTAAATAAAGTATGGTATTTAATGAGTCATGTAAATATCACTGTGGTGTTTTATTTCATACTTTATGCCTACATAATAGTACTGCAATCTTTTAAGGGAAAATTAAATTGAGCATTGTAATTTAAAGTAAAAATCAGATGTAAATAGTTACAAGGTTTTTCCAAAAGCAACATGGAAACAGATACAATGCATAAAATAGAAAAGTGATCCAAAACACCAAGTGCAATCAGATTACATATTCTACACAAATTAATACCTGGAAAGTAATTTGAGTGTCCTCAAACGCTGAGCTTCCAGACAATAGTTTTGAGTGTGGAGTTAGATAAAGCACATTCTACACTGAACAGGTAATAAAGCAGATAGGTTATAAAAATTGGCTTGGGCGATATTCCCCAGCCAGCACTCTCTGCCTACTCTTATTGTTGAGACAAATTTTCAAAATTGTTAAATGCAGTTTTGAAAACGTTGAAACAATTGGAAGATTCTCTTCTGTTCTGCTGCAAAATCCACTAAATTGAGTCAAAAGGTCCTTCCAAAAAC
This sequence comes from Elanus axillaris, assembly GCA_026212715.1. Taxonomy (NCBI): domain Eukaryota; kingdom Metazoa; phylum Chordata; class Aves; order Accipitriformes; family Accipitridae; genus Elanus; species Elanus axillaris. The sequence continues at coordinate 644,344 of JANZLQ010000030.1, read as the reverse complement.
TGATTTCCCTCAGAGACCCAACCAACACAGCTATTTAGCTTCATCCTTCATACAAAGTTATCTTTAAAATGTATTTTGACAATACCAGAAATACACATGCGTTTCCAGTTGCAAGCTTTCAGCTTTTTGCAGGCACAGAATGAAAGGAAGATAATATTCACACGTTGTGGGAACAAATACTGCACAAGCAAAAATCCTTCTTTGCATTCTGCCAGGTTACTGAAATGCTAAAGAAAAGTTTTTAAATAATTTAAAAGACATTATGGTATGTCTGCATACAGCAACATGCATATTTTCAGTGACAAAACTTGACAGATACGGCTCCCTCCGATTTGAAAGAATGATTTCTCTAAAATGCCTATGGGGCCAGGTTCAGTCAACCTTCCAGTTATCTGGCACCAAATATCTAACACTTTTCTCTTTACTTCCAGACTAGTTAGGAATCAAAGTACTGCAGAACAGGAATAGATATTTCAGTATCCCATATCTTGCCAGATAAAGTCCCAGAAGTGAAATTTCTCAGAATAAAGTACAAACAGCAGCATACAGACAGACAACACTTACTCACCAATAAACATGGTAACTACACACAAAGCAAGGGTAGATCTGTAAGAGGCCATACAGCTTTGAATTACTAAGGATTTATCTTTAAAAGAACAAAAACATAAACACCTTTTTGGGAACTGCTCTTATTTCCAGACACCAGGTTAGAATGAATTTCAGGGTGCTTCTTTCAGGGATGTGTTGTGGACAAGCTGCTCCTGGTTCAGTGGAAAAAACAAACCAAAATAAAACATATATCTATTAACATCCACAAATGGCATCACAGAGTGCTTGTTCCTTCAAGAAATACAAGAGAACTAAACTGCATTCAATTCTGTATGTTTGAGCCCCAGCTGGTTAGTGGAAATTATGAAGTAAACAGCAAGACAGTTCTCCAATCAAGTATCGATCACAATTTTTCCAATGAAAAGTCAAAACTTATCAGGAAAGCAGGAAACAAAAAGAAGGGGTATAATACATGAACGTTCAAATAAATTTCATTTCTAAACCATTCAAGGCTTTGTTGCCACTTTCCACCTTGAAGAAATTCAGAGGAATGCTTACCAGAGAAAGGATCATCCACATTTTTTCCCCCTCCATCAATAAGCACTCCTGAAAATCGGAACATACTGAAGTTTTCTAATGATCTCACCAAAGGTGAATGCAGCCAGTGTCAAGGTGGAGCTTCTGAGGCCCAGCAGATCCAAGGGGGTTTCTGTACAAGCCCATAATCCCTCCTGTACTCTCTACAGGTTCCATTACTGGGAAGGAGGTACACTGACATCCCATCTATCCCTTCACGGAGTCAGCTAGCATGCAGCCAGGCTCACCAGCCTCACACCATGTCACGCTAAAGCAGCTATTCTAAGTTAACCCACAAAGCAAGAGAAGACCATTTACGTGACAAAACACCTTTAATTAATAAGAACTGCAGGTCCCAGGTAGTTTCCTTACAGGCCCAACTTGCATGTTGAGATTTCTCTTGACAACGTTGCTTGGCTTTGACCTCCAGCTACTGATTCTTCCTATGCTTTTTGCCATGCTCAAGAGCCCTTTAATACTACAGAGTTTTCACTCCAAGAATATACCTATATAAGTTGTTAAATTACCTCTTCATATCAGCATTACTTGACTGAACCCTTGCTATAGAGAACAAAATTTACTTTTAGAACATAAGAGGATTGGCATAAATATAATGCAGGAAAGAAGCATCCATTTTCACAATTATATAAACTTCCTATTCTTGAACATGCTGACAGCATGTTACAAAAAGTACTTAATTCTCTTCCTAGGATGCTCATACATACAATAAAAAAACCCAAAAAACTACAGAAACCCAGAACTTGAACAACAGACTTTGTACCAGACTGCAAATAATTTCTGTTTTGTCCTCTCAATTGATCGTATCTACTTCATCAAAGAATTCATAGACCAAACAAAGAGAGGTTGTGAATAAAATTCATTGGAATTCCTGGTAAATCTTGGAGATGCAGCAGAGGGACAGCCTGCTGTTCATGCTCTTCTCCCAGGTTTTTCAGCTCTCTCATTCAGTAAACCCACAACCATAATAGTCTGTAGTAACTATTACAAATTCCTCAGAAATGTGAATTCAGTTAAGAGACAACCATCTCAAAAGGAAAGCAACTCTGGAATGTTGCTAGGAATTGCAAAGCTGCATTATAGAGCTGAATTCTTTGGTACAGAATGGTGACAAGAAGTAATTAAGTTATAGTAACTTAATGAGTCTCTGCTCACCAGCACAGCTCCAAAGGAATGAATTTGGGTTTGATCCTAAACCATTTAACTTCATAACTACAGTGGATGAAGGTCACTGTACAAGCCATGACTGAAGACCAGTGGATCAGCAGCAACTTGCTAGGTCCTGGCCAAGTATCCAAGGCAAGTGTAAGAAGTCGGCATGATTTGCTCTGGGTCACTCCGAAGACTCAAGAAAAGAACCAAAAACTCTGATTCTCTGTGCTGCAATGCATTGCTATCATCTTCCTTTCCATTATCATTCATTAAGATTCACAAACAGGCATGACATTTTACATAGAAGATGTAGCAAAACGTTGCATAAATAATGCATAATTTCACATTTTTTATCCCCGCTTAGTGCTACATTAGGCAGCCAGAGATGCAATATCCTGGATTATTTACACAGGATGAGGGCAACGATATTCCAAGTTTCACTCACTTATTTTACCAACTTCTCCTTGGAAAGACAGGGTTTTTTGGTATACAGGAACAATCAAGGGGCTAAGCTATGCTCACATGGCTATACAGGCTCTGTTCCAGATGGAAGATGCTCTGACACTCAAAGTGCCCTGTTAGGGCAGCTTTACATCCTCCCTGCAACATCAGTATAGCAGAAGAAAGGGAACTACTGTAGGCAGGAAAGAGAGAATATCTTTCTGTGCCTATTCAAGGAGACCTTCACTTTGAACATGCTGTTGACACCGTCTTTAACTTAGAGAGAGACTCAAAATTTTATGCAGCAAGGTAGCAGGGCTCCGATTTGCACAGAGAAACCTACTAGCATTCAGGAGGAACAAAATTTCAAGCCCACATTCCTGTGAAGATCTGATGCTTTTGACTCTCCATTACCTCCTCCTGCTTTGCTGTAACCTTCCTTTTAATTGCTTCCTTTGCAAATGTGCTTGATTCTATAAAATCTGTAAACAGCGTAAATGGTAAAGTGGCACACCTGTGAAATCCCCCCACACCACCCAGCCTCTTGCTGCTTGCCTGTGCGTGGTTGTTGGGCCCTGGACGGGGTGACACTGCCTTGAGCTTGAGGGTTCTCAGGACTAGTCCTGATCCAAAGGGAGATTGTTACAAAGCTGGGACCCTCCTGGGACCTTTTCTTTTTTCTTCTTTTTTTGTGGGGGGAGAAGAAGCAGGTGTGTTTGGAGGGGGTCTGTCCCAGAGGAACAAGGACAAAGGGTGTTCCCCAAGGGGGGGGTGCAGAGGGAGGGGATTCAGCACAGTTGGGGCTGGGTAACAGCCAGACCAGCTCTGCAGACGCAGGGGTCATTCCCAGTGCAGGGACCAGGCTGTAACTGATACCAGCTCTGCACCAAATCTACCCGGTGACCCCTCCCAGCAGAGGTTAGTTACGGGAATGGGGATCGAGGATGGGAATCGGCTGGGCCTGGACAACCCATATGATGTTACAACATGGCCTGTCATGCAAACTCACCTCATTAACAATTGAGTTACTCGCCAAGTCCAAAAACAGGAGTCCATTTACATCTCATACTTAAGGGACAACTTGTATGGCCCTCAATGACGCAGGGAATCTCGCCATGGGAACCGATTCACCCACAGACTAAAACAGCAAAGAGCCCTACTCCATCCTGCAGAACTAAAGGCGTAAGTCAACAGCACCATTAAGACACCAATTGCGAGGCAAGAGAAGAGTAATTCTCACAGGCCCCGCTGGCAGTACACGGGCATACCACAAACCTGCAGCTACCCTTTCTGAGGTGTGGGATCATAAGACTCAGCAGAACAGATCCACATAGACCTACAAGCCCCTAAGTCTTCTGCTTCAGCATTGTGGCCCTCTTGGGATGTAAAACAGATTGATGTGAAGTGCTGTGTAAGGAGGGGTTTTACTTTCAAGTGGGGGATTGCTGGTTTACATGATTAAAGACTCATCTCCATAAACATAAAGGAGCACAGAGGAAGAATGAGACGGATGACCACCACTGCCAGGCTCAAGTTCCCAGTCAGAAGCTAACTCATCTGTAGTAAAACCAGCAGCAGCATTCTATGTGTCCTCTTTTTTTAACACACCTCTGTGACTTCCAACATGCCTCCATGAAATGACAGCTGTGTCCCAATATTAAGACAAAAATGTTCAAAAGTATGCATACCAATTACTACCAACACAGAAAGAACTATTAGTTCATGAGCAGTGCATCACACCATACCTTTCTTTTTAGTGCCCTGCTTAACATTTACACAAACGAAGTACTCTCCTTTTTCAGAAAGTCCCAAGATTTGAAGAAGTTCTTCCACCTCATTGATGTTGTTGGGACATATTACACAGAAGGCATCTCCAGGCTGGTAGTCAAAGACTGTATCCTGTTTTAAAATACGAGATCATTTCTATTAAACTGTGTCCTAAACCAAGGCCAACAGCATCCCCGTTCCTAACAGCAGCAATCTTCCTACTATTGCAGTCACATGAAGTCCTGTGTTCTTTTACTCTGTACTAGCGCTCCACTGTTTGGATCACATCAGAAACTAAATACTTGTGTTTTCTTTTCAGGTTTAACCTTACTAATTAGAAAAATCTTTCCTTATCTGGTTTAAGTATTTGAACACTCTTTAGTAAGAACTGCTGATCAGCCTAAACAGAAGGAAAATAAATATGTATTAACAGGATGTGTTATATAATCAGCCCAGATCATTAACTACTGATGTACTTTGTCTTCTGGTTTGAGAAGAGCAGAGGAATGAAGTCCTCATAATTAATGCAACTTTGTATCAAGACACATTATCACTAAAAGAAAATATGCTGGTTAAACTATTTGATGAACTGCGACTGAAGTGACCCCAACTGGTTTTATTTTTTGGAGCTAAAATAGTAAAAGAGCAAGGGAAGAGCACAGTAAAAAATTAAAAGGCATCTCAGGTCTTAAGACCTGGATTCTTACTTAGTTGCCTGAGGTTCTTGTGCCCAACTGCTAAAACCCTACTCAAGCTTTTGCCTGTTGCAGAAACACAGAATTATACTTGCGTCATTATGTTTCCCTTATGCATTAGGTGAGATGACCTGCATACACAGGCTGTTAAGAATTGAAAAAAGGCACAAAACATTCAAAGTTTGTGTGTGCTGACGGCAGGACACATGTATACATACAAATATATGCAAAACGTCATGTCATCTCAGAGACTCACTTACTCAAAACTTAGTAGAATCTATTTATAACTGAGATTTAGAGATGTCCCATGGAAACTGACACAGATTAGGCTAACAGAACTCAATAAAAGTTACTGTCAAAAATCACAATATGCCAAAAGCATAATTCTACAAATTTGGAAAACCACTGAAAATCAACATATTTTCCTTTCAAAGACTTATTGTAAAGTAGTATCAAGCATTCTCTGTCTTTTGTCTTCAAATCAGTATACAAAATATGATCTTCCCTGAATAAACTAAATCAGTTTTTACATTTAGGGTAACAGAGGTTGATAGTCTGAGTATGTTAACAAGTCAGAGCAAATGAATGTGAGAGGCAGAAACAGTGCTGAAGACCTAATGATTCTTATCACTTGATCATACTAGTTAAATTATTACTTGCATAGATTACCCACCACAAGGAATAGTCACAATTTACTACATAGTTTCTTAATATTTCCTAAATTGTATACTTACAAACTAAAAGATTATTCATTTTCAGTATTCCCTGTCTGCCCTTCTCCACTGAAAATTCCCTTCAAAAAGGTCTTTCAATCAAAACAATATCCATGGAACAACAAAGAAATTAATCTGACAGTTCATTTCTGTTTTGACTTCCATGGACTCATACCTTTCAGTGAACAAATCAAGCTTTGTATTTACAAAATGGATCAGCCTAAGCTGTTGCATAGGGAATTATTTTTTTCTTTTTAAACAGTCAAATAAGTAATTTGCCCCCCCCAGTTATGTACCATGCATAACACGCATGCATTTCACCCTTTATTTTTAACCCACTAAAGAAAAAGCCATCAGTAACTTACTGCAATGTCAAGTTCTAAGAGCAATGCAGTTTTTGTCGCATCTTCTCTAGTGAGCTGAACTGCTTTTGTAACTGGCACTTCAAAGGTTGTTCCCTCTGAAATCAGTGAGGACAGATGTGGATTCTGAAGAAGAGGACATGAAAAGTAAAAATACATGACAGCTTACTATGACATACAGAAATTAGTGTTGGTACAATTTTTTTGAAACAATCTTAGAAAACAATTCAAAACAATAAGGAAAAACATGAATCTTCTATATACACAGAGTGTTTTGCTCTACGTTTTTAAAAATCACATCCAAGCAGTATCAGGCATGTATTCAACTTTAAAAAGCCAGTAGGCTTGAACAGTCTAATGGGCCTAAACGACTATCAAATGCAGCTAGCTGTTTCCTTTTTCAAGAGCTGCCTTGAAAATAGCCAATTAGAGAATGGCATTTATGTTAAAACCCCCCAAATTCCTGCCTAATTAAAGGATTACTAGGTGTACAGAACAGACATAAGAAGAAAGAACAAAAGCTATTTAAAAACATCATTGCAGATTTACAGATTAAGACTTTAGGGTGCAGATGGGGCTATTATTACAGGCAATTTGTAAGAGGAATTTTAAAACTTACAGTTCAATTTAATCAGCAAACTCCACACTACAAAACAGCATCATGTTGTGCCACAACATTTCTACACAGGTGAAAGTGTGCCCCAAGAATAATTCCAGACCACCTCTGTCAACAGCTGTCACTTGAAGATCTGACTACAGCCCTCATTTTTCCATCACTATTGTCAGCAAGCTTCATTTGAAATCAATACAGACAAAAATGAAAAGAGGTGGGAGAGATACCAAATGTCCATAACAATACTCTGTCAAATGGAAAGGAATTATTCTACCAATAAGAGAATATTGGTTAATCTTAAGATTTCCTATTTTTTAAAAACAAAAGTAGACAGGAGAACCACTTGAGACCAACAGTAAGAAGTTTTAAGAGAATAATAAAATTTTGACATGGTGCTTAACAGCTTGGGTCGTTATCAAGTTATTGTGCATCAGCTGGACTGTGATAACTGTCTACTTTCATATTCCCTCCAAGTCAAGTTCAAGGCATAATAGGATGAAGATTTTTAAGCTAAATTGTATTATCTTACACTTGCCAAAAAGGCTTAAGATCCAGGCCATCACTGCTCTGCTTAGTAATAAGCAGCAGCTTGTTAATTCAACCCTGAGACTCAACAGCCCAGGGCATAGATCATATAAGTAACTAGAGAGACCCTGGACCCAGACTTCTTTAAATAGCAGGGAGTCTCTCTTTGGCAACAGCCAAACCTCAAGTAGATGGATTTCAAAACAAGCCAACTTCAGCTGTGCTTGGCAAAAAACACCCATGGTTGGTGCAGTCCGAGATACTGGAAAAGGACATGAATTGTAGGGTCATGTTTGTTTTTACAAGTAGGATGCATGGTACCTATTTGTTGACAAGGTCTGCCCAACTATGTCAAAAATAGCGCCAAAGGAAAAAAACCAAACCTGGGTTTGATTCTTTCCGAAAACCAAGCCAATCATTCAGCTTTATACCTGAAATCTGGACTATAATCTCTAAACTGTCACTCAATACCAGATTAGCAGGTTGAGCTTCTTCCATTTGCTGTTTGAAAGCAAAATTTACTTTTTTACTATTTCTAAATTGTAAATCTTTGTTTCAGTAACTTGGATTATTTAATTCAACAACCTGAGCAAAACCAACCACAGTATGAGGTTTGAAAGAAAAGTAAAATTATCAAGTGTTTAAATTCATACACTCTTCCATAATTATATTATCTGGACTAAGTGGTTCTCTCAGCATTACCATTGATATTCTCAACGGAGGGAGTGTCAGGGCCCTGAGGACACTAACGGGCTTTCGTGGTTCTGACCAGCCTCACCAGAGGAGTCCACCCCCAGCTCTGCTCCCAGAAGCAGAAGCCCCATCTCAGCTCAGCCCTGGGTCTTCAGTCCCTGCCCGAGGCACATCACAGGAGCACTGCCGGCAGCTCAGCCACAACCATGCCCATGGCTGGCCACGGATCCTGTTGATCCAAGGCTGGATCTGCAGACAGACTTCCCCGTGTGGCCCCAGACCTACTTCTTTCCCACAAACCTGCCTGATGATCTGCACTCCTGGCTGATCCTGGCTGCCATCTCATGGTTTGCCTCGCTTGGGTATCAGGAGATGGGGCTGGCTGTGCTGCCACGCTCAGCTCCTGGCTCCCTGTCATTTAAAGAGCAGCCAGACCCCACTACTCCCTCGCACAGACAACTAAAATGTCTGCCCCTTGGCAGGCAACCAGAAAAGTTTTGAGTCACAATTTCCAGTTCATTCTGAACACTACACATGCCAATTAGAGATGATTCCCAGCTCATGCTAAGTCTTCTCTTTGTACAGCAGGTCTTTGCTCAACACAGCTTCACAGGAAAAGCACACTGGCTTTTGATCTACAGTTCATCTTCCATTTCCAATAGTAGAATTAGGATCATGTTTTTAAAATGACAAGTTTCTGTTATTAAATATGCAGCAAGTTTTTGAGCAATTTTACACCCTCTCAAAGCATTCTGAACGTACTAAAAATTTGAACAGAAAGTGTACTATACTCCTTACTACAGGAAGACATTTTCACTGTCCTAACATAAGCCACTGAGGATTTTAATTCTTCCATCCCTGGCACTGCAGTGCCAAATTATTATTTAGCTAAATTATACCTTGATATAAGTGTCCATAACTCATATGGTGGTAACTGTAGTTTCACAATATAAAAGGATCTTTCACTTACAATTCAAAAGCCTCCTGCATTCAGGGACATATCTCCTTTATGCAAGTATCCACTTGCTCTTTTGAGCCATATGTAGGAGTATACACTCATGCTCCTACCAGAGCTGGAGGCTTTCATCATTCAAAGCGAAGTCCTTACCTCACCGTGGGTGTCCTGAAACTGCACCTCTAGATATTCTGGTGGCAAAGCAGGAATATTAAGAGCAGACTGAGAGACAGGAGGGACAGAATGAACAAGTGAAGGTTCACCGTCTCTAGTTGAAGCCACAAGACTGATGTCAACCAGTTTCTGTGACAGAACATCAGAACTCCTCACTCCCTCATCTTCTAGCTTCAAGTTCTGTACTTCTGAGCTTAAGTTTAGTTCATGTACACCGTGCAGGGCTGCAGGGAGAGAGCTAGAAACAGCATCGACAACACTGCTCATGCCTTCTTTTTCTTTCTGCAATAAGAATGCTTCCTTGAGGGCAAGCCAAAGTCCATCAATCCAAGGATCAACCACTAATTCCAAACTGGGAAGGGAGGTAGAAAGAAACAAAGAAAGGAATGGATGAATTATTGTGACTTACTGGACTGTTAATTTACAAATAATGAAAAGACCACACAAGCTAAAAACACCATTCATTTTCCATTCTTAATATGTATCTGCAGCTGTTGCCAAGATGACATTTTTGTTAAGAAAATATTTTCATTCAGTTATTACCACTATGTAAATTTATGAAGTCTAAAGTGTATAACAGCCTTGCTTTTCTACCAGTTTCTCATTTTTATTTTCTTACACTGAACTTTATGGGAGGAAGTTGGAAGAGATGGTAGCAAAATATGCAGCTTTTCATTGTGCAACAGCAACATCAATAGCTTACACTAACGGTCCGTTTTTATTATTTCAGAACACAAGATAGAAGTTTTATGGTTATGGCAATGTTTGTGTTCAACTGTCTTGCATCATCACGCACAGAACCAATATAATCTGCAGTTCAAAATAAGTAAGCCAAGACTGCAGCCTACCGGCCAAAAAGAACAACAGAACAGGAAGGGACTTGTTTTCTTACATAATTCCTCTACAGCAATCAAAAAAGCCTTCTTTAATAATTCCTCTGCAGTGATTAAAGAAAAAAAAAAAATGTTTTACAGAATAGAGAAAAAAAAATAAAAAAACATTTTAGGGTTTGCCTAAAGCAGCTCCACTGCAAGATGTGAGCTCAGATAAAAGTTTGATGTGTGTGTAGAAAGAGATCCCACTACCCACTATCACACATACTGGGAATTGGATTTATTTTTTATTTGCTTCAGTAATCAGACTACATTTTTAAACCCTTCCACTTATTCCAAATTACTTAATTTCTAAACCCACTAAATACCTTCCATTTTTCCAGGCATTACAGATGTTTGCTCACACTTTAAAAATGGAGTTTTATTTAATGGTAATTGAGATTGAAAAGGCATACTTTGTTCAGAGAGGACTCATTCCTATGAGGTGCTGAGTATTCAGGTTCAACTGGTTTCAATGAGTTCAGAACGTGTAGCCAAATTCACATGTAATTATTGCATCTTGAACAAATAAAATCCAAACTCATTCAGCTCTTACCCTACACAATCATCTGCTAATCCTGTGTCATAGAAGTGCTGGGCACCAAGTTCTTGAAGTCGTTGGTCTACTGTCTTTCCACCATTACAAAAGAATGTGTACTCTGAATCTCCCAGACCTAGCAAATTCAAGGAAAGAGGAATCATGTCAATCAGCCAGCTACCCAGGCTACACAGACAAAGATCTGCAAAGACAGCACAGGATTTTCCTGCAGGCAAACAGAAGAATCTGATATAGCAAAGTGCATATTACCAGGACACTTCTATGACTTTCAAAAAAAAAAAAAATTGTGTTTGTCCCAAAGTAGAGCTGAAAAAGTGGTTCCTCCTTCACAAATATAAGAGAGAATGTCTCTGAAAACACTTTGTGTTCAGTATTTCACATTTAAAAATAATGTTGCTTTAGTTTGAGGCTCTTAAAAAATACAAAACTGCTCTTACAGGAAAAAATTAAGGAACTGAAATAATTAAAAAGAGTGAAACTGATAAACTATATGTGAATTACGAAAAGAACTTATCTCACCTTCAGGTTAAAATTAATATGTCAACAACATAATGGAGAGAGTATTGAAAGTAATTAAAAAATATTGGAACCTTGAAAAAAATTAATCATACATAGGAGTGATTTTAAACAATATGAAGTAAGAAATGTAGGAAAACATGCATAAGGGAATTTGGTCCAACATCCTCCTCCCCAGGAATCAGAGATTTCTCTGTAGATCTCATTTTCACTGCACTGGGTTTTCTGCCCTTTAACAGTCGTGAAGATGTTCTGTTAGAAGAAGACGCTCTTTGTTTTAAGTTAAACAGACAGTGGACTCAGGAGGTATGTTCATGGAGATTTTAAGTTCTCAGCTAAAGATCTCACCCTTAAAGTGATCAACAATACACACCTCATCCTGAGCAGATGCTTACCTAACAATCCCAAAGACCACTGGTTAGGTAGTCTTCACAAATTCTGGAAGTATTCCACACCACTGTTTCACTATCCTAACTATGAAATTTTTTCACAGCCTGACCCTTTCTTGTGTGCAATTTCAAACCACTAGATCCTTATTATCCCCACCTAAAAATGGACTATTCCTTTCTCCTTTATAACAGCTTAGATAGTAAATACCTGTTACAACAAAAATCAGTATTAATACAATGCTTATATTCATATATGCATATGCACATATGCATTCAGTCAGCTATGAAAAGCCTAACCATTTCACAAACTGTAATGTATAAGTAGGCAATAGCATAACATCTTCTCAAAACGTTACATGATTAGGATGCATATACTTCAGACTTCCACGTTATATATCCACTAGAAATTTCCTTGTAGTGCACACTTTCCTCACTATAAATCTAGACGTTTCCTCACTCCTACCTATCAACTTAAACTTGTCAGGCAAAAATAACCTAGGTTCAAATAGAAGTTTCTGGAGTTTGTTGAAACACAACCTGAAAACTCAACAAGCTGACCTTACCATCAGCTCAAGATATATCAGATGCATTTTGCCAAATCTGCATTTTGCGTATAAATCTTTAACCTGAAGTTACGTTCCTTCTATTGATGAGTATGACCTTCAAAATAATAAAAAAAAAAATTATTGCAAATTTAAATGGATGGGATGATCTTAAACCATTATTTTTTAAGAACATTTTATACTGCTTTTCCCTCTGTATAGAAAAATGCCCGATTACTCGCAAAGTTAAGTAAACTCATGTAGTGCATAGAGACTTAACACGAAACTAAAACTTCAACAATTACAGATAGCTTATATCATATGTTGTTTATGCAAAGAAAATTAAACTATAAAAAAAATTAAATTGGCAGCTTACACTCAGATAATTTCTGTGACACTTTTCCTTTACTGCTCATAGAGGACATTGCACAAAAGAGCTGTTCATGTTATAAAAATAAATGTTTTATAAGCACTTAAAAAAACCCAAACAATCTATTCACAAAGAAAGAAACCAAAAATTACTCACTGATAGACAAGCACTGCAATAGCATAGAAAATACTAAATCACCTAGCAATCCATACTGGAGATGTGCAAAATGATCAGGTGGCAAGGTCGTGTCTTGAATTTTCTTTACAAACTTGCGGGCAGTGTCTGGTGGATCTCCAGTACCGGTAGTGGAAATAACAATAACTACGGGATCCTTTTCTGTTTCCAGGTTATACTACAAGTAACAGAACAAGTAAGTTACAAGGTGCTATTTGATACCTATTTGTGGCCTTAGATATTATCTTCCACCCTTCCTTTTCCCAAAGGTACACAGAAAAATGTTGAATCTCACCTTACCTGTATTAAACCACAGAAAGACTTTCAAGGAATCACAAGTCATTTTGGGGATGCAACTTATAATCTGGGTTGGAGTTTTCAAGGCCAGGTTGGGTAAAGCACTGAGGAACCTGCTCTGACCTCAGCTGACCCTGCTGCGAGATGACCTCATTAAGTTCCTTCCAAACTGAATTAGGCTATGATCCCATGCACAAATGCTGAAAGGCAGCATTTTGAGCAGGCCAGTACACACGCAAAGAATACTTCGCAACTGCACTCAGCTTAAATACACAACTCCTATGGTATTTGCTTTGTCAAGTGGAAAAAGTATTTTTGTATATACAATCACAGTTAGCCATAACCCTGATAATTTCACACAGAAGACTGGGATGTGGCCGTACAAACTGTGGGGAACGTTTTTAAGTTCCATTAGGGATCACTTGGTTCTGCCTGTTAACTTCCATGTTACGTCTGTCTTTGCCACAAAACCCCCCTGTGTTTTGGGGGAACTAAGGTAGCTCTGAACAGTCACTGTGCTCTACAGTCTGATTGATTCTGGCCCCTGCCCCCAATTAATTTCTTTCCCCTTTGCTAATACCAACCTTCCATATTTCCCCCAGTTTTAGGGGGGCTATTCCCATTATGCCAGGCCGAGAAGAACTGCCTCTATTTGGGATTGTGGGTCAGTTCCATGAATTCAGGTCTCATGCAACCATTTACTACTCAAGTAGGAAGAATTCTGTTTCTTTGATTCTTCCAGCTTTCCACCGACCAGGGGCTGCAGCACCGTGCTGGCGTGTCACCTGCACAACAGGCTCTTTCACGGCACCCCTGCAGGCTACAGGCTTTGAATCAGACACAGCGAGCAACCTATGTGAAACCCAGCTCCGTAGAATCACAGCCACCTTGTTTGGGAGTGACTCTGGAGGCCACCCAGTCCCACCCCATGCTCCGAGCGGGATGAACTGCCAGTGCTGCATTAGGTCAGCTAAGTTTGAAAACTTCTAAGGGTAGAGGTTCCATTTTTCTGGGCAGCCTCTTCCACCCAGAAGAACTTCTCCACTAGTGTCAAACCTGAGCTTATCTGGCTGCACTCAGTGGATTTTGCCTCCTGTTACAGAGTCTTCTGCTGCCAGGAAGAGTTTGGCTTGAGTAGGCTGCTGTCAGGTCACTCCATAGCCTCCTTTTTGCCATAAGCAACCCAAGCTCCTTTTACTGCTCACTGTGGGCTTCAGTTTAAACTCTCTCCCCAGCATTCCGAGATTAATAAAATAGTAGGGTTATGAGAAAGTATAGATAAAGATTGCAAAAGATGCTATGTTTCATTTCAAGCAGTTTCAGGACTGCAATTCAAAACTTTGGAGTTTGAGGAGTTACGTTCTAAACACTTCACTTAATAAATTGCGCAAACCTTATCCCCTCCTCAAGCCATGTAAAAAGTTACTCCTTACACCTACAATCCGAAAACGTTAGGAATGCAAAGAAACAGAGTATCAAGGGGTTTTGCTGTTGTCATTTTTTCCAAAACCTTCCTGAAGAATCTAAAAGCAGTTGCATGGAGCAACTCAAATTACCACCTGGAACTGCGTCCTGCCTCTGACAATGGCCAATAGCAAGTGCCTAGAGAAGCATGAGAAGAGAGCAAGCATGCAAGGATAACCTCCAAGTACTCTGCCAGGCTTCAGTGAGTTGTGGTCCAGGGATGTTCCAAACTGAGGTTTTGTCTTTCATAAGTTCAGGTGAACTCCAAGTACCCACAAATTCCCAAGACTTCCAAACTGAACTCTAAGTTGTGCAAAAAAAAGGCCCTAAGGGTCCTGTTGCAGTAACGCAGGTTTTCAAAACTTCCACAGCTGATTTGATAAATACAAATAAAACAGCTTCTGCAGTGCATAATCACAGGTGACTGCTGCATTTGCAGACAAAAGCAAATTTTTCAAGTAAAAAAAAAAGCAAGGGTGCATGGGTATCACAAAGATTTACATTAAATTGTGTTCCATTAAAAAAAAAAAAAAGGAAAAAAGATACAAGCTCAGAAGGTAAAAAGTGGTGTATTAGAACAGATGTATGATTAGTTCAGTAAATTCTTGCTTCCTCCACTGCACGTTCTTCTCTTCAAAGTTAAAGACTTTTTGGAAGCCAAAAGTTTGGTGACAAAGGTCCTGCATTAATTTGTGTCAGCTACTGGGAGGCCTGATGTATCACTAGACCAACAAGAACCTTACACAATTACATAGTTTTTTATTCTCCCTTCCACTTCTTCCTATATCCTTAGTGTTACATCATTGTCCCGTTCTTTCTCTTTCCTTCAGAAGTACTCCTCGGCAGTGTACAGTGAGCAGCTAGCTCAAGCTGCGAACGATTGGTGAAGGAAGAAGTTGGGATCAGACACCCAGGTTTGTCTTATCCAGAATAGTATGTATGATGGCAAATGTTCTAATTCAGACAACTCATCCAAGGCTGACTACATGAACTGTGACACAAGATGATCTCCATTTAGCCTCCTATTTTACTGCTCCTACATCACTTCCACTTTATTTCAGTCTTTCATCAGGCATAAAAAGAAATCACAATAACCAAACAAAGTTTTACAACCTTTTCTCACCTATGAGAGTATAGGTAAGAGATACTACTTGGAAACCACCACTGTTTCTGACACCCGAGTGGTATTTGACCATTCAATTTTGTATGGCAACAGGATCACATTATGACTCTAGCCGCCTATTCCATCCATAGACCTTCACAGCAATGCCTTTTAAGTGATGACAAGGTCTGAAAAATACTCCTGAAAAATACAGCTGCATAAAGATGACCAATATGGACAAAACAGAAACCTCTTACTTCCTCGCCTGAAGTATACACACATACCTCTCCGAACTGTGTGTGTTGTGGAATGAACTCTCAGATCTAACATGCCCAAAGGTCTTCACAAAAGGTTCCACCAAATTCAGGCAAGCTCTTGCTCCAGTACATTATGCCATCCTGCCTTCCCCTCCCCAATTACACTTAAGCTTCTAGAAGTTCCCTTTATTTACAGTGAAGGCTAAGGAAAAGCTTAAGTGATGAAATCTAAAAAGCTGCAGAAATTACTTTTTTTTCCTCGCTGCCCAATTCTCAGATTCTCAATTCAGTACATCTCTCTACCTCATCAATAACTTGCAGTTCTGAGTTGTCTTGCCAAATTTGACAAAATAGATTTATTCAACTGGCAGGCCAGTAACAGGGCTAGAAATATCCTGCCTACCTCCTTCCTGAAACTAATCTCTGAACCTGTCAAATGCAGAAGAAATGAAATGGAAGAATATAAGGAGAATCTTCACATCCCCTGCTGGTTGCATAAAAGTCTCTTTGTAACACTTGGCTACAGACTAGGTGAATATTCATTCAAAAGCAGCTGTCCAGCTAACCAACATGTAGCGTATCCCCCAAGAAAAAAAACTTGCTAAAAGGGAACTAAATTATTTTTATAAATGTCTCACATTTTCAAGTGCATGGAAAAAAACTCTCTTAGGTGTTATTTTCTGCTCATCTCATAAGAAATACCAGGCTATCAAGTTTTGTTTGTTTTTAAGTGTTTTTGTTTGAGGACATACAGTTGAAAGTACTTTGTGAAGGAAATTACAGTCCATATTGCTTTTAGTTACAGACAGACACTAACAGTTTTCAGATCTTTATGCTTCGGTAACAGCAAAAAAAAAAACCCTACTTCCTTGCTCCAGCCAAGCTTTTTATTTCTTTCTACAATATAAATTGAGTGTATCCAGTGTGAACTGGAGGGAGTGCATATGCTAAGTAACTCAAGAAGACCCCACAAAAGCTGAGGGTCATTCTGGAGCCCTCAGTTAACAGAACACAGGGCCTCAATGCAACATGTGCAAAGGAAAAAAAAAAAAAGTGTCGTTTCTAACAACAGGAGAGCTGACCAGTAAATATGGAATTCATTCACTACTGCTCATTCACTACATACACATAAATAGTTTTCAAGTCCCTGCACTGTTGTCAGAAGAGAAATCAAAGACATATTCCTTTACTGTTCTAATAAATAAATAAAAAAATCGCTAGAAAGATGTACCTTTGGCTAGTAAGGGTCTGTGAGTATTGGTCCAAATTACTGATTCACAAGAAACAAAAATCTAAAACTAGACAGTATATTTTAGGTGGGTGCATGTGCTCAGACTTCACAATTATTAACAGCTACCACTCAATCACATGAAGAAAAATGCAGCTCTTGAATACCTATTTTTCAAATCAGCATGGAGTATCTCACCTTGTCCATTTCACTTATACAGTGCATATCAGCTTCAAGTCCACGGGCACCTGCTTGCTCCTGTATTTCCTCAGCTATTGCTTTTGCCTGCCCCTTTTGTGTTGCATAGAGGAGCAGAAACCTCCTTTTTAAATCACAGCACATTTCCCAAAACAGAGCACTTTTTTTTTTTTTTTTTTTTTTTTAAAGACAGACACTGCAGGGGAAACAAGAAGAAAAAGAAAAGTGAATTTATTGCATGCAGAACAGCAAGATTTTGTTTTGCTCAAGATTAAAAAGAGATACTTTAAAGAACAGCAGTATTGGTGTTTAACTTGGAAATGAGGCATCTACTCTGAAGAGAAGCCACTTCTCCCAACCAAGCTTTGTAGGGCAGGTTGCGAAGTACTCGCGGTATTGGTCATACCTGCTGTACTGCCTTGATTTTCCAGTAATGTTGCAATATGCCCAGTATCAAGAATCTAGTTTGTAAACAATACAACAGAGAAACCAGTTTCATGAAAATAAACACTATTTTTATTACATATTTTCTACTTTAAGTCAGTGACTGCTTTGGTCACTTTTCTGCAACGTATTTGAAAACAAAACAAAACATAGACCGATGGAGTCAAAATACAATGCCTGAGAAAAAAAGATTAATATTCTCAGTTTCTTCTTTTCTGAAATAAGCTATTTTTTTGCCTGAATGCCTTTATGCTTTATTGTCCATTATGTCTATACTTGAGAACACAAACACTGTTTTTCCTTTCATATTTCAAAAGGGAGCTTCTTACACAAGTGCAACTATAGAATTGACTGTTTGTGGTTTTTTCTCCTGAAAATAAGAAACCATCTTAGAGAAATCTGCTGTAAATGCCAGTCCCTCATGAAGTCTTGCAAGCAATAGGATAAATGAGATGCATATCCTTATCTGTTCACCTGTCCCATGGAAGGTTGAATGAGAGAAGTTTTCTTTCATGATTTTGACACAGACAGAACACAACAGATGTAAGGACAACTTCAAGAAGCAGGGAATAAGAGAGACAAGCAGAATGTCTCTCATGCATATATTACAAATCAATCTTCTGTCAATATTTTGTTGCTGCTAGGGAGCTGCAGTAGAACTAAAATACCTAGAATTACAACTTATCAATTTTTAGTTCCCAACTTCAGATTTTTTTCATGTGCCTGGGCCCAGTTTGCTGTACTTCACCTATTGCTCCCACACAGATTCAACTACAGAAAGCATTCAGTGTCCTAGCCACACACACTGATTTATGGAAACCTGTGGCTAAGTAATTTGAGGCATATCTTTTTCCTGTTTCTCTCATGGGAAAACAAACACAGCTCAACTGCGTAAGAACACTGCACTCTATTGCACTCTATTGATAAGGCATGGTATTTCTCCCCACAGTATTGTGGAAGGTTTCTCCTACTAGAATTGGCTTTTTAAAAATAGCATACATGTAAATCAAAAGTGGTAAAACTAAGCGATAGCTTCTTAAGGGTACAGTGCCTGCACCACACATGAATTCCATGAAAAATGTAATGACTAGAAAATTTTACGGCTTTCATTGTATTTTGTTCTACTACATTTTCCATTATAGTTTTCACTTTGAATTGATTACATTATATTACCTAAAAATATTAATAATTACCTTAACAGTCACTTTAAATAAATTCATTTAAATAACTGGCTTCACGTGCATGTACACGGAAGAAGATGCATAGGCCAAAACAATCCACAAAATGATTTTTCACCCTCCTTTTCCAAAAGAAATACAAAGAAATTTGATGACACATAAATTATGATGAATCATATGAAATAGTTTAAATACAGTTTAAATACTCTCAGATCCCTGTAGTAATACAGATTTATCCTAGTCAGGTGCTACATTTTTACCCTACTTGTTCTTTTGTCAGCAGGTGGCAATGCCTGACTATAAATGGAGAAAAAAAATACAGATGAAGTGGTGTTTCATTACTACATTCTTTCTTATACCTCAGAAAGGGAGAAATGTAATCAGTTTTCCACTGGGACCACACCATAGCACAGAAGCCTTCTATACAGAAAAAACTGAGGGATAAGCTGCCAACGTTATGGCCAGGGGGTTACCAAGAGACTTCAAACAAGAGTCAGCTCGGGAAGATGTACAAGAGAAGCATGAAAAGTAGCATAGCAGGGGAGAGGAGAGGGCAAGAGAAATAACAACAGTCACGATGTGGTTTGACATGGCCAGATGTTGCCCTAACAGCACCACAACCTCTGCCTGGGCCTCCTCATAAGACACTGTGAGCTGCTTCCACTCCAGCTAGTACAGTAACAATAAAGGGTACAAAAAATTAGCTACCCACATCTTGGCTGCATGTATGTGAACTTGCGGGGAGCTTTCTGACTGGTGTGTGGACTAGCAGACTGCACAGACACAAAGTTAAAGCACAGAAGGCATGTGTGAACAAGAGAACCCACAGGGCCAGAAGAGGGGATCATGCTTGAGATGCATACCTCCCGAGAGAAGGAACTGTGTGTGTACATGACAGTTTGAATGTGTACTTGCGGGAAGGGGGGAGGCCACAACTAGACAATTCCTGGGAATTAGACACAGAGGGCTGTTTAAATATTTCCAGGCATTTATTAACATTTTGTAAGTGCCTAGTATCGTATCTGTTGTGTTGTTGCTATTGATCTTGACTACATAGTTCAAGTAACCAATTAAACAGGAGTTAAATTAACTGCCTGACACTTAATTATGTCATTAATAGATCAATAAACTCCTTTGATCCTGATTTGATTTAAACTACACACGTTGAGGAGTTTCTCCCTGTGAGAGCATCTTCTCCCTGTTGTCAACCAGAAGAGCTTCATGTACAAACTGATCAAGGAATGCCTGCTAAAAGACAGGAAAAGTAATCATGCCTACCTGCAGATGAACACAATCATAAACCAGGTATGCACTTGCACTCAGGTGAAGATACTGTCCAAGTTGTTCTTGCTTTGCTGCACTGTACACTCTTCAAAGACAATGTGCTGCTTCCACTTATGTGATATGACTTCAACTGAAATAAAGAGGGGGAAAAAACAGTAATTCTTGACTATCGAGCTTTCTAGAGAGTCCTTCCAACTTTAACATTATTAGTATCACCAGCCAGCGGCCCTTAACGTGTTGATGCGTTGGCAGTCACACATCGAAAACCAGAACAGTGTTTAAGCTGGGAAAACAATCCAAGCCTTGCTGGCTCAATCCAGGGCTTAACATGAAACCAAGGACGACATTTTGATTTATAGCTTGTCCGATCAAGCCATCAGAAAACTCAGAAAATGAACAGTCCACACAAGATTAACGGGGAGTCCATCAGCTCCGTAAGTCCACGCGCGGTAGGAGCAAACAAGCCGTCTGCGAACGCCAGCCACACAGATTCACTGGGCCGGACACGCCGGCCCCAGCAATTCCGCAGCTGTACTGCAAGGCCAGACTGCCTGCTTCACCCACCTGCCCTGTCAGAATTATGCCACACCGCGTGGGACAAAACCGCAAGAAACTTCCACAGGAGCTTTACGTGCTCCCGCGTGGCTTCAGACCAGGCCGCGGGAGGGTGCTTTCAGAGCCGCGAAGCCATTCCCGTGTCATTTTTTCATCAGCCACTGCCTTGCTCAGAGTCACTTTCACCCTACGACCCAGACGAATCTACAAACACGAGTGTGGAACCCCCCGCGGCCCAGGGCTGACCTCCCGCCCGCAGAAGTGCGGCTGGGCCAACCGGCGCCCCGCTGGCGAAGCGGGGAGACCCGTCCCTGACGAAGGACGGCGACTTCAGGGAGCCAAGGCCAGGCCGGCACCGGGGCCTTCAAGGCCGCCACAGGCCCAGGAGCCCCCCCAGGGAGCCGGGTCGTGTCCCCCCCCCAGCCGTCCCTCAGAGCGCGTACCGGCACAGCGCCGACTCCCGGGTCAGCCAGGCGGCGGCGGCGGAAGTTCCCGGCAGCCCCCGCGCCTCCCGTCATGGCGGCGCAGGTGAGGCCGCCCGCGCTCCCGCAGCTCGGCCCCGCAGCACCGGCTGTCCCCGCCGGCGCAGGGAGGGAGGGCGGAGGATGGAGGAGGAGGAGGGGAGCGACGCCCCGGCCCGCAGCAGGCAGTATTAGGCGCTGGGGGGGGCGAGGGGAGGTGTCGGGCCCGTAGGGCGGGGGGCGGAGAGGCCCCGCCGGTGCCGCCTGGGTCCTGTCAGGCTCACCCGTCCCGTCCCGTCCCGTCCCGTCCCCCCCCACCCCGGCTGCCAGCCCCCGAGGCCCGCTCCAGCCGCCGCTGACCGGTGCCCCCCCGGCTCCGCGGGCTGGGCGTCCACAGGGAGACACGGGGCAGAGGTGCTGTGCAACCCATCGCGGGTCTGGGGGCTCCCGGCAGCTTCTCCCCCTTCTTCTCCCCTTCCTTCTCCCCCTTCTGCTGGCCGCCCTGGGAGGGGGATCTTCCCGGTCGTGTCCAGCTGCTAAAAGGGGGGGTGGCTTTTTTTTAATGACGCTGGTGCTGTTTTCCAAACTATGTATGTGTTATTCTTCCTCTAGGGATCTTTTGAGAACGCATTTGATCCGGTATGGCTTTGATTAGCCGAAAAAGTTTCCAGTTTTATTCATCCGGCGTGCAAGCAAGCAGGTCCGTTTTGATGACCCTGAGGAAAAGGTTGAGCTTTATCAGTGGGCAGCAAAAGCCCCCAAACTGTAGCTCTGTAGCCATGAGGATGCTATCTTTCAAAGATAAATCCCAGTATATGTTTTGTAGAAAAAACCACATACAACTGCGGATACAGTCTCTTTCTGTTAATGAAAACGTGCATCTTTGTGGGGATAGTGGGAGCAGTACTAAGTCTAATAACGTGTGGATGAATGAACAGCTGTTTTTCAAGAAGTTGAACAGCCTTTGTACATCAAAAGAGATTTTTGACTTTTTTAGCTCACTGGAAGTTATGTCTGATACTACAGCCTCAGGAGCCCTGCAGAGGATTTCTGAAGTTGAGGTGGATGACAATGGCCTGAAAAACCCTGAAGGAGTGTTAGAGAAGGAAGTTTTCAGGGCATTATGCTTCCAGTTTGAAGTTGAATCCTCAAAACTGTCAAATACTGGGCTGCTGAATGCACTGCAAGCTTTGGTAAAACTGCGTATAGATCCCCAGAGTACTCTGATGGCAAGCTTGCTTTCAGAGGGTAAGGAACGGCTTGGTAAAGGACAGCTGACTGTTAAAAACCTCTGTGCTCTCGGAGAGAGTTTGCTTGAGTTGGAAGGCCCAAGCTGTGCAACGCTGGAACAAATTGTGAACCACATGCAAGAAAAAGACGTTGAGAAGTGCAGTCCTAGGGAAATGGTTACAGTTTATAAGATGCTGCAGGTGACTGCCAGGGAAGGGGAACGATACCAAGACTTGCTAAACAGAATGAACAGTGCCACTTTAACCATAGTTTCCCAGCTAAGCCCAAAGTTCACAAGCGAAATACTGAACTCGCTGGTTGTTCTTCATCAGACTCAGGCCATTCCCTTAGTCACAGCACTGTGTAGACATTCTGTGAAGCATATTCCATATTTCACAGGTGATGAGCTGGTAAATGTACTGGAAGCCTTCCTGTGCTTTGGATATCGTGACCAGATTTTTACAGAGGCACTGGAAACACATGTTCCCAAGTCCATCTTTACCATGCATCCTCAAACAGTCAGCAAAATCATGCAGTACTGCGGCCAAAAGATGATCCTTTCTAAACCCATCTTTGATGCAGCGGCAGAAAGTTTCATTTCCGATGCTGACAGATTTACTACCGACCAGATTGCTGGGTATATTATACCATTTGGGACTCTCAACTATCTGCCTCCGAGTGCTTCTGCCTTGTTCAGGAAGCTTGAAACCATACTGCATACTCGCCTTAGTCACTTTCAGCCTCACACTTTACTGAACCTGCTGCACTCCTGTGTCCTTATTCAACGTTATCCAGTAAATTTTCTGCCAAAAATATTTAGTCCCTATTTTCTGCAACAGCTTCAAGGTAAGGAGCAGTGTTCTTCTTGTGATGTTCCACATTCCTTTCTATTGCGTGGTGTGTCTCTTGTCAAGCACCCATTCCTTACCTTTCATCTGTCAAATCAACAATGACCTGATGAAGGTGACTGGAGAATGGGATCAGGCGGCCAAAGACTGCTGCTTCCTTGCTACAGCTGCCGTTGTCTTTCAGTTTATATCATTTAGAGGAGTTTGAAAATTGTACTGTACAATCTTAGAGAGAGATTTGAATTCCCTTAAAAAAAATATTTCAGTTAATCCTTCTGCTTTTCTAAAAAATGCTGCTCTTCTGTTTTTCCGCATGTAGGTCCTTGGTCTCATACAGGTTTTAGATGCCAAGTTGCTCTGTGCAGGAAATGTTACTTTTAACTCTGGCTCTTTAAACTTCTGTGCCTATGCAGTGACAGATGTGAACAATGACTATGTTACTACGAGACTGGTAACACCAGGAGGGCTAGTGAGACCAGTTATTATGGAGCTAACAAGTCTGAAACCAAAAGCGGTAGATTTTTTAATGGCAACGATACTTGGAATGATGCATGAGTGATGTAAAATATTTAGTGATTCAGGGTTCATTTTTCTCTAAATTGTTGCCTTGTAATGACTGCCACATGAGGGATGTGGCATAAAGGTGGAACACTGGATAGTGAGTCCTGAGACTTAACTTTTATTCTAGGTGTAGCCCCCCATTTACTTTGCAGCTTTGGGCAAGTTGCTTCACTTAATCTATTTCTTCTGCCACAATTGTTTGCCTTGCCCACTTGGATCTCGTACTCCTTGGAGTCGGGACTGGCTCTTAGGCATTTTACTCAGGGACTAGCCCAAGGGAGGACATATTTCAAAAGACAATAGAAATAGTAGTAGTACTCATTGTGAAGCTAAAATAATTACTTTCTGCTTGTGCACTGCTGGTTGGATTAAGATTTCACTGCCTGTCTTTTTAAGGTTAGGTCCTCTGTGACTTTGCATAATCCTTATTTCTGGATATTTTCCTAAGCATTGAAACCCCTCTCTTCCCAAGGCTCTCAGGGCAAAGTACATGATCGTAGTTGTCAGAAAACCTGTTCATAGCCTTTAAAATTGGGACCAAATTATAATATGCAAGAAAAGTTAGAGTAACTGTTCCACAGCTTGCTTACTATTGTGTTACTAGAAAGCTCACCTATTACTAGAAAATAACTTGTTGTATTTTAAAAAATAGTCTAAAAATCCTTACAAACTTTAGTCAAGACTAGTACAAATTGTAGATAGAAGTGAGGTGAAGTGAGGCATTCGGGCAAAAAGAATTTAAATCACTGTTATTGATAAGAACATGTTAAAGTTATAGACAGAGAATTTGTAAATCTCAGGCAGTACAAAATGTGTTTTTCAAATACTGTTTTGCCTTATGATTCAAACAAGGTCCATTGCATGTAGGTGATTCTAGTGCTTTAGTCCTTACCTTCCACCAGCCTGCGTCACGTCCAGCTTTTCGGGTGGGGGTAAGGTCAAACCGGGTGTGGACTTCTGCTGTCATCTCTACTCTTCTGTTCTTTCACAATAAGCATTATTGTGTTATATTCTTGCTTCCAACTTGGTTGTATTTCTCTTTCATATTGTTTATTGTGAAAGCTGAAAAGGGTAGATGGATAAAGCTGAAAAAATTAATTTGCAGTGCATAATTGTTGGCTTAATTAAAATAGAAGTGAGATCTGAGCTGGGTTGTTTTTTAATTATCTAGGTAAAAATCCTAAGGCTCACATATGTTTTAACAAGGCATAAAGATCGGTGCTTTGTGCTGGTTTTTAAATTACTTTAAGTCTAGAATCTGATAGGCTTACATGATTCTTCTTCCCTCTGGCATCCTGTCTGCTGACTACTCTCTGCTGGTGGAGGCTTCCTGTGCCCATCTTTGTTCTGTGCCCTGAACTCGTTCTTCTCTGCCTCTGTGCAAGCACAACAGTCCCATCCTTGGCCCTATGTCCCACCATACTGAGGAAGACATTACGAAATTTAAAAATCTACCCCATGATTTATCTCATCTTGCTTAGGAGATCCCAGAGTCTGCTCACCTGCTGCTTCTAAGACTGTCTTGTCTGCAAGGGCTGCCTTTGCCTGCTTGGTTTTTTTCCCCAATCTCGTAAGCTTCTAGAACATCCCCTGTGTGATAGCCTGTCCTCGGCTCTAACTATTGCATGATCCAATACTTTTGGATGCAAACCTGTTATAAACAACAGAATTGTAAGCTATAGATTTTAAGTAATTCTGTGTTAGATAGTAAAGCGTATTTAGCGGCATCATAGGGATATGTAAGCTATGCCAGAAAGATGAGTGACTTCTCAAGATGTCAGCTAAGGTTGTTCCTTCAATAAAACTCTATATAAGGTCAAGTTTTCAGTGTCATTAGAAACTTTGGTCACTCAGTTTTTAGCCATTCAACATGAAATACCTTAAGGGGTTGATTTTTAGGAAGCAGACATTCCTCATGTCTTAAAAACCAGGATGTCTTTTAAAGTTCTCAAGCTTGTTATTTATAAAATGAGAAACATCATTGTACCAGTTCCTTTGAATATGTTCTTTTAAATCAATCGAGGTATTCCTCTAGAGTGGCCCAAGTTCAGAGCAGGAACTTGAGAAGATGACCTACATGTTTAGCATCTAACACTAACTACATCAGGTTTTTACCATTCTGTAATAATACTTTGCACATAACATGAAAGATGCTTCAAGTATACACACTTGTAGACAAATCTCCATAAATTTTTCAGTATCATCCACTACTTTCAGGTTAAAAAAAAAAACCAAACCCAAGTGAAACAATGAGATCCTGGGATTATAACTTGGGGCGAAGGGGTTGTAGGAAGAATGAAATGGGTAGTTTCTCCAAGACCTTAACTCAAACATATTTCTCCCTGTAGAATATCCTGCATCTCTCGGAACCATTTTTGGTTGGTTTGGTTTTTTAGGTGGGTTTTTTTTTGTGAGAATATGACAGTCTTAACTGAGATCTTGCTAGTTTTCTATTTTTTTTCTATGTTGGTATTTCTGTAAAGCATGTCCTGATTTTTCTAACTACGTCATTTCACAACTGGTCTTTCTGTTCTTTCAAACAGTGATCAAGAATGATAATGATCAAGTAGCTTCTCTTCGCATTAAACTGAACAGCTTTTCCTAACTTCTGCATGATGGTTTGTGTAAAGATACGTTGTTAAAGGTACACCTGAAAGCCTGAATATTGTTGTTTCAGCCCAGCCACCTGGTTTGGACAGAATTGTTGCCTCCCAGCTAACCCAGCTTTTTCTGACTGTTACCCTGGAGTGCCCATTTTATGAGGTACGGCACATAGGAAACCAGAACTGATGTTAACAAGAGGTGATAAGGTCGTTAGGGCCCTGTTGATAATTAGTTGAGGACTGTCCTCCCCATAAAAACATTGGAATTGGTTGAAACAGTTGGGGTTTTTTTCCTTGATGAAAATATGAAGCATTTCTACCTGTTTGATTGACTCAGTATATTTGTATGTTTGATGGAACTGACTAGCTCTAAGTTAAAGTGTTTTTTGTGTATTTCCGAGTACTTTTCCAACAACTATTCCTTTTTTGTGTTTGGCTTGTGAAGTCTTGCAGCACAAAAGAGATCAGGCATTTGGATGATGGCCTGACTGCAGAGGAATGGAAACAGTTGTGTATTTCTCATGAGTGATCTGTTCAGCATGATAGCGTGGAAGCTTGCTGAGGATGTTCTGCTGGTTGTTTGGGTTGTTTTGGGCTTTTTTTAAGTTTCCAGCAGATCATACCTCAGACTGTAAGTGTCTCAATAGACATGGCTTTGAAATGCACAGAATATATTTGCTACGTTAATATGAGGTAACTGCAAAAATGTTATCTCCCTTTTTCTTTTGTTTCATTTGGGTTTCTGTCATTATGTAGGGTCCCAAACTCCTTCCAAAGTATCGAGTAAAGGCCTTTCTCGGACCTCACAGTTCGCTGGATGTTCACCTCCTCAAAAGGGTGGAGACTGGATTGCTTTGTTTGCTGAAAAAAAGAATATATTTTGCATCAGAGGTATCAACACCGTATTTCTATAGAGTTGGTAAGTAATATTTCTTTAGATTAATAATAAAATGTGTGCTTATGGTTTCAAAACTTTAGGCTCAGTTATTTTCCAGAAATAAAAGTTAATTCTTTTATTCCCTTTGTGGGCATTCTAAATTGAACAAATACAGAAAAAGTAAACTGGAATACAAAACTCTGTAGAAGGTCTGAAATGAGGAAACATCATGGGAACTTTAAGTAAATCCATTTTCAAAGGCAGAAAGAAGAGCAGGGAGAGAAAAGAACTGCAATGTTACTTGGAATTTATACAGCCAGTCTGCACTGAAAATAGCTGCTAACTTTTGTATTGTGTATTTTTGCTATCAGCTCCTCTTTTACTTATCCTGTCAACAATTTGTGTAATTTAAAGCAAAATGAGGCAACGCCACTTGCCTGATCTCTCTGCTTTGGTGGTGAGTAGAGAAAGGAAGATCTGGAAGGTTGTCAGCCCTCTGCCCTGCTCAGCTGGGCTCCTCTCCCCTTAGCAAGAACTCTTGAGGATGACGTATCATCAGTGGGGGGGGTTGTGGACTGAAAGAGAGGAGTGAGCAAAACAGACGGCTTCATGTGCCAGGGAAGGAAACGGAGAAAAGGTAATGATGAGGAAAGATGTGTGCTCAGGAGGGGTGGATGATAAATAAGGTGTTGAGGGAAGGGTCTCTTTGGACCCCAGGGACATCTGAGGGATTAAAAACAAAAACACATCCATGGAGGGATGATTCTAGAATTATTCTGCATTTCAGCTTCCACATGGGGTTGAAGTTGGCAGGGTTTAGGTCCAAAGCTCTGTTTGCAGATGGACATCAT
>JANZLQ010000030.1:603364-616221 GCA_026212715.1 Elanus axillaris | reverse complement strand
GGGGGGGGGCAGACAGAGAGAGTCTCTCCACAAAGCCTGCAAAATTCCAGAGGCCCTAGCCAGCCCAGCAACGTGCCATTTAACTACAATATGGTTTATAGTGGACTTGGAATACTCTTTTCTGCTAGCATTATGAGAGGCTGAAGTGTTTCTGATTATCACTCATTTGTGTTAAATAGTCTATACACATCTTTTGCAAGCCTCTGTGATGCAGCAAAAAGTATCACGATAGTATTTTAGTTACTTTCATAAAACAATGAACTGTAAGAGGATGAGAATTAGAGTAAACAATTTGTAATGTGAAATGAGTTTAAATGTCACTTCTCTTTTCATTTATGCTAGATATCGAGATTAAATTAGATGAAGAAGGTTTTGTATTGCCTGCTGCCCAATGTGAAGAGGCATGCAGACGGTAAGGGAATAAAAGAAGCCACTGGTAAAATGTTGGTTAACGTTGAGAAAGAGCATCCAGGCTGAAACCCAGGCAAAATTTAAGCTGATTGGAGTTTTGCCACTGACCTCAACAAAGTTCAGGTTTCACACTGAAACCTCTGGCAAAAGGACAAAGTTGGCAAAATTAACAATCTGTACCTCATTGTTTTGCTTCCTGACTATACGGTGTCAGACAATTAGTCTCTTTACCCAGTGACAGTCAGGATCACAGTAATCCTGATTTGGTTTATAGTAATATATTTTGATCTTCTGTAATTAATTTTCAAATTAAAACCAAATTAATTCTAATTGAGCATGTCTGGATAGTTTTAACACCATTTAAGCCAGTTTGAGTTCACAAATTTACTTCTATTAGGAATCCTGTGTAATGAGGGTATTTGCTACAGATGCTGTTTTTTATTGAAAAATGCATAGGTGTGCAAAAAATATGTTAAACAAAGATTACTTTGAGAAACCTTGGATACAAAGTTAAGCAACCTGCCCGTGTGGTATTTGCAACTGCAGTTCTGTGGATAAAGCAAAAGTCTTTGAAAAGGTTATGCGTTCTCCAGCTTAACCTTCACAAGACTCGCAGACTAATATAAGTTCTTTCACAAATCCCATGCTTAAATGTTTACGAATGGGCTTTGATTTTTTTAAATTACACTTTTCACGTGTAAATAAGGTCATAATATCCTTAACATGCTGAAAATTTAACCAACTTTTTCTACAGTGGATATACAAGTTTTGTGATTTTGTGATATATATAAGTTAATGTGATTTTTATCACGAAGGAGATGAAAATATAGTTGCAATTTAAGCAGATTTAGCTTAACTTTAACTTGAACTCTTAACAGCTTTAACAGGTGCACTAATAAGTTGAATAAATTTAGGTTCTGAAATGTTTCAAGCTGAGACAAGTATTTTATATGTTTTTCCTTCTAGAAGAATTTAAAACAGCTTACCAATAGTAGCATTAAAAATATCAAACTCTTATTATTATAGTAGTTTCTGTTCAGAACATATAAATAAGCTTTTCAGATCAGTTTCACTAAGCTTCAGGCTTTCCCCCTCCCACCCTTAATTTAAGTGATTTAAATTGTCCTGAACGAGGTAACTCCCATCTTACAACATCTAATTCTAGGAGGTATTAGGGAGTAAGAGGGGAGGTATTGTCTCATGCTTCTTAGGAACTGCAGTAGTTGTGGTGATTAAAATAACTGAGTTTCATTTTGGTGGGGTTTTTTTTGATACTACACTTGTGCTTGATTTTAGAATTGCCCTCTGTGTTGATGGCCAAAACAGATTTTGCATTAATAGCCACAATCTGCTGGGAGAAGAAGCTATTAAACAGAGACATCTTCGGTTACTTGGTTATGAAGTTGTGCAGGTAAAGTCCAAAGACAGTGGTTTGCTTTTGCTCTGGCAAGCAAAACAAGGGAAAAATGATCATTTTATGATGCTTAATACTGTAGTTCAGTTAGTTCTGAAGGCAGAAGTAGTCTTGTCCTTTCTACAGTATGTTCTCTCTGCCTAGCTTTTGCCTTTTTGAGGGTGTTAACAGAAATTCCTTTTCCTTCCTTGGATCAATTTGTGTATTCTGCCTGTGCTTTCTGCCAAATAGTGGCTGCTTGAAAGAGTACTTCTCTGCAGTGATTAAGGTTCAAATCTTGACTTAAAGGAAGGTGTTGTCTAATAGTTCAGTAGAATTGGGATTTTTAATTCAATAGTTTTTTAAAAAGGTCTGAATTTGGGGCTTAAATAGAGGAGTTTAAAAAAAAAGGAACTGCTTTGCATTGTAAATAATATTTTCACAACAGAGTATATCCTTTATTTTGCCTGGAACTACTAGGGGTATTTTTATGTTTAAACATACTTTGGACCAAAACAGTTACTTCCAGCTTTTTGAGAATTTCTTTTCCATTTATAATCACTTTATTACATAAGCCTAACTCTGTTATATTTAACCTAGTTTAAACTGTAATGGGTATCATTCTTTCTTTTACAATAATCTCTATTCAGGTGATTTACAGATCAACAGTAAGTTTAGGATTAAGTATTTAATTTTAAAACAGACAAATCCTTGATGTGTAATTTTATATCTGCTTAATGAACATCAATCTTACCCAGTTATTTATTAAAATATATTTCCACCAATCATTTTTCTTCTGTTTCCAGATTCCATTTTTTGAGATAGAGAGTCTACAAAATTGCATGGAAATGGCAGACTATCTACACAAAAAAATCTTTCCTCATACATATGTACTCAGCTGCTGACACTGGAGAATAATATGAAATCACAGGTTGAACTCCTGTACTATAGAGTGTAAATACTGTGTGTTGAAGAACAATTCTGTTTTCTAAATAACTCCACCTAAGATAATCTGAGCTTCTGAATGTGAGACCTTCCAATATTTGGAACAATTGACATGTAAAGAGTAATAAAGAACAACATATTTTCTTAACTTTTTCGTCAGTATTTTTTGTAAGTTAACAGGTGTAAGTGCCAGACAGCCAGTGCTGTGTTTCCTTTGCATTTTTCACTGGTTCTAACTCACAACTGCAAATGGACAGTGGTGACTATTCAAAGATACCAGCCGGTCTGAACGTACAGAATGTGCCAGGCTACCTACTCATCAGGGCTTTTCTTGACAGTATTGGAAGAAATTGTGCAGTTTACTCACAGCTGTTAGTATGATTCCCAAGTGTTTCATAAAACTAAAATTTGCACAAGCAGTATTGGCTTATTGCTCATACTTAAGAAATGTAGAGTGCTGTTCACTAAACAGCAATGCCTTACAGAGCGTGTTTTTAATAAAAAGATTCACTTTACTTTGTAGAAGAGCAGCTGCCTCTGTGGGGCCTGCCTGATGTTCTGGGTCTGTACTGTTTGTAGTTTCGTCTTTGGTGGCAGTTCTAGCTAAACTGTCCAAATGGCGTCATGGATATGCTCCGGAGTTCCTTCAGTTTACAGCCTGCCATTCCAGCCTAAACTGAAACTCCTTACGCTATGAAGCTCAGAAGAACTATGTCCTACATGGTCCTTTTTTATGTACAAGTATAAATTCTGGCAGAATGGTGGAACTGAGGACTGGAACCAGTAATCGCTTCAGCTGGAGCAAGCATGGCCTAACTTGGGTCAATGTGTTGCTTTACAGAGGGACGAAGGGAAGCTAACATGGCCTTAGTTCCGATCGCATAACGTATACTTGATGAACTACCATGTAAAACACATTTTCAGGTTAGCTTGTGCATCCTGTCCTGTGTGGAATTATTATTTATGAGTAAAAAAGCAGAATTCCCACCGTCACTTGGTTTGATTTTAACTGTTACGATTTGATACAAAAAAGGTGAAACTTTCACATGCTTGAAGTTCTATATATTTCACCAGGACGTGGCCACATTTTCCTTCCAAGGCTACTGTTAGTAATTTGTGAGTTGTGGGTGTCTGTCAATTGTCCCAACAATCCCTGGAGTTTTTGCGATGCAAAATCCAGATCCAAAACATGATTTACATTGCATCATGCTGTGCATTCTGTTCATGTTAATTTGCTGCATGTGTAAACCCCTTACTCACAGTAGTATGACGTCAGCACTGGCAGGTGAGGGGGCACCAAGAGGTAATGAGCTACTTCCCAAGGGTGTAAGAGGACGCTTACAGCACATCTAACAAACAGGTGTCATCCCAGCAGAAGAGAAATTGAAGAAGAGCAACTGAAATGTCTTTGCAGAAGTTTATAAGGAACTTCTCCCTAATACAGAAGAAATCATCAAGGTATTCTTTTGACACTAATTGAGCACTGGCGGGAGAAGTTAATCACTCCAAACTATGTAAGAAACAAGCAGTATGAGGAACAACCTGTGAAAAGCCTTCAAAAGTGAGGAGGGGTGAGAAGGGGGTGACATAAGGAAAGAACTGAGACAGGAAAACCCATACTGGTGTTTTGATGACTTACGACCTTCACAGTGAAAGTGAGCTGGTGAGGCTTATTTCCCATATAGGCCAGAAGGTGGTGGTGGTGTCAAACAAATCTGATTTCCAGTAGGGTTTGTTTTTTTGGGTTTTTTTTCCCCCAAACATAGATGGTTTGTAAATACAGTAAGAGTATTTAAAAGAAGTAATTTATACTGACTGTCCCAAACTAAAAATAACCTGCCTAGAATATGGCCAGATTCCATCTCACTCTCTGCTGGTACACGTTTGATACTGATTTTTGAAAAAGCATTCTGGTGCCGTTAGAAAACATTTCCTTCTCACTTTGCTCTTGCTGCGATTCCTTTCACTGAATGCTGCTGGGGTTGTTTTAGCGCAGTATTTATTGTTGAAAAGGAATGTAGCAGTTACTGCCTTCTTGCCCCTAGCTCACTGAACATGAAGAACTTGCAGGTCATGAATAATGAAAGTAACAAACCCCTCTCGCAGTGGGCTGCTCTGTGTGCTCTGCTTCTCACATCATGCCAAACAAGTGCTATTAATAGCCTAATTTACTACTTACCCAGGCCCCAGATTAAGAAGTTCTTTGTTTTTACTATTTTTCACGAGGAGACTCTGTTCACGAACGATGTAGGTTTCCTATGCGTAAATACCTGACAGAACTCCAGTGTCAGTCAAAACTGTGGACTTCCACTCCTGGTTCTGCTACGATCAGCCTGGCTGTCATTCCGTTCGGAACGATACTGCCTCAGCTTTAAACAACAGCAGGATCAATGGCTCTTGAGAACCAAACAGATGCATACCCTGCAGGAGATACTCCTTCTCCTGAAATTACCTTAAAACTTTAATGCTGGATTCAGTGAGAATACAAGGCACTAATTGTTTAAGCAGATTTAGACACTTAATCTAAACGCGCTTTTTAAATAACTGCTGCTCAAATCCTTGTGTTCTTTCCATTCTTTCTACCAAAGTATTCAGTGCTTGTTCTGCTAGTATTACTTCTTTTTTTTTTTTTTTTCAACATTGGATACAGAACCAAAGATGATTTTGGTTGTGACACTCCTCAACAGATCAATCCCACAAACGATGTGTATTGTGAAAGTCAGCAAAAGGGATGTCTGAAATCAGGTAAGCCCAGATTTTGCCTTTTTAAATGCCAAGTACACAGAAGTTCCCTTTAGCTTGCCTTCCGTTTGAGGTCTACTGGAACTGCTAAGCACTTCTGGAAGTCAGAGCATTTCTTTACTTGCCCCTTTATGGGTAAGCCCATCCATTTTGGAAAATCTGTGTTGAAGCCATTTTAGCTGTTATGCAGATAGAATGACGCCTCACAACTCTTTAGCAACACTGTAAGGATTAAGAAGTCAGTGCAGTGACCACCGAGACGCTGAACGAGCAAGCTTGCTTAAATGTTAAGTCTGTGAATAGTTATGTAGAACCACAGCCTAAAACTGCAGGGAGAGAGCGGTTGTTGACCCAACAGGTCTCACTTCCAGTGTTGCAGCCTAAAACGTTCACCTCCTGCTAAGCCTGTTCTTCATGAGATTTTTATGTGACTGCAAGGAGAATACATGCACTCGAATAAGCATGAGGAAAAGTACAGCTGCTATTTCATCCTATTTTTACTCTAAATCATTAACTCAAATGTAATGGAAAAGGCAAAAGCACCATATTGCTCTTGATGCGAGTTGGGTTTTTTTTTCCACATAAATGCTGCTGGCAATGACAGATACAAGAGATTTAGCATGGATCCAGGCTTGGAGAAGGTTTTTCCAATAAGCAGGTGATGCCATTTTTCCTGTAGAATTCTGCCTGCACGTGATTAATCCTTGCATGATCTCTGATCGGCTGCTCTACGGGCTTATTTATGCGTCTCCCATACTCTGAAGATGACAAAACAGCGACAGGTCTTGCCATTTCCTGTGAAAATATAAAAGTCTCCTTAGAAGAAAACCACAGAGCGAGTACTTGGCAGTCATCTATTGTTAAATGTGCTGCAGCCAGGGGCAAAATAACAGACAGAACTGTACAGCATCTGCTATACGGATATATATTTATTTAGCAGTGATCTCCACTCTCACTGTTCCATCCTTGACCTAGTTTTTTATGTATATTGATAAACCATGAATGTATCACTAGGTGACAAGATAAGATATGGAGCTGCGCCATGAGTTACTTCAGGCTGATAATTTTTTACACACTTAAACACACGCACACACACACAGAGGCAATTACCATGTGATTACTGGCAAACTAAGTGCTATGTTACTGGAGAGTGGCACAGATTTTATTTTCATTCTTACTCTTCCTGTGCGCTGACTTGCAAATTCATTTGACAAATAGGAGAGGTTTCATGTGTGTCCCCTGTCACAGGAACACCCACCCTGCTTGCACAGTTCAGCGAAAGCACCGCATGAAAAAAATGAAAGCCTAAAGAAAAACCCCAAGCAGCCGCTAGTCCATGCAAGCTTTCCCCGAAGGACATAAAGCATATACTACTGTATTTTTGCACAACGAAAGGTTTTACGAAAAATGCTTCTAGCTGTAAGATTACAGAAATAACTGCTCCGCAATGATGGGAAGTGGACTTGCTGACAAATAACTTGACCAAGAAAAGATTATTTTAAGCTTGTCCTTGGTAAACTGCACTTTAAGTGACTGTGCAATCACTATCTGCAGCCTGCAGTTCCTTCCTGTGCTACAGCAACAGGGAGCTCTGGAATCAGAAGGGAAGGACAGGATTTGTTTGTTTTCCTTTCCCTAGCCAAAGGTATCAGATTTATCAGGCTGCTTCAATCTTCGCACACTGGCTAACACAGTTCAGCCTTGGTCCCCAATGTGTTTACCTAGTCTTACGATACGAAGAAGATCTAAAAGGAGAATCGAAATGCGGATGCCACACTACGGTCCAAGTGCAAACAAATGATTTCTTTGCTGCAAGAGACACAAACCTGAGCCATATCAGCACTTAGGATAGAACCCACGACGCACACGAGCCCCTGCATTTACTGCGAGGCTGCAGGTGGGAGCACAGGTCCAAGGGGTTTCATAGCAGGGCAGTCAGCCGAGACGCATTTCCAGACTCATGGACACAACTAGACCTGAGATTCTTGGGAAGATGCTGTAAAGCCCTTTTCCAAAACCAAAACCCCCCAAAAAACCAAAACCAACAGAAAAGCCCATTCCAAAACAACCATTCATCCCCCAACTCTCCCACGAACCTTCCTGCCTACCTTGTTCCACCCCATTAAACGCTATTCAGCACGCCAACTTTTAACCCCACCAGAACACAAATCAAGAAGAGTGGCAGGCAAAAAAATAAGACCATTTCTGCCCGCCGCACCGATTGTGGATCAACGCTGAAAAAGGAAAAATGACAGAGTCTTTGTACCATCAAGAAAGACTTTGCTAGCGATACAGGGTTTACAGTGCTAATGACGGGCAGCAGTACGTAATTCCGATAGTTTGTGTTCCCTTTAAATAAATAAGTAAGATTCAGTTTTCAGCATCCTTGGTAGCGCAGCGCTGACTGCTCAGTGGCATTTCATCTTTGCAGGTTCGACATTCAGCAGATTTCAGATTTTCCAACAGTTGGCCGGGAAGCATCCCACCGCACGCCTTCGCAGGGTGTAATTCTAGCACTGTTAACACTTGAAATCAGCAACGGCAGCACCGTGCAAACACTCCGCGGCAGTTGCTGTGCTACGTGTAGCTACGCCGAGTATCCGTGACTGTACTCTCGGATTCCCGAGGTGCATCCAGGCTCTCTGCAGGAAATGAAGGGCTTACTTGCACTGGTTTGGTTTTTGCTATTTCAAGGAAAGCAGCGTACTGTGGTGAATTCAGCCCGTCTGCTTTCAGTGTTGTACTAGAAAGATGTCGATTGTGGCCTTTTAATGTTTTATAATATAGTTGCTGTTATTATATAAAGTCCACAGGGGGCCACCGAGGTAATTAAAGCGCAGGAGTCGAGTATGGGACCTGCACTTTGCTCTGGGTAAGCCCAGTGTTGGGTGTCATCACGTGCAGGAGGATCATGTAACACTGACCCGCTGCGGGTTTGGGGTGTCTCCATGCTAATTAAAAGGGTGGATTAAGGGACACCTGTTCGGGCAGGGTCCCTCGTGCACTGCCCAGCAGAGCCGGTGTGAATTCTGGCCCATATGCATTTGCTTTAGGAAACAAACCGGTAAGAAAGTGAGTTTTGTTGATACGAGAGCTCAGTAAGAAACCTTAACTCTGCATTGATAAACTAGTGCTACACAAATTTCCCATCTGGAGGTTGGGCTTGGTATTGGCTTTGTTTTGTTTAAATAAAAAGGCTCATTTTTGATTGGAGGAGTCATCTACACGGCTCTTGGCCCCACACAGATTTGCAGCTGAGTTACCAGGCACAAGCAGGTGATGGTAATGGGCACTCCTGGAATTCCTTTGGGAGCACCTAATACTCACTGCACTGCCTGAGAGAGTTGAAGGGCATTACGGCTATGTACTTGCGCTGAAATGCCTGGCACATATAGCTGCTAGCGAGGCGAATCACAAACAGCAGCCTTTGTCCCAAAACATCAACAGTTTCATTACACAGCGGTTACAGTAATTTTAGCTTCTGTCCCTCTCTATCCCACACAATCACCAACACAGACAGCCATTCCGAGCCTACCCATCTCTACATCCCATCAACCCACTGAGGCCATTAACACACAGAGGTTGCACTTCATTTGGTTTTTGGCAGCCTCTGCCTCTGTGTGTGTGTGTAAAAATATATACACACTTGTGTGTGTATAAATATATACACACTTGCGTATTATTCAGATGCTGCATGGAAAAATACATATACATATATATGTATACATACTGTAGTATTTCTGTTTTGAAGGCAGCTATTTAAACACATGGCTGCACACCAAACCCAGATCCTGCTGGCCTCGAGTGCTTTGCCCAGCCTTTTCCAGGCACATCCAGGGTCTTCCGACTGAACCCTCCTTTGCACCAGCTCCCTATGAATTTCCTTCTGCAGGGCAGTCGGGCCTACATCTGCAGGACAAACTCACCAGCTTGAGGGACCTGGGGTCTCTCAGCAAACGCTGGTGCTATGGGTGTGGGTGTCAGAGGGCAGGGGTCTAGTGTGTGTCTCTCCCCGCGCTTTCACTTCCATACGGATGTCACCTGGAAATCTAGAGGTGCCAAAGAGCAGGAGCGAACTCTGGTGTCTTCGCTTTCTCCTGCACCTCCAGGCTGAGGACAACACCGTCCTCCTTCCCAAGTCCTTTGCTACCACACAGGCTGCATTATAAGGGGTAAAACAATACTTGCAGTGCCCCCAGCCACGTCAAAAAGTACAAAATACCCTTAACAAAGATAATAACTGATTTATCAAAGGGTTACCTCCGCATTAATGTTAAGACCATGACTCTTTGCATGTTCTCTGTCACACCGGTGAAGATTTTTGTTGTAACCTTCTGGTCTTTTAAAAATGGCATCGTAAGTGGAAACACCTCCTGCCTTGAGAAAAGCAGAAAAAAAATGGCTAATTCATAGTACTGCTTAACTGTACAGGTTACAGAACATAAGTAGTCAAATCAATACTTAAACAGCGCACATATAGCATTAGGTGATGACAACTGTAACACGACTGAGCTACCATGAGCAAGTCTGGGTCACTCCTTTGGAACAGTCTGCAATAAAAATACCTAATGACATGTGGTAACTTTTTTAAAGTCTGTTCAGCTCTGAAATTTCCCTTGTGGCAACTTACCCTATTTTTTCCCTGTGATCTGTTGTAACTTTCGGAAATGTAACTGCTTTATTTGTTTTTATTTTCTGAACTTTATATTCTCCTTTCTAAGTTCATATATTTATCAAATGATCTGCCACTGTAATGTGAAAGGAAAGCAGGCAGTTTCAAAACTCATTTGGAATGAAAAAGACAGAGGTATCCTGCAGTGGAATCACCATTTAATTTCTAATTAAAGCAGAAATGAGAAGAGTTCAGAAACATGCCACACTGGTAATCCTGTGATCCAACTGTATGCACGTATCTGTCATGTATGAAACTACAGCACTTCCCAAGCCAGAATATAATTGTATTTACGATAACTGTCGACACAGCTGCATCCAAATAAGCAACGTTAAAGATCTGATCTGCTACCAAATGCATTTGTGAAATCCACTCAAGAAGTTCTCACCAATGGAATCAAAGGAATTTCAAAACCAAAAAAGTTTTCAAAGAAAGAAAAGCAAAAGCAGAATCTCCTGTTGAAACAGTCTGTCTGTTGTTAACGAACTTCATTAAAAGGTCCATATTCTGGTAAACATGTCAATCAATCACTGGTTTTGTGCATGGCTGACTACGAATTCAAGAAATTGTGCATTTTGTTGGGCTTTTTTTTACCTCTAATTCTACAGTGTGCCAAATTCAGCCTTTGAAAAACTCTTGTATTTTGAGTCTTATGATTTACAATGCTCTCCTCCAGAAATAGTCAAGACACAGCAGGTCGAGAAGGCTAAAATGGCGCCATTAAAAGGAAAGTTAAGAGTTAAGAGTGCTAGCGAGGCACCGCTGTAAAACACACAGCTTCATTTGCAAGGGTATCTCCATTACTTGGTTCTGCCAAGAGGAGAGGTTGTTTGATATTTAACCTACCCACCCCTTCATTTCTCAGAAGCCATCAAGCCTCAGAAAGCTTCAGGCATGTTCAAGAGCATCCTGTATCTGATTTGTCATCTCCATTATTATTATTATTATTATTTCTGTGCTTCCTTGCTTCTTTCCCCCACGCTACCAGTTCCATTCAGAATTTTAGTGGGCATCTCATTTGTGCTCACCTCCTGGAATGTTATTTGCTCCTTTGTTTTTATTCACGTGGCATTATTCGACCATTACTCATTACCTGGGTCAGAGCAGGTAACTCATTCTTTCTGGAACTCGCAGGTAGGTACCCAGCCTGTTACGTTAAAAACTAGCCCTGTCCCAGATGATCTGTTCAAGATCTTCTGCCAGGCCTGTAGAGGCAACACATCTGTCCTCAATATACCGACAGCTTTCTGCTGTTGCTTCTCTTTGTTGTTAAATGCTGACTTAGCTGGCCTGGGCGGTGGTGCGGAGCTTTCTTAAACCCATCAGAGCAAGTGAATCACGCGGAGCGGACAATAAATTTGCACTCCCGGTGGGCATCCTCTGTGTCCTGCTACTAAAGCTAAGCACTTTGCAAACATTCATCAATATTCCAGACACACACAGAACAGGTAATAGCTGCCTCCATGTCACAGAAGAGGAAACAGGACGCAAACTGGCTACAGTTTCTTATGTAAAGCAATTGAGGGAGCAACTGTCAGCCAAAGGATCAAAAGGCAGGAATTTCTGCCTCCTGGCCATGTGCTGGGCCCATCTTCCTTTGTTTCCCATCAGTTCAGTCTCGGACACACAGCTGAGTTTAGGCACTTAGGCTGCAAAAAGGAACAAAATTCCTTTTCCTGTGTAAATAAAATAATTTCAAGCCATCTAATTCCTTAATTGTGCAGAAGAATGGGTTGAATCTGCTTCCTCCCCTGCGGCCGAGGCCTGCGCTGTGAAGAAACCTATTAAACAGCTGTTACTGCTTTTTGCTTCCACGCCACGGGAGCAGCATTTTCTACGAACCAGGTCCTGGGGAGCGTGAAAGCAGACTCTGCCTCGTAAGCCAAAGCTCCACCATATGGTTGCCAACTGGGTGCAGCCTGGGTAGGCTGCGAGCTCCAGTGCCCCCCGCCAGCCCCTCTCGTCCTCTCCCCGCCATCCTTTTGGGAAGCACGGCGCCAACCGTGCCCGCTCGCCCTTGCTAACGCCGAAACCGGCAGGGAGGGGTCTGAAACGACAAACCCACCTGCCTTTCAGCAGGGCCACCCAACCGACGAGGGCAACCGGCTGCTCCTCGACCGGCCGGTGCTCTGCGCCTTT
Source organism: Elanus axillaris (assembly GCA_026212715.1). Taxonomy (NCBI): domain Eukaryota; kingdom Metazoa; phylum Chordata; class Aves; order Accipitriformes; family Accipitridae; genus Elanus; species Elanus axillaris. The sequence continues at coordinate 603,919 of JANZLQ010000030.1, read as the reverse complement.
GGCTGACGCTGGCCGTGTGGGCCGGGAGGGCGCTCCCGGGGTGCCTTTGTCATCATAAATCAGACACACCGTAATACCGCTGTATCTCGCTGACGTAACAGACATTTCAGAACTTTCTACCTTTTCTGGAGGAAAAAGCCATTAAGCTCAACCTCTCGCAGGACGCCTTTCAGAGGGAGAGGCTTGCCGCCGAGGAAGTAGAGCCCGGCCGAGGCGGAAGGCCTAAGGCTCATTTCCAGTTTTAAACGTGAGGAGAGAGGGTGACGCGACGCAGCGGCGGGCGAGGAGCGAGGCTGCCTGCCAGCCTACCCGGGCGACCGCCTGTGAGGTGCCGGCGCTAACGCCTTCCTCTACCGATTTCCCCATCCCAAAGCCCGGCACCCGGCAAACCCTTCTCCCTCACCTCGGCCTCCCGATGGAAGTAGCTGAGCCCCGCAGGCCCGGCCCGCCCGCCCGGGCCGCGGCTGATGGCGGAGGAGAGCGGAGGCCGCCGCCTCCCTCCCGCCGCGCCACCGCCTGCCTCCTCAGCGCCGCCGGGTCCCAGGAGGGCCGCGG
>JANZLQ010000030.1:558073-594445 GCA_026212715.1 Elanus axillaris | reverse complement strand
AGCCTCAGCCAAGAGCAAGAACCAAATTAAGTTCACCTACAACACAAACAAATTTTCTAACCATGAAACTGTATGGAAAACAACGTCAGCCTCTATTCTCCTCTGAAAAAAAGCAGTACTTGTGCAACACTTGCTGCAAAACTGTATCTGAGCTTGTCTAATAAACCAAGCACCTTAGCTAACAGAAGGGGAGGAGCACCTGAAATACAATCGAGGTGCTCCCCTCCCTTGCCTGACAAGGTCAGAGTGGGCTGGGTCCCTCCTAAGGCACAGCTAGCATTTCAGGCACTCACAGAAAATGGAGGTCGAAAGCTGAGACCTCTAGTGAGCTGCAGCAATTCTGGGGTTAAATGCTGGCTGAGGCAGGCTTTCACAAACAGAGGTTTGGGTTTAAATCCTTACAGCAGGGATTATGTCAGAGGTAGATGTTCAAATGTTTCTGTGGCTCTAATTGCTGTGGATATCAGATGTTTTCATGGTCAGGTGGAAATGGAGAAGTGAAGTGAAGATGGGAGGTGAAGATCTCGGTGGGTCCTATATTAGTTTAAGGTGGCAAAAGTGCCGGTTTGGAGCCTGTGTCCCTTTGTAGATTTAATCATTCCTCATTTCATGAAGCAAAGGAGTCTGACTTCTCTGGAACCTAGAGAAAACACTTTAAAAATCACAGGCACCCATCTTTTTTTTCCCCTAGAAAGTTTGCTTCATGATCCCAGCTTTAAAGGAGTGAGTATTGCTTTAATCAGTTTGCAGATTTATCCCCAACACTCAACAGCTCTTTATCTGTACTGACACAGCTGATAGAATTATGTTTGCAAGTATGTGGCGTGTCATCTATGACAAGAAGAGAACTTTTATTCTGTAAGGAAATATGGTATCTCTACACGTTTCCTTTAAACGCATCAAGTTCTGTAACACGCTGAGAAGGAAGCATGCTTCAGATTTGCTTTGTCATGTTTTAACCCTAGCCAGGAATACAAACCATACTGGCAAAGGAGTGCTCTAAGGAACACGTTATTTCAGGGCAGAAGATGGCAAGTTTTGCCAGTGGGTGGCACTGTAAAATCAGCAGGAGAGGAGCAGCCGACAGGCAAGCAAGGAAGCAGCAAGAAAAAGACAAGACAGGAGAATAACTATTGGAAATCAAATACTTCTGACATGTTTACAGGATTTATGTTTTTCCAATATTTATTTACTGCTTTCATTTCACACTTTAAAAGTTACATATTGCGTTGTAAAACTGCTGTGTACTGCTATCGGGAAATAAACATTTTGGAACATATGGTTCTTGACCAGCTCTGAATTCGTTTACTTCATCATCCTTTCCATGGCTTACTGCAGCTGCCTAGTTCTTTTTTAAAATACCATGATGCACAAGTAGAAGCAATTAGAAGCTGAAATATAAGGGATACCCCTTTCAAATGTAAACAACTAGTCATCTTTGCTCTTATTTGTCAATTCTCCTTTGTCTAACACTGGGAAGGAAAGGGTGCCCTTGTGTATGCTTGCTTGAGTTTACTACATCTAAAATATTTCAAACTCCAGCCTCACTGGCCCCCTATAGCTCCTGTCCTCCAAACCCATTTATACGGTTTTGTAAAGCCCTTTCTAGAGTCTTCTTGTGTCCCTTGGTATTGATAAGCATAAAAAATTTACGCGGTTAACAACCTCTAGAATAATTATTATAGAGTCACCATAAAACCATGCAGAGCCACAGGAACATGTTTTTTCAATCATTCTTCACTCAGGAATGCTGCCCTTTTTTGAGTCCTGCCTTGAAACACTCCTCGTGGCAACAGTAGCTATGGTTAACAGGCAATACCATCTAGGCTGCCTTTAGACAGGGTAAAGACAGTGCCATTTACTTTCATGGCCCTTTTGGTCAGGCCTACTAACACTTTAATCAGCTGGTATGTCACACTGAATTCTCCCCGTCCTCCCTGATATTCTCATAAAAGTCCCATGATACATACCTACTCGTAACTTGAAGTCATTGAATGAATGCTTGTTTATGACATCCAGTTTTGCCACCAAGGCAAATGCAAACTCCACCATGGTTCCTATGTGCATATACTGTCGTTCCGGTTCCTGAATTTAAACAGCCAAACAGAGTAAAATCATTTTCCTTAGCCTTAGTTGCTGTGAGAATACAACCAAAATATGCTGGACACTTGAAAGCACTTAAACCGTTAGGGATGTCCTAATGCCAGGAGGCAGCAGAAGAAAAGTAATGTGGAAGATGGTGCCCTGCCCAGCATCAGTTAGCTTAGACAACGGACAATAGACCAGGATGCATTTTACTTACACAGTCAGGCAGTCTAGAGATGACAGATCCAAAACATGCCTAATCTCATGTTTTGATTGTATAAATAACTGATTAGCTGCTATCTAACCCCACAGGCACTCAACATCTATGTGTGCCTAGGATTTGCTCATTAATTTTCTCTTAAGTGTCTGCTTCTATTTATGCCCTTTAATAGTAAGTACTGCTCATGGACGGCCCCACAGAGACTCAGCTCCCTCTCACTGTTGCACAGCTCAACAGCCTAGTTAATAATTAAGATCCAGTGAAATCCACAATTTTTACGAGTTCCTCCACTGATCTCATCTGGTAGATAAGCAAGCACCTCTGTGAAAATCTAGTAGACCTGAAAATGAATAAAATACAAGAGGTAGAGACGAAGAAGGCAACCCATCCTCTGTCACCTAACTTACTAGCTCAGAGCTTATACCACTTAAAAAGGCTATAGACTTAATGCCTCCTCATACATCAACGGTGTAACCTGATTTCCAAGTATTGGTTTGAGTCCCCCCAGGCTGAGGAGAAAATTGATTTTCAGGCTCCCACAGCCCAGGGTAGGACCCTGACAAGAGAATGGTTTCATTGGAGATGGACTCACTGATCTCTCTGAGGAATGACTGAATCTTCCTCATTTCTTGAAATAAAGTGACAGAAGAGATGGACAGATGACAACTTCAGGAGATGATTCATAGAGTAGGCATCAGCCTAGGTGGGACAGTAGAGATGCTTGCCAGAGCAGCTGTTCAGATGAAAGAAGCCTGTTTCCTTTGGAGTTCACTCCTAGGTAAGACAGATGGTCTCCTGTTCAGCTGATGTATTCAGACCCCCTCCTTGGGCGCTTAAGTCTTCCCCGGGTGCTCGTTTTCAGCTGGGGGTGGTTCCCAGCAGTATGCCTAGCAGTCAGTCACTGCCACGCTAGGTACTGCAGTATCTGTGCATCTTGGGGCTTCTGGACTAAAGGCTGCTGAGTTCTGGTGGATTTGTTTTGAAAATCTGTACTGCATCACTAAAGGAACATTAAAAGTTGGATCTCTTGATCCCGTTTGTGGAAATAACTCAAACCATCAATTTCTTCCTATGCAGACACTAGTTTTAGTTGCGATTGAGAGCTCCTGTATGTCTTCTCATTTCCAGTCTACATTTCTGCATCTCCTTCATCACCTTCACCTCCCTGTATTAAATGTCAGAGCTAATTTAAAATCATTCTTTTTGTCCTCAGGATCCTTAGGGTCTACAGTTCAGGCGTTAATTGCTTCTGTCTAGAAGGAACATGAGTTTGGCAAGAGCACGTTAATCCTTAGCAGAGAATGTGTTGATTTGTAATTGCTGTCTCTCTGTTGCTAACCTAGAGTACTCTAAAGATCATGGCAAAAGCAAGGTTTTTGCTTAGAAGTTACGGTTGGTTCTCTGAACCTCATTTCTACTGACTGCAGTTCCCAGTCCCACCCTATTAAGTAAACCAGAAATAAAGGAACATGTTCTCAGTGCTGAGCCTGAGGGTTCTGTAAGAGTGTGGTTAGTACAGCTACTCAGACCTCCCAGCTTACAATGGAAAATACTCATTCTTGCAGTCTTTTGTACACTCTGTAAATCCAGTTCTGCTGCAGCATGTAGGAATAAAATGCCATATTGTATTTAGAGTAGGAGGCCTGTTTTAGACTTAGCAAATACAGAGGTGGCATTTTCAAACTGCTGTGTGAAGAACAGTAATTCTCAGAGATGACTAAACGAAAGTATACACTTATCCAGTACAATACAATCGATGTTAATAAGAAAAAACTAGGCCACAACATTATACATAACCTGCAGCTTAATGAACAGAATTTTAGCCTTCATTTGAGCATGTTTTTTATTAAGGAGGAACCTTTTCCTGTACCTGACACTGTTCTTGGTTGGGTGTAGCACTCAGTCCTGTTGCTGCCATGTAGGTGCTTCCAATGGTCTTTATCTTTTCAACTCCACTGAACTTTGGCTTTGACAATAGCTGTAAAACAAGGATGGTTATTCATTATTCAGATCAGCAGCCTTGTTACTCTAGAAGCATTGTTACTTTAACAGCATTGTTACTCTAACAGTATTCAGAGCATCAACTCTTAGAACAGTCTCTTAATAGACCCTTAAATGGCTTCATAAATATATACAGAATGAAGGACTTAAGGATGGAAAAAACAACGGTCACAGCCTCCAAGGAAAGGGAATTTCTGTCTGCTAAAATACCTTTTTATTATAAAGGGACTAAATTTATAGTAATGAGAATAAATCATACCTTACTGTACATACAGCTCATAAAAGTCAGTAGACTTTGTACTCATTTGATACTGGAACTGAGTCGCCACGTGAGCCAACAGTTAACCTTTAAGCAGCTTTCTGAAAGTAAGCATCTATTCCATGCCAATGGGACGGTCCAAGCCAATGGGACTAAAAGCCAAGGATTTTAGTTCATATCCCAGGTTGTTTTGGGCATTCCAACGTTCTCCAAATGGGTTTTCTGCTAAAATACCCTCTTACAGCTGCAGATCTGCAAATCCAGACTGTGCTCTCTGAGTCATGACATGATTTTAATGCCTTTTTCTGGTATCTTCATCACTAATAACTTTCTTTAAGACAAATACTGTTCTCAGTGAGACCTTTACAGCTGCCTTTTCACAATCCATCTGTAGTCCTACTCTGTACTTGCTTGTAACTTCAGAGAATGGAATATTATACAATCCTTTTGAGTCGCTCATGTATCAACTGATCGACACTCTGTATAATGAGACCAACACAGATCAGGTACAACACAAAGCTGTATCTTTTTAGGGGACATAGATTTACGTACCTGACTTTAGGCACCAGTATTTAGAAACTGTAGTTAATATATGACATGTAATAAAACTGCCTCATGAACTGCAGCTAAAGGGCAAAAAATTTTCCATCAGAAAATACACTTGGGGTTCTCATTATAGCTAATCAAAAGCAATTGAGTATGGTGTCAGTCAATATCTGATTTATCCCACATAAATCTTTTTCCTTTAACACTCCCTGTAAGTAATTTCCATGTGACTAGGCACACAAAAGTTCTTTTCTGACAGCTCTTCCACTCTCCCTTTCAAGTATAGTTGCTTACTGTTGCACACCCTGAGTTACTAAGACTGAAACCGTATGTTGATTGTTGTTAGAAGTACATACATCATCGAAGTCAGCAATGATCTCATTTAGCAGCCTGAGACATTCCAAGCCTTCCTTATTTACATCAGATTCTGTGTAAAATTCCTTGAAATCCGGAACAGAGGCAAACATGACACAGACACAGTCATATGACTGATGATACAGATCCTGTCCAAAATAAAACAGAATAGAGGAAAAAAACTCTGTCATACCCAGCTCTAAATAAAAGTTTCCTCATGAATATGCAGTGTCCTGGTTCTGAAAAGGGAGGCATTGCAGTGGCTGGAATGCCTTAAGATGGTGGTTGGGTACTTTATTCCACTTAGCTGCATTTATTAATTTCAAGTAGTGTATAAACCTGTTTGTTAAAGAGACTCAACATATACAGCTGAAAATGATTTAGTGATTTAAAGGTACCTTTCCTTCCTCCTGAACATTAACTCCATGAACATCAAATGTTCACTAATTTGTTGCACAGGGCCCATTTCTGAGGCTCCTGATGAAGAGAATTTGGTTTGGCTTGCATGGCTGAAACTATATTTTGCAAAACACTAATTTATTTTTAGCTGTTTGTGTTATTGTAATAACTAGAAAACTGAACCAAAATCACAAACCCAATGCACTACAAATGCATAATGCAACACAACCCTGATAGCTCCTAACCTAAAATGACAAGACGCCTAATAAGGAAAAATAATTCATTTTTTTCCATAACAAGGAGCTGAGGCAAAGGGAAAGTAGTCACCTGAACTAAAACCTATTTATGTCAGATTTTCCACTGCCTTCTGTGACCACTGAAACGAGAGCACCTCTGCTTCCTGGGAACATTCTGGTGCTAAAAATGACCCCGCCATCCCCACCCCACCCTTCAGTTTCCTCCCCACTGCCCTTAAACATTAGAATATATCTTCTTTCAGGACAAATTCACATCCTAAAAAAAGAGAAAGAAAGAATATTTATTAAATTAGTACTTAAAAAAATACTATCTAAACACAAACGTAACCACAGCAATAAAAGATGCTGTAAACTGCTATAAAGTCAAATTCTGTTCAAGTTATCTGAGTAAACCAAGGATTTCAATACTCCTCTGAATAAGGTGAATAGGATTTGTTCTGCAGTTTCAAGAAGCATCAGATATTATTTCCCTTTTTACCAGCAAAGCTTTTTACATTTTTTTTTCAATTTCATTTTCATTGGCAGCATGTTTCTTTTTGGAAGAATGTGGTGTGTCTGTAGACAGATGTGTAGAGACATAGCAAATGTCTATTGGTGACGCATAACTGAAAAATAGCAGAACTATGGGAAAACTGTTGACTGCCTCATCCCAGAACAGGTGTTAAGGGAAGTTTCTGGGCAAACACAAAAATAATGGCAGATAGGGAGGAACATGGGCAGCTGGAGGAGGCAGATGATTTATTACTAGACTTTTCTGCCCCGTTATTTTCTAAGGATTCCATAACCAGAGCATCGATGAAGTTCCATCATGCCTCTGTGCAGTGGGGATGGAATATATCGTTGCAATTCACCATTATTATTTATATTCTTAAAGCTGAGCTGGTTGAAATCACCCATCTGTACCTGACATCCAGCTTACAGCCATGTATACAAAATCAGCATCTCTTTAATGTGACCTGATTGTGCAAACAAAAAGCAACTAAACAAAATGTCCAAGCCGATGAGTTCACTGTCAGATCGCTACTAAACTTCAAAGGAGTTCTGGATTTCCTGTGTCCTCTTGCCAAGAGAGTTTTTCCTGAAGAACCAATATTGTGATAGTATTTTTCTGCCACCTGTTTCATCCATCTCCATAAGCACCTGGTTAATAAATTTAATCCAAATAATAATCAAATGGTAGGGAGAGGGAATCTCTCCGGCTGGGTGATGTCAACTGAATTTAGGCAATGTAATATTTAATTTGAGAGCACAGTCATCCTATGTGTCCTATATCGTCAATACAGCAGATGTGCCTATCTGGAAGGTCATTTCAATGCCAGATGGGCAAAATCACCTTAGACAGTGTTTCTCTCTCTCAGTTAGTTATGGAAAAAAAGCTAAAGAGGTATTTTTTCCTAACACAGGCAGTCAAGAGGAACTCCTGAAACTATACGGGATGACTCTGCCTCTACGAAATTCCGAAGCTCAGGCCTCGCATGACTTCTCTTCGCTCCAGTGTCCCACACTTAAAACCAGGTCCACTCTGTAACGCTGCAGTGACACACACTGCTGCTGCCTCACGTATGCACCTGGACTCGGTGCAGAGATACGCAGATTAGCCTGAAATTAGTTAAGTGGTGCAGCAGCAGAAGATTAACAGGCTTATTCCTCAAATGTTTAGCTTTTCCAATCTGCATTTTGCTTCACACCTACCTACTTCAAATTTCCCTCAGGCACGTCTACACTGAAGCTACAGTGGTATTCCATTAAAACATAGTCAAAAGTTAAGATCTGAAGTGCTGAGTGCTTTTGATAGGCAAGTTAGCAGAATAGGTACAGAGATTACATTCTGTGGTTAACTCAGCTTTCCTTCTACTTCCTCAAGTCACCTGCCCTGTAACTTGCTTTCAGTTTGGGGTGAAGGAATTCAGGCCACACACGTGGTGCTGGTTATTAAAAGAGGGCTGCATCACAAACACAGAGCCTTGGTAATACAGAAGGGCGAAAATCGCAGTGTTATATAAAAGACTGGCGGGAGACACAGAAGTATTTATAGCAGAATTTGGATAAATAATATTCAAGACATGGATTATTACATATACTTTTGAAACGTGACCTGACAAAATAAACAAGTTGTACACATCTGTGACAAATATTAAAAAAAGTTCATATTCCTATGAGCTTGAAAAATCCAGTAAGTTAAATCCAGCCAAATTAATAGTACAGTTATAATTAATATTAGTACACAATTCTATTGTCCTAGGGATTCTGTTAATTAGTAAAAGAAAGTTGGTTTAATTTACCAGATAAACATTAGATCACAGCTGTTTTATTTGCTTTATTGAATCCTACTGACTTTGCATCCTGAGAATGTAAAATGTGCCAGAATTACACTACTGATGTGAAGTTTGTGACAGACAAAATCTAGGCACAGAGGTGATACTGGGACAGTGATGTATCTGAAATAGTACATGGAAACTAATGTCGTGTGAAGGTGCATTTGAGAATGTAACTACAAGTCATAAGAATCCAGGTCTCTCAGGAGCTACAACTGAATCCTTAGAGGAAAAGGAGACCAAGGACGCAGTGCTGCATGCGTATGACACTACTGAATAATATGAAGCAGAGATGGTAGAAGATGGTTTCATTTAACACCTCATAATACGGGAACCAGCAGATAAATAAGACATTTAAAAGTAGAAAAAGGAAAAATATTTTACGCAAGAGATATATAAATGTGTATTTCATTGCTATTCAACAATATGAAAGACAAGAGCTTAGAGGGTTAAAAACCTGAATGCTTATCTGAATTCTAGAAAAAGACCTAACTAGGAAGTGTATAAAAAGCATCTGCAGAAGCAAAATATGCCCTTACATTTACAGGTAGAAGCAGAAGTGTGAATATCACATTAATCTTCAGCTGTTCCTCGAACTTTTGCTTAAGTATCTGACGCGGGAGACCGCCTGGGCCCTCCAGCTGACCGGACTGATGGGTGGGTAACTCCTGTCTTACTACAAGTGTCACTGAAAAAACCATCTGTCTTACAGGCATTAAGCATGGAGCTAACCTATTTAGCTATTAGGAAGTGCCTTTGCTGCCTTCCCTGAAAGCAGAAGTGCTGCCCAGAATAAGTCATGGCAACTTGCACAATGCACAGTCATCGGGAAGAGAAAAATGACTGAGCAAAAGACTGGAGCGAACATTCAAACAGAAGTGCCATTGTGACACGGGAAGGTCAGTGTGCTTTACACTGCTGGCTGTCCACTCAGCATGGGGACAGCCAGCCTGTAAGAAAGGGTTGCACGCCTGGCTGTTACAATGACAGACACAAATCTTCTTTTTCTATAACCAGAGTTACCACTCCTTCCTCTCCTCCAGCTCAAAAATAAAAGAACACTTTGTATGTAAACATTTGTCATATGCTGAAGCTCAGCATCAGTGTCCCATTTATCTTCCTTCCTCTCTAACACTGGGGCAAACAGCCATCCCCACTGATGCTCTATAGCATAGTACCAACATGAAAACGACAACAAATGGCACAGTTTATCACCACATGAGTAGTAATTGTGGCTCTCACAATAAATGTCAGAGAATTTCAAGAAGGCATTCCCGGCTTGTTTATTTTGATCATTCATAATAATAAAGGCTGTCGCAATTGGGTGTCTTAATTTAGCTGTGAGTACTTCTCTTGAAACAGTACTCTCCAATAATGTTTCATCAGAAAATTAAATGCAACACCACTCCAGGAAGGAACAGCTTTGCTTCTTTCAGCAAAAATAAAAGCATCCTGTCTCCTGCAGTCAATACTTTTTTTTTTTCTCGTTTTTCTCCCTTTGATAACATGCAAATTTCGCTGGTTGGCTCTCCTTACTGTCCCCCCTTCTTCGCCAGTGCCTGGAGATCTTCTCGGGATGGAGGAGGCAAACTGGCCCCATTCTACCTCTTGGAAAGGTATGGTGGTCAGCTCCTCTGGGGCAGAATTTCTGCTCTAAGTAGGGTGCTGGCTCCCTCCTATAGCTAATGAAACAGGATTCCTCTTGCTTAGTAATGTGCTTGCCAGTTAGCTTGCAGCACAAAAGCTCCTGGGCACTTTATTACTAATAGGGGATCTGGATGCTAATGGCATAAAGAAAAAGGCTGCACAAGCCAGGTGCAGATACATTTAATCCTGGCCCGTTTCCTGCTTTTCATTTTGTATTTGTTCCGAGCGTTCTCTCTCCCAACTGGAAAGAACCCTGTTTGGTACCCAGCATGCAGGCTATAAGCAGAAATCCAGTTCCGGAGGTTCTGGTAAAGCAAACAAACCTTAATTACAGTTTGCTCTGAAGTAACTTTGCTTTTATCTTATCAGCATTAGTCAATGTGTATCCTGTTATCGTCTTACTCCCACTACTCCCAGTTAGCATTCATCCACTCATCTTTCCCCCTTTCATTCCCGCTGCCTGCCCTTCAGCAGCACGCCTTGTCTTCCCTTTTCTCCACACAGCTTCATGCATAAAATTCTAAGAGAAGTAGTATTCTGAAACAGACTCTTCATCTATTAGATTAATTTTCATCTCTTAGATTAATTTTCATCTCAAAATCTCGTTTAAAAATAAAAGAATATAGATAAAACCGTATTAACATGAAAGTTTGCAACTAAGGAAGACACGGACAAATTTTAATTCAGTACCTGCTGACCTAAATATCCACACAAAGAAAACAGGGGCTTGATCTTTCCTAACATATTCTTCGGTGTATACACATACAGACATACAGAATGTCCTTTAAGGCTCAACACATCCTTGCTGACACTGAAACAAATCTGAAGATAGAACAGATGCTTAAATTCCTGAACGTTTCCAGGGATTTGAAAGGTTCTTCCCTCATTGAAAACTGTGTTTAAAGATAAACACGAAACAACTCAAGATTTTATATTTTTTTCAAATGGATGCCACTAAAATCATGTCAAATCGTTTTTGCTTCAGCTGACACAATAGACTGGAGAGCTCAGCACATTACAATTTCTGTTCTTCACTGAATTTACAAAAGCTCATTCCAGCCTAAGAATCTTGAGGGGTGACAATATAAATCCAGTTGCCAATACAAAGGTGAGCAGATGGTGTTGCTCTGCTGGGGAGCTGAGATGGAATAGCACATAAATGAGAAAGCAATCTCCTGATGGTTTGCTGTGTTTAATGCCTGAACTGAGAACTGGAGCTGAGCCAACGTGGCTTCCAGCCAAGGTCTTCACGGGCTTCAAAGCAACCCCACGGCAGTTTCCATTCGACATTAGCTACCAAATTAATATTTGCAGGTAGTCTTAAAGTACTGAAATAAAGTACTGATTAGTACCGCTTAATGCAAACCACAGTGAAGGCGAAGACATCGTCCTTTTTGACTCAGGAGATCAGAAAGTAATCCCTAAAGCTGCCCTCTCCCCTCTTTTGTCAGTTTTGCAACAATTGTTTGGTATGCACAAGTAATTAAAACTATTGCATGTAATATCTCTAGAACTGCTACTGTCTCTAAATGCTTTTCTTTTTTCATCCTTTTTTGCTTTATTAAAACTGTAAAGCAGTATTAGGAGCAGATCTAATTTCCAACGAAGTCAACAGGGGTCTTTTGGTTGACTTCTCTGGTGTCTGGATTAGGTTCATAAGCAGCAAGTAAACAGGTAATTCAGTGTTCAGAACCTCATCCCAGAATTAACATAGCCACTGTTTCAGGGAAAATGTTAATTGTCACTCCAGTAAGCAAGGTCTCCAGTCAACAGAAGAAAATTCATAACCTGTATGCAGCCCCACTCTGATAACAAAGGAAAAAGTATCTGAATGCATATGATTAAAATTTAAACCCATGTTGATTCAACCATCTCCTTCCTCCTCCTCGCCCTTTTTTACCCTCCTTCGAAAGGCAAAGTGCATTGCCATTTAAGATAATTTCACATTTTTTACTTCAAGGTACTAAGGTGCATTGAGTGATGTAAAGCAAGCCTTCGGGTGCGTATGGGGGAAAGAAAGTGACTGTCAATCTATAGTCTCACTGTACAGACCTACTGTTCAAATCAGCATTAAGTGGTATTTTGAGGATACGCTGCTTTCTTACAGAGCAGAGGAAACACAGAGATGGCTGACCTCATTCTTCAGGTTTCTTGCCAAGAAGTGTTCAGCTACGTGGGCTGGAAGCACGTTTTCCAGAAGCACCCGATTTAGGTTCTCCATGGTTTCAATCTCCTCCCGCTCTTTTTTGAACTTGTTCTTCCACAAGAAGTCTAACCTACAGTAATATTCATTCTGTTACAAGAGGACACAGAGGTAAAGAAACAATAGGCATCTTGTCCTGCTGGAGTACAGGTTTAAGAGACAAAATAAGCACAGTACACCACCCCTGCAAGGCTATTACTTGGCCACCTAAGTACAATTCCAGATCCCACAGAAATCAAACCCCAAGCACGCACTAGGTGACACACATTCCATCGAACTTATAAGGCCCCCCTACGATAAAAGGCCCATAAAAAGGCCCAGGAAAAAAATAAAGTTGCAAGGTGCCTTAAACAATGGAAGATTTATTTATTTACTCTCAGGGTTTAGTAGAAATTCATTCCAGAAATCAAACACTGTTATTGAAACAATTTACAGTTTTGCAACTTAATATGATGGTTTATTTAACTGAAGTGTAGAAGTGCACTTACAGTAAGGGGCATTTCAGAAAGACCCTAACTTTTACCAGCTTGAACTTATGCAGTCAGCCTGGATTAAAAAGGGGACAGTACAACAGTAGTAATTCAATGGTTTAACGCTATCACGCAGCCTCAGTGAAGACTATGCTATTAACCAGGAGAACATGATCATGATGACAACCTTATTATAGAAAAACCTAAAAATGCTAGCTAGTATTATTAGCAGTCAGTAAGCATTCACACCAAAATGAGAACAGTCCTTCTGATTGGTCAGTATCTGTCAAAGCTCAAAAAGATTCATAGACATTTTGTTGAGATCACAGCCAAAGTCAGAGTAGAAATTTGAAATGAGATGGTATTAAAATGATTTGGCAAGCTTTTAAATATGTATATTATACATTTATACATCTAAGTTTCCCACATAGATGATAAATTCAAGTGGCACCAACTGTGTTCATGCAGAAGAAAATCCAATAAAAAAATGGGATGTCAAAATTGTTTGCATAAATTGACAAAACTAATCTGGATGCCTGGTATAAAGCTGAAATTAGGTATCCATATATTGTACCAGCTTTGCACTGAAAAGAAAAGGTGCTAGATAAGCTGAAGTCTTCAAAAAGATAGGTTTCTTCTCTAAAAGCTAATATTAAACAGATAGTTTATTTACTGCTTTATTATTTATTGAATAGAATTTAGGCTGCCACAAAAAATGGCAGAGAGAACCCAGAAATCAGAAAAAATAAAGCAGAATGTATTCTACAATTTGTTTTGAAATTAAGAAAAAGTCAATGTATCGTATTTCAAAATGCCTATTCAGACATTTAAAGCCAAAAAGCACTACCTTATTAAACCTTACTTTAAGTTGTGGATTTTTTTTTGTTTGTATGATCTAGCCTATTTTGTAGACATGTCATTAAAGATCCTGTTCAATCTTTGTAGCCTTCGGTCACATGAAAACCAAGATTGTTTCCTACTTTACGTGTTATCTTCAGAACCTTTTCCATGTATCAGAATGAAAATATCTCAGTAGGGCCCTTATACATCTGCAGGCACAGTATCCTTGAGATAAAAAATTTTCCTTCTTCACCTTATGCTGCTTTACTTAACGGCATTTGCCAGTGGGTGAGCACAGCAGAACACCCAAGGAGGGATGGAGGAGACTGTGTTCCTCCAGGCACCACAGAGCAATTGGCTTCCTCCAGGACAAGAGACTACCATGCGTCTGTGCAAGGCAATGCAACGCAACCCCAGAGGTTCAAATCAGTGCTGATGTCTTGGGCAAAAGTACTTAAGTGCAACAAGAACTGATTCATGCCTCATTGATTGCACAGAGATAGGTTTATCTAGCTTTTTAATTCTAGTGGGCCACTCACCTGGGTCTATTTTCAGTATTTGCCTGAGGGAGGCAATGAACTAATTCTTCTCACTGAAAGAATGTGACATAGAAAGTCAAGATAAACAGCTCAAAAGTAGTTGCCTATGCCACAGGTTTCTACAGCTGGGGAGATGAATGCTATGGCATTCAGCAAAGGCAGCATAAAGCAGGTAAGATCGCTAGAAATTAATGGATTTTCATTCAGGTGAGGGAGTAAAGGAGATTCCCCCTCACAGCCATTACTTACAGACAGCAAGTCTGAGAATCTGTCTGAACATGGAGCATCAGCAGATGTCTTAGAACACATTAAGAAGTTGATCAACAAGAAGTCATCAGCTCTAAAGAAACCAAAATGGAAAGCTACTGGTCTGAAACTTGTGGTGGATAGCCTGAGCATTCAAAACAGCCACAGTGTCAGACAGCTGACAAATAGTAAGGGTATAACATAAATCTTTAGAAAAGAACTGGGGTGACCCTGGGAACAACAGAGCAAGGTACTTCATATAAAAACTATGCTAAGGAAAAGAGCTATTTAGACGTATTAGCTAAAGTTGATACAATGGGGATGAGTTGACACCTCTTCTGTAAACATGCTTCCATCTGTTAGGAAGAAGTCAACGGGCATGTGAATAGGAGTGAAGTCTGAAATAAGTTTTCATTTAATTCTGTCAGAAGAGGCTCTTGAAAAGACTACATTATCTAAGAAGAGAAGGATCCTCTCACAGAACATAAGCTCACTAAAAAACAGAACAGTGACTACAAATAACAGTTTTCACGGCTGAGAGAAGTTGCCATAAACATCTGGGCAGTAAAACAGCCAGTGAATTTCAGTGTGGATAAACACAATGTAATCAATCATGGGAAAAAAAATAATATTCGCCTAGCCTACAGAGTAACGCGATATGTGTAATTTTAAGTACTGATAGGAAAGGAATTCAGAGGCTATGTCAATACTGGTAATACAAACTGTGCTGTAAGAGAGATTTAAGGCTCAACAGTGTTCAAGTGTGAGCACAATCCTTACGCAGCCCAGCCCATACCAGTCTGCATTCTCCTGGGCAATGCCTGGGCCGGGTGCGAGAGTCACCATTCTCAACATATCGTCTGCCTGCTGCCAGCCCTTTTTCAAATAACTCTAATGGCATGCATGGAGAATTAAATGTGTCACTTGATCTCTGTGTCAGGGAATGGTTGTAGCCTACACTGGCATGACCATCAAAAAAAAAGCAGTTCTGCTTTCTCCAGCTCACTTCTGGCTGCTGACTCCCATCCTATGATCATTCTTTTGGCACAAGCATTGCTGCAGCCATGCCATAAAACCAGATCAGGAAATAGATCTGGCTGAAAATTCACTATTTTTCAGGGTTAATTTTTAAGCCAGATCATTTCCCTATTTTGGGCCACTATACAGTTCCACAGGCAGCTGTGCCAGTACAAATGAGGAGACACAAGGAAGAGTAGCTGAGGGAAGGCCACCTTCTTTCAGTAGGGATGCTGGTTGTGCAGCTAAAAGTATTAGTTGAACTCGAGAATTAAGTTGGGTCATAAAACATGTAATGATATAGTAGCTCTCTCTTCACCCCCCTTCAACCAGAGACACACGTCCTCCCTCCTGGAAAGGTCACTCTATGCTGGTTCCCTTCCTCCGCTATTCTTTTCCCAAGTATTTGCTACGAGTCAGTACCACTAACAGGAACTTAAAATGGCAGGTCTTATGCCAGGTATGTATTAAAACTAGTGCATAACATTTTCTAGTTATCATTTAGACTTTCCTTGAGAGTGTTTGAAAATACAGAGGTTTTTTTCTCCTTCTTCTTTAATGGAGAATAAATTAGCAGAAAAATCAAAGGCAAAAGACTGACGAGCCACAAACAAGTGGTATCACAACAAGGACCCTGGACTTACAGCTCTGAAAACAAAAACTTTCTCCATTACATCATCATTTTTCAGTTGGTGTGACAGGGAACAACACACTCACTGTTGTACGCAAAAGCAATTTTCTTGTTGACATGACTGAACCCACAAAGAAATGCTCTCCTTGCCCAGTGAAGATGACATTCCTTCTCTCCTTTTTCCTTGGTGTTCCATCCACAGCCTCCATGTGACACCTTGGTTGACAGGGACTGAAGGGTCTCAGCTGGTGTGCTGGAATACTTATCCCTCTTTCCGAGTGGAAGTAGCTGTGCTCCAGCCCCACTCTGCTACCATCATCAAATGAGCAAACTCTACTACGGTGCTGGCAGCAAGGCAGATGAAGACTGCTATTTCTAACTCAAGAAGGATGTTCCCCACTACAGAAAATACCGGAGAAGCTGCCAGATAAGAATTTTTTGTCTAGTAACCTGCGGGGTCTGCTTGGCAATTTAAATGACAGTCATGTTTTGGGGAATTGTAATGTAAATGAGTGATTTAAAGAGTCTTCCCAAGGCTGCAGGCTATGCTGGTACAGGCTGTTCATAACATCTCACATGGATTGCCTTTTCCATCTCTGAGCCCTGTCTCGCCCACTGCATCATTCCTGGCACAACTGGCTGGAATTGCAGCTTTTAGCCATGGATCATGGGCACACCCAAGGATTTAGAGAAAGAACTGGCCTTGCACCTGCCCTCACCTTCATACAGGGTAAGACCACTGATACCACCTTTGTCCTGAAAAAGCACAATTGGGTAACAAAAAGAATAGTTTCCTGTTGGGTCATAGTTTTAGTGCAGCTGTGGCCTCAGCACGGGGTACAACTCTGTGTGCATGCTACACTGTTTCTGTGTCTGCATCAAATTGTAATAACTGCGAAGAAAATAGCCTGTAATTAAGCAACTAGGGAGACAGCAGATGGATGCAGACAGATGGGAGCACACTAGGAAGCTATGAGACAATATTGGTCAGCATGACAGGCAATAGTCACAGCACACCATCAGCATAGTGTCTACACTCTCAGTGACAGTTATTGGTGAGTTTTAAGGGCATGTTGAAAGGTAATACAGAAAATAGCTTTTTAGATGCTTCTGACAATCCTTTGAAAGTGTGTGGGCCAGAACAGAATAAAGGTGTTTGTCAGAAAACCTAAAAAATGTTTGAGAAGGTGGCAGGCTGCATGTGGAGGCTGGCATTGTGTCCACTAATGCAGATGAAGAGAAGCGTGCATCTTACCTGTCTACCCAAAACCAGTAACGTGACAAAGAATATGAACAAAGAAATCGAGCCCATTGTCTTCAGGTCTTTCAGTATTCCTGGCCTATAAAATAAAAACATGAGTAAAGCAAGCTGCCTACAAGTTAGAACAAAATTACTTTAGGATAAGACGACGACTGCAATTTATACTACTTTCCAGTATGTAAACTAAGACCACTTAAATGATATACTTTATTATTTAATGAAATATCATTATTTCCATAATGAAGTTTTAATCACTTCTACTACATTCTGTGCAAATGTGCCCACATTTTGAAGTCCAATACTAAGATGAGGATTTAGTAAAAATAATATCCTTGTTTGCTTACAAATCGAGATCATTTGGTGCTTATTCTATACAGAATTCTGAATATTCTATACCTTCCATATATTCTATACAGAAAAAAAAAAGAGATTTTTTTCTGTAATAACACTACTTCCATAATGGAGAGCTGGACCATATCCAGTGAATGTGAAGAAACGGAAACTAAAGCACCCAATTACCAAGACGATTTTTCATCTCAGAATTACAGGAGGCACAAAATAGATCTCGTACAGAGTTTATTAAAATCTCTGCTTTGGGAAAAAACACCAGAGGTAATAGGAAACAATTCTCACTAGCATCTCCTGCTGATGTCACTGAAAGAAGAACCTTGGTGAGATATTTAGGAAGGAAAATACCAACACGCAGCTTGACTGGCAAAACCAAGGCTGCCAGAATCGCATGCTAAATCTAACCTGTCACGTGGTATCATCACAGAGATATCCTTTCCACTAATGCAGTGGAAACATAAAGACCTGGGTTTGTTTATTTAATGTTTAGATTTAAGTGCAAAGAAAACATGCACTTTTTGTTAACTCAGATCCTTTTCCACAGTTGTCTCTGGGTCCCAAAGAACTCAAGTAGTTTAGAGCACAGGAAAAAGGGTAATGAAACTCTACTCTGAATATTCAGTTTTTCTGTTGTGGCATATGCGCTGCACACTCAGCCGACATAGAAGAGAATCACCTCTTCCTTTTGAAAATGAGGTAGAAATTACATGTGTCTAAAAAAAATTTTGCACAGCAATACTTAGAGTAGTAATTCTGGTCTTTTGTAGTATCACGTGCAACAAAGACTTCAGCAGCCTCACTAACAATTTAACATACAAATTTGCAAGCACATCAAAAATACATCCAAACTGTAAGTCTACTATTTTTTTCAATAGCTGAGACTGAATTTGTAAAGTTTTAAGACAATATACGAGTTCTGAGAAAGTTGATTTTCTTTGGCTTGCAGCAAATATGTTTTAACAGCCATAATATATTCAGCCTTCGGCCTTAACAACCTTAATGATGACTTCTTCCTCATATTCTTTATTACAAAAAAGCAAATTAAACCATACTCTATTTCCTATGGTATGTGATTTAAACACCTTGCCCAGACCTGTTTATTTTATCCTAATGCTCCTAGGTGTGACATTGAATCGTGTATTCAACAGCACCATGACAATGATTGTAAATTGTGACTTACAGATTATGTAGCCAAACAGATAGAAAAAAAAAATCTGTTCCATGACTTAAGAACTGCCATAGGTAGTATATAATTTCTATTAAATTCAGAAGGACTGGAATCATCCACCTACCTTCTAAGAGGTGCCATTGCATACATAAATTTGCTGTAGTCATCCAGCATGGGCCCGTGAGTATGCAGAAGGATAACATTGTAGCCCACCAATGCAATCAACATTATCACCATTTTCAACTCATAATTTATCCTCAGGAAAACGGAACAGGAAATGAGCCCTAGTATGCAGCTGTATATAAAATACTGACAAAGAAAAATCAAATGGAAAATATTTAGAATTTGGCTCTTGAGTAGGAAATCATACATAATGAAATGCCCCGGATAGTTTAAAAACAAATTATTGACTGACCACTTAAGCACAGAATCTACCACAACATGTAAAGTATCAAAGTACCAGCAACATTATGATTTACAGATAGTCAATAACAACCAGATGTCAGTATTTCCTAAAACAGACCCTATTTCTTACTAGGCTCCAACTCACCCAAAACTCAGTAGAATCCAGATTATGCAACTAATTTATGCTGCCTAATTTTCATCCCTTCCGCTTTCAACTTGCTTATCTTCGGTAGTGAGGAGTGCCTATACGTGCAATACTGCTACTGGTGTTGAAGTCTAATGCAAGAGCCTACTGCCAGCAGACTGACAGAAGATTTACTCCTGTGCCACTGCATGGTTTTCACTCATGCTGGAGTTGAGTAACTACCCAGTGTGTATTAACAGCATAAGGGTCAAGGTAAAATGTCTAAAGGTCTGAAAACAATAATTTCATTGCCTACATTCGCAGTGTTAATAAACTGATGCAATACACACAGTTGTTATGAACCTCATAGATAGGTAATTTTACAAACTTTAGAAATATATCTAAGACATGAAGAATATAAAATTATCAACATCCTTCTGTCAAATCCTCTTGATTTATGACTACATAAAAATACATTTAATTCTTATAAATGTCTGAATTCAGTGTTACGTAAAAGCAGCAGCATCCATTATTCACTCTGTAAGGCATTCTACTTGTGAAATTAATTTTCCAAAAAGAAACAAGCAAACAAAAGGACATCTTGAATCCACAGCTGGATGCAGTTTGACAAAGACCAAGAAACTTCCAAGTGGAATCAACAGTCTACTAGTGTTCCATAGGAATACATACACTAGATTGAAAATTTCAGCTAAAATTTCAGACAAGGGTGAATGGATTAGAGAAGAGTGACACAGCCACACATTTAAGAATGCAGACTCCAATATTGTGTATTGCGAAGCAAGGTTCCAGTAAGCAACAAGCACATCTGGAAAAGAGTCTGTAGGCAACTCTGCTTGACCAGCCACAACAGGTTATGAAGCTTCTATTTCAAGATGCCACCTTAAACTTTTTCCAGCTGTAACTTAAATATATTCAAGGCTATTGTTTCTGAGTGCTCAACACTGCAAATGGATTTTTCAGTTCCTGGAACTGAAGAAACTGAAATTTCACGCTTTTAATAAAAGAATTTGCACGTTTTGGTAGACATTTAAAAGTATTGTAGCTGGAATCCTCCTCTAACTCTTTCAGCTTTTCAGACTAATGCAAAAGGGCTTGAAAAAAAATCAGAGGAGGAACTGCAAACCAAAATGCTTCAAAAGATACACTGCAGAGGAAAGAAGGTCACTGGCATTCTAGCTAGCTTCTCAGAAGGATGCATGCAGCTACAAAGTAGGCAAGACTCTGGAAAATAGTAACAATTTGGTGAAGAAACAGTCAAAGTAAGCACACAGAAAATTCCTACAGAGGAATGAACGTCCAGCTGGGAAAAAATTACAGCTTTTGTGTGCAGGTATACTGTTTCTTAGTGAAGACCCATTTCAGGCTTGTTCATCCTACACCTCTGTAAGACCTACTGAAGAATAAAAAGGGCTCAAATCACAGAGACACTGAGGCTTCTTCCAAGGCAGAGAGGTGCAGGGCCACCATCCTCTGCAGTGCCCCGGCCCCCGGGATCCCTGCAGACCAAGGAGTTACCAACCCGCAGGTCCGAAGCCGCCTGGGCGCAGGTCCGTGCTGTGCTCTGCATCCCCCCGGCTGCGGGACGACCGCAGCCAGCTCCGCCAGCTCCTGCAGCCAAGGAGCCCACGGGAGGCTCCTGCTGGGTACCGGCGGCCGCACCACCTCTGCGGCCTCCACTTTATCTAACAGCGCAGCAGCAGGTTCTCGGTGACATCGTTTTTGTCTGACAGCAGAAAGGACGAACAGAAATGTTTCCTTTTTAGAAAATCCTGCAAGAGCTCAGAAGAGGAAGACGCCGGGTAACCCCTCCACAGAGGGGATCTGCACCACTTGCCATCCCCAACCGGGGGACGATCTGATGCAGCACGACTCGGTTCCCAGCATCTGAAGGGATGTAACTCCATCCACCCTCTTTTTAATTCCTCTGCCAGCTCCAGTAAATGGCATTCTAACCAATACCTTACAGAGTCTTGAGTGCCTTTCTGTCCTGGTTTCAGCTGGGATAATTTTCTTTCTAGTAGCTGGTACAGTGTTATGGCTTGGGTTCAGTATGAGGAGAACGTTGATAACACAGGGATGTTTTCAGTTGTTGCCAAGTAGTGTTTAGACTAAGTCAAGGATGTTTCATGGCATCTCATCACCTTCTCCTGCCCAGCCAGCGAGAAGGCTGGAGGGGCACAAGGAGTTGGGAGGGGACACAGCCGGGAAAGCTGACCCCAACTGGCCAGAAGGATATTCCATCCCATGGGACATCATGCCCGGTATATAAACTGGGGGGAGTTGGCCTGGGGGGGATTGCTGCTCAGGAACTAACTGGGCATCGGTCAGCGAGTGGTGAGCAACTGCACTGTGCATCACTTGGTTTGTACATTCCAATCCTGTTAGTATTATTATTGTAATTATTATCATTATTAGTTTCTTCCTTTCTGTTTTATTAAACTGTTCTTATCTCAACCCACGAGTTTTACTTTTTCCCCAAGATTCTCTCCCGCATCCCACCGGGTGGGGGGAGTGAGTGGCTGCATGGGGCTTAGTTACCAGCTGGGGTTAAACCAGGACACTTTCTTACCAGGATCACAGTCCCAGTGCCTTGCACTGGCACCCGACACCCTTAGGATCTTACCTCCAGCCCACCACCATTTGGTCTCTGCTCTTAAAATTTTAAGACCTACAGGTCTGTGATTACAAAGATCTTTACTAAAGTAAAAAGGGATTCTACTCCAATATGTCCATGGAGAAAAACTTGAGAAGAAAGTAATTATGGAATTCCCTAGTCAAATAAAGTGTATTCCAGAATTGCATCTTTTAGAAGTTAGTATTATGACTTTTATCCATTTAACATGTGGAGGTGGCAGCACTGACACCACATTGCATTTTACCACAGGAAGAGATACGCACGACTTGAAATCTCTTAGGCCTAACTCTTATTCTATGGAAACTACAAAAGCATTATCACAAAACTAAAAAATAAGCAAAGCAAAGTCCCTAAAACTTACTGTGTAATCTTTCCTAAGTCTTTAAAAAGAGAAAAAAGCAAGCGATGCAACTCAGAAAAGTTATTTTGGGGTATGGAAGAGAGAATCAATCAGTTTGCTTCAAAATGAACTAAATTCTACTGGGGCCAAAATAATTCAAATATCCCATACTGACTCATTTTAGATGACAATCAATTGATCTGTCAGGTCCACTCTCAAATCACAAGAAGTTTATCTGCATGAATAAAGCTTAAAGCTAACACACAGATTCAGAAGACTGAATTTTTAATTTAAAGAAACATT
Organism: Elanus axillaris; assembly: GCA_026212715.1. Lineage (NCBI taxonomy): Eukaryota > Metazoa > Chordata > Aves > Accipitriformes > Accipitridae > Elanus > Elanus axillaris. The sequence continues at coordinate 571,811 of JANZLQ010000030.1, read as the reverse complement.
TGTCAGTTAAGTATTCAATATTTCATTCAGTAAAGAGAGAAGAAATTTATTTTTAGTTTGTTTTTTTTTTTTAAATCAAAAGTAGTAACTCAAAAGGAATTTGTAGCTTTTTGAAGCTCGAAGTTATGCAGTGCCTGAGGATCAAAATTATATGCATTTGAGAGCTGTTTAATAAAAAAAGTGAGGGAAAAAGTGTTTAAAGACTTTAGCCAACCTAACTTTTTCCTTTATTATTATCAGAATTGACATATTAACATAAATTTTGTGCCAATTTATCAAAGTTTCTTTGATGAAAGTGCATTTTAATAAAGTCTATATATCACTGTTAGAAACGTGCCAATCAGACAAAGAGCTGAAAAACGTCCTAGTTATACACAAGAAAAAGGAAAAAGACACACAAAGATTTTTTTTAAGAACAGCAGATTGAATCTTAATAATAAGTATCATTTATGAAAACTGTACCCTTCAGATGCTTGTTGGAGAACTTACTGGTAAAGAAGAAAGCAGAATACCTTTCATCATGCTTAAAATTATGTAATTTAAATGTAATATAAAAAACACGACTAGAAAACCTGCTAACTAAAAAAGCAAACAAATACAAATTATCTTTGGAACAATTTATTTCTATGTGCTTGTGAGTGCCAACATATGCAGAGGCTGTGAGGAGGACTCCATCATTTCTTGGACAAATAGGATAACTTGATGTCAGGGCCAAAAGAAGACATAGGCACCTATCCACACCTGGTGGTATTTAGTTAGCTAAATTTGAAAATGAGTGAAAGGCTGTTTCATGTAAAACACTGTGCGGAAATCAGCAGACACCATTCTGGTACTGGTCTTATCAATTCTGCATAGAGATAAAATAATCTCCCTTCTCCTCTTGCTGCCTCCTGCTTATTCAACCAGACTGCTGATCTATTTTGGCACAATATACAGCTTGTTATGTTCAACAAAGGTCTTTTGTAATCCCTTTAAGAATGACTGCTCCCTAGGATACAGATCCCATTTTTGCAGGAATGTCCTCCCTTTTCTTGCATGTGCTGCTGTGCTTTTGTTCACACTAAGACATCTTCTTCAAATCAGTTCAGCTCTTTTAAACATTTTATATAGTGGTACACGAGTGTTGGACTTCCCCCCTCCCACCTCACCTCTTAATCTAATATGCAATGACAGAAATGTGATGATCACAGATTTCACATTTACTGCCAGGTCAGTGATGGAAGTGGTGAATATTTTCAGATCTACCACTGGTCCTTGTGAAACCTGTCTGCAGACCAACCTGGTTTTCTCACTGATAGCAATATGGAGCTTTCGGTGCACAGTCTGGTTTGCAGTTGCTGTGTGTTCTCCTGGTATCTCATAACTCCCATTTGTTGGCACTGGTGAGCTACGCTTCTTAGTTATCAGACTGTTTCCTGCTTTTTAATCTGACATGCATTAAATCCTCTATTTTCAGAAGTACTAACCTTCTCTAACTTCCCACTTCCTTCAAATGCAGTTGCAGATGACTGAAAAAAACATTTAGCTTTTGCTGCAGTCTTAAAAACTGGTGGGTGTTTAACTTCAAGCAGATACAGCAACAGTCAATTTACTGTAATTGTTGTAAACAAAGAAAGAAATGTAAAAGGAACTTACCGGTAGGAAAAAACAGTTGTTTTGTATACACCACCGTGTCTGATTACTTGAATTAGGAAAACTTGCATTTGATGAATTAAGAACCGAGGGGAAAGCTTTCACAGCATTATCCAGGAAAAACTAGAGAAAAAACAACATATAATCCATTAGCTTATTAGCCATTTAAGGTCAAAATAGAGAGGAGAAATGAGGAAGTGGAGAAAGCCTTGCCAGTAATCATTTAACTTTGGTATTTCACTGCAAATTGAAACAGAAAAGGGAAAATGACATCACTTGATTAGTTGTTCCTGCATGCTGAGACAAAAACAACTTTGTTAGCCTCCATCTGACACTTTCCATTTGAATAAAAGATGACAGGCTCTTTGTTATGTTACTTTCATATATCAGAAGCTCACACACACGAGAGATGATGAAATAAATTCAATATGAATAATCCCTGGGCTTACCTCAACTGAACCTGCTATTTAAACACAGAAAGAATTAAAGAAAGAATGAGAAGTCTTTGTTGAAGTTGGTTTACACAGATGTAATCCTTCTTATAGTACCAATGACAAGAATATTGGTACTAATGTTACTGAAACAGAAGAGTGGAACCAGTATCTCCTGGGTTGTCAAATTCAGCCAGTCGATGTCACAGGTAACCACCACCATACAGTACCCTTTGATGTACTGACCCAGTGCTTTCTTCACAAGTTAGATCTGAATACATTAATTCCACTGCTTTGAATCTCGCCACTTCAACTGTTTCTGAGTTTAACCAGTTCCCCTGTTTGTTTTTTTTTCTTGTGCTAATCTCATCCTTTAGCTTTCAGATAGCTCCTTTCTCTCCTTAGCATTTATGTTGCCAATACTGAATGCCGTCTCAGCCTTTATTATGCTCAGCAATCTGTTGTTCTAGTTTCTTCCCAGAAAACAACCTCTTCATTCCCCTGATCATTCTAGTAGTTACCCTCTGTACATACTTCTTTCAATTCAACCTCTGGGTGACTAAAACTGTAAACACACTTCCCAGATTTTATCAGTGAGTTGTGCAATAGCATTAATACTAATTCTGCAGAAAATATGTTTTCATACATCCTAGAGTGACAGCTCCCTTGCTCACAGCTACAAAACCTTAGTAACTCACCATACCTCATGCAAGTGGGGCTCAGACAGATCACGAACTTACAGCAGCTTAACTCATTGCTGCACACTGACATAATCTCAACCGTTAACATCATGCTTAGCAAAGGTGAGGTAGTTTTCCTGTGCTGGGGCTCACTTAGCTAAATGTGGTTTGTACTTACCATGAGTTAAGAGCAGTCACAAGGGGGGTTATCGTCATTCAGCTGAGTTGTCATTAAACCCACAAAATAAATCAAATTCCTGAACTCATGGCATCTCTACCTGACGATCTTCCAACTTTTATCAGAATTTCTTGCATTTGGTCTGTCAGGCCAACCATAATCCTGCACTCTGTACTACATTTCATCCTAGTTGTTTTACTCCAATCCTCAGCTGACTTCTTCCTTTCCAAAATCCCAAGCCTCCCCTCACAGACATTGCCTGTCATCTTAATTTCATCAGTGAATTTCACAGTCCCTCTCATAGCCTCTATATGAAAATCCACACTGGGCTGACTGTTGCAGAGCTCCACAGGTTGCCTCCTTCTCACCCGCTGTTCTCTGCACGTAGCCAGTTTGTAACCCACCTCTAAATTCTTTTCCGATCCCCATCTTTACCTACTGCCCCAGAGAAAAACTGCTCAATTTGCTCAGAGTAACCAAATCTAGATCAAAATGGTTTATTGATTTCCTTACTAACAGTAGATCTGGCCAGCCATAGCTCTCTGTAGCCATGTCCTGAAAACTTCCAAGGATGGATACCCCACAAGGCGCCTCGGCAATTTTTCCCAGCGCTGTACTACCTGCAAAGCGCTGTTGGGTTTTTTTAAAGACTGTCCAGCCTGCCAAGCTACCACCAGTGGTCAGTGCCCCTGAGTACATTTTGTGGTGCTGCTCAGAAGAGTTCGAAACCAGTATCAATGTAACACCCCTTCAGCAGAAGCAGGACCGGTTGTGCGCTCATGAAGGTGATCAATGTGCCATCTGTTACCAAGACTGTTTTCTCAGAAGTTGGCACGAGCTGTGGAGTAACATGCGGAATGGGCTCACCTTTGTTTGTTTGCACTTTCAGGTTGTCTCCCTTTACGAACACGCTTCTCTGACTGCTTATGTGCAACTGCATGTAATTAACCTGCAGTCAGTGAACTATACATTCAGGATCAGTATCAGTAATATGACAGATAGATCACAATACCAGACCCTACAAAATGTTAATGAACACCGACACGTTTTGAAACATCCCTCTATAACTGATCCCTGAGAGCTCTCTTCATGCGCAGACGCAGAGCTTTAAAGCACGTGTGGGTTAAACGCACCCTCTCCCACTTCTGGGAGCGGGGGTTACCCTGCCTGCACGTGTCCCGCGGGCACTCCAGCTTCACGGGTGCCCGGTGCTGCTCTCCACAGCCTACGAACGCCGAGCTGGCGAGAACGCGCCGGCGAGTTCCCACGCGGGGACAAAGCTGAGGTGTGGAAGCGAGGTCACCACCACTGCAGAGGGGAGGCTTATGGCAGTGTCAGACCAGGCCTGACAGTCACCACTCACAGGCCCCTGCCTCCCCTCACCCATTTCCATCCTGCTTTGATACTTTTTTCCACGCTATTTCCTTCTTTGCTTCAAATACCCTTTGAAGTGCCTTGGTTTCTGTTTAACCCAGCTGATGCTGGACTTCCTCTTTTAACAGGAACAGTTTGGGGCAAACGCCCTCCAGACACCTTTTTAAAGTATTTAATCCCCCTCCCTGTCCCCAACTATTTACACTGACGTACTCTTCTCAATAGGTGATGTTAACCAGGTCATTTGCCAAATGGTGGGCAAAGAGAGACTCCACATCCCACTAATAGTGCATTTACTACTTTTGCTAACATGAAATAACTGTATTTAGTTTCAGAATCCCATCCCACACACATCCACAGAGCAAAAGATTATGTACCACGAAATCAAACACAATTATATTATAGATACATACATATGTCTATATATTATACCCATTAATTTCTGTTAAAGCATTTTAATTTTGGTTTTGAAGGTTTGTACAGGGCATCTCTGACCTACAAAAGTCACCTGTATACACAGAATGCTATATGAAAGGTGGCATATCTGTGAATACATAAATAAACATAGAAAGGACAAAAAAAGGATATGGAAATGTTGTCATCTCCCATGAGCCAAACAACACTTATTTCTGAATGATGTGTTTGTACTTGTCTTTCTTGTCTCTCATCAGTTATCTACATCTGCTATCACGCTTCAGAGATATATATTGTTCTTCAACATAGTATTTTTTGTAAGAGACAGCTCAGTCCTACTAAGCAGTCACACCTACTCAAATGACTCAAATGAAAGCAATATTTTTTATGAATACCAATGTTTGCCAGGGAACATCTGAGCACACTACCATTAAATTCTCATTTTTAACTTCATATATTCTAGCAGCTTTTTCTTCTCTTGTGTTCATATAATCTGCAATCTTCAGTTGTGAGTTTTTTGCCTCACACAAGGACAATACCTGCTGTGCTGCTATTTCTTTCAAAAGGAACCATGTGGTGACAGATCCTCCCCCCCCACAACATGGGATAAGCAAGTTTGTGCATCTCTCTCGTTTTGTGACCAAGAATCTGCACAAGACTACGTAACACCCTAGGTTAGATCTTATGAAAAACAAAGCCAACTTTCTTACTAAGGTACTTTCAACCCTTCTGTACAACCCACAAGGCACCAGAACTAAGGCTTCACAGCGAACGTGGTCCGACAGCCTGTAAATGTGGCCAAGTTGAATGTGCTGTGTCTCACCTTACTAAGCAAGTGGGCTTGTTGATTTCCATGTTAATGCACATAAATAGCGTCCGACTGAGAAGAAGGAAAGGTGGCAAAATGTGATATTAAGTGCACTAATCAAATGCACGCTGTATTAAACAATTATGGAATAAACAATAAAACGTACAAAGTTTCAATAGTTACAGTGTGAATGGGTTGATCCCTTGATAGGTGGGCAGGACGGAAAGAGCTGGGAAATACCCCTCCATTGAACTACGGAATCATAGAGTAAAAGGCAAAATTAACTGATTCAAGTACCACAGATAGTTCAACTGTGGTCATCAGGCTGTGGTGGCACGACGTCATGCAGTACCCACGTGTAAAGACAAATACTACTATCACCTTCTATGCAAAAAGAAGGCATAGGCTTCCCTCAGAACACTAACAAGTGTGCTTTCACACATGAGCGAGAAACCCTGCAGGTCAGGGGTAAGCTCTTTAGGAGGCAAGTGCTCAGGAACAGCGGTTCCAGAGCAGAGCTCTGCTTAACACATAAGCAGCAAAAACAAAGGTCTGGTGTGCTACCAAAAAATGCAGCTCAACTGAATTTGCAGCTTATGTTTAATTTGCTCCCTTCACTGTCTTCTCTTCTTTATTATACAAAATTACACCAGAAACGGACATGTGAGGACTACAAAGAAAGTATAAAAACCATCTTTGTCGCAGTCCCTCTCTCTCCCTACTACCTCCTTGCCTGATATGAACACGCAACTATACTTTCATTTTCCACCATTCCAAAAGAGCTATGCAATCTCCTCAATGGTCTACAGTTTTTATAGTATTGTTGTAAACGAAGTTGTTCATGTTTGTGCCCTACTCTTTTGTTCAGCAAAAGATAGAGTGAGAAGCGTATACTTTTAAGTATGGCAGAAGCATGCAAATCTGGTATCAGGTCGAACTAGAAGATTTGCATTTTTCTTAAAACAAAAAAAATGAAGCAATGATCCTTTTGTTCAGCATTGCTCTTTTGTTTGAACCTCAAACATGCAGGACTCCTCTTCGTAATTTTTCATTTTTCTACCAACACTCCAAATATCCATGTGGTTTAGGAGAACATTCTTCTCAAAATGTGTATCACTGCTTCATGTGAAGAATGCTAGTTGGTCTGATAGCTGAGTCAGGAATTTATCCCCAGATCCCCGCATGAATGCCCAGAGAATAATACAGAGAATCCCAAATCCCGGTATCATTTCTCATCTTCACAAACTCATAAGCAGAAGTTTAAGGAGAGCCTGGAACACTAAGTACTCACCTAGCCTATTAAGCATTTTTTGAGTAAATGAGAGGGTGATGCTGAGACATTGGTAAGTTGGAAAAGGATGATGAAGATCTAGAGAGTACTGCACTGCACTGAATATGATTTTTAGAGCATTCTGTGTCTGGGTTTGTACAAGATTTCTTAGCTTCCAAGTGCTCATGCATCTCTGTTATTTGCCGTCCTGTAGTGTCTCTTGTTAACAGTCAAGCTTACCACACTCAAGTTGCTTGATAATTTAATTTCATTTTTTATAAAAGTTTGTGTGCCAAGTGAAAATGCATAATTATCTATGTGTCCTCATGTATCCAAGTCCCAGCCTCCCTGCAGAGGCAATATGCAGTGGCAAGCAACTGCCTTGTTCAAAGCTCCCAGCAGCATTTTGTAATGGAGACAAGGAGCCTGCTGGGCCTCTACAGACTCAGATACCATCACGGTCTTTGACAGATATGGAGTGATGTTCGCTTATGTGGGTTCATCTTTGCTGGACTGTGGAGCAAACCATCATGCGACAGCACAACTCTTATCTCTCCCTATGCACTTGAATGACAGTAACTGCTGTAAACATTATTTCAGGACAGTTCGAGACAAGTGCTTGCTACCTCACCTGCTAGTGCAACTCCGCTAGTCCAGTGACGGACCGAGACTGATACTGATTTTAGTAAGTTTCTTAAATTCTATCTATAATCTGAAATGGATTTGTGATGGGGCCCTACATGTACCACTTAAATGACATGATTGCAGGTGTGCATTCCCCTTTCTCCTTCCGACTCCTTGGCCAGATCAAGCTCTAGGCAGTGTTGGTTCATTCTTCTTAAAAGAAATGCATTAGGCACCCTCCAAAATAGGGTCTTCAATGTGCTAGTCATGGTAGGGACATAGAACTACAGCATATCTGCCAAAGAGCTTGCCTATTAAAAATGCAGCACTGAACAAGGTCAGGAACTGTATTAAAAGAGTTAGCTACACTAAAAGGAAGGTATATTAAATAAACCAACTTTCTACTATGAGACTGGAAGCAGGTTTGCTTAATTGTTTGTCATTATTAAAACATGGGATAACAGCCATGACTAGAGGGAGAATGATATGGGGCCAGTACTTGTATAATTTATGGCAGCTCATGCTCATAGACATACATTAAACAATGGAGCAGAAATACCCAAACCTCTGTCAGTCCTCACATTTCTGAAGACGTGTTCTTTCAAAGGAGATGGTCCAGTTGTTCAAAATTCACTGGATGACAGACAGGAAAGCAAATAACATCCTGACTCTGAAAGCTGGTAATCAGGGCACCTTCCTGGGACAGTATAGGCCTGAGAACCTGTTGCTGTGCCAAGAACCATTCATGCAGTTGATGCAGAAGTCACTGAAGCAAAGAGCTCTTCCAGGGCTCTTTCATCGTGCCACTTTCACTGAGATCACATGAATCCCAGAGGATGGTGAGGCACAATCATTTGATGTATCATATACGGTCATTCATTTAGCTTCCAAGAGTTGACCCTTTGCAGCCATGCAGTCCCATTGTCTCCCCGAGACGTCTGGATTGTTCCCTGCAACACATTTTCTCATGTTCTGTTTAATGCAGGTCAGCTTGGCAAAAAAAAGTCTTCCTTAGCTATTGATTGTTGCCCTACTCTGTACAGCAGATCTAATGCTCAATGGAAGCAGCATTAGTCACCCTCTCCCTTCAGCTAAGAAGTATTTGATGCTTATGTCACGTTAGCTGTTTTTTAAGTTTCCTCAACTGATCATGACTATATACCTCTCAAACATGAAGACTAGATTCATATGCCTGCTGAAACAACTCATCTGAAATAAAACTGCACCCCCACTCTTTTCTAATGTCCCTTGACCACAAAGACTGAGCTTTATTTGACATTTTGGTCTTAATTATGATTTATTAGGTGTGGGATGGTTAGACGCTTTTTATCTCCATGAAATCTTAATGGCTACATTTTGCCTTTTTCTTCTGAAAGAGTTCATGGAAATAAATGCAGTTAATGGACTCTGCTATTAAGTACATGTTGCTTGGAGATATAATAATGATACTTCAGAGTCTCTCCCACAATTTGCTATTAATATTAAGGAAATGCAAATTTCACAATCACATTTAAAGTCATTTTTGCTAGTCAAACTATTAAGGTTTATTTTCAAGGTGGGAATTGTACTTAAAATTATCATCTCATGAATATCATGGAACATGATTATTTGTAATACTGCAGTCATTACCGATAAGGCACAAAGGCTTTAAAATACAGCCTATTAAGTTTTACTGTAACATTCAGTCCACAAAAAAGTGGACTTGAACCAATAAAATCAAAAACTTTTTTCTGAAAATTATGTACTGAACAACTTTTTTGCTAAAATGCCTTTTACTAGTTGAAGGCCAAATTTGAAGTGGGCTGTACACAATAGTATAACTTCAGCCTAAGGAAAAAACAGTTCCTGACCATATACTCTTCTACTATTTTTAACTTAATAAATAACCATATGGTTGCATAAACTCTAACTCAAAGTATACCTTAAACCCAAGTAGGTTATTTCATTTCTTCTTATACATGTATAGAGTTCAAAATAAGACAAAGTCTGCTCTGACCTACAATTTACAAGCTACTCCATCTCTGCGTTTTGTCCTGTAGTATGCCAAAGAACTTTGGCTAAAGGTTATCGTTCATAAAGGCATACAGTCTTCAGTTACAAGGACAAGAAGTGATACAGAATCAACTTTTCAGAAGAATTTGTTCCCACTGCAAAGTGCCTTCACTGCTAAGAAGTGAGCTTATTTTCTCATTTTCTAGCCACTGCTTCTCTGAACTTTTTCCCTACCAGCCTTAAACATCAAATTCAACTAGCTGAATTTTAAATTCGCAAGCATGGAGTTGTTTTGGGGTCTATCTCGTCTCCTTAAAAAAAGCAGGAGAAAGAAAGGAAAATATCTACTTTCCTGAAAAGAAAACCAACAAAACCAAGATTAGGATCATTTGGTAGAAAAAATGTAGAGAAGGTTGTACCACAAATTTCAAGTGTTCACATTTGAAATCCCACATCACATCTTTCTGACAAGTTTAGTACTTACTGCAACAAAAGGTTGTCTAAGGGTCCCCTGAAATGTTTTAGGAAAACAAAATAAAACAGTGTAGGTATTATCAATTTTTAAGTCCTTTATGAACCTCAAATATCAAAAGTACAAGCAACTCAAGGAAGCACTAGAGCTGCAATTTAAAAAGCACTGAAGTGCAAACCTCACTCACTTGGAATGTGACTACTATCTACACATTCATGTTGTAATGAAAACGTTACCTAAATAAATATTACAGTTCCCTTTTTGCAGATACAGAACTGAGCTGGAACACTTTCACAGGTTTACGAACAGAATGAGGCTCAGCCAACAGGGCAAAACAAAGGAAGTTTTTTGATCCCATATACTGCTCATCCCGTTCGACAATATATCCTTCAGAATAAACAAGGACATTAAGATTCAGGCTTTAAGCAGACTAATGACAGATCCACTCTGTATTTGCTATAGTTACAAAAGAGTAATAGAATTACATGGATTTTCCCCATTAGGAGAGAAAAGAAAAGCACAGGATGAAATGCCTAAAGTAGAGGTAAGCCCTAACAAAACTGTAGTTCAGTACCTTTGAAGTTTCAATGTAACTTTGAATTTTTTCTTTTTTTTTTCAAAAAAAGAGACAAGCGCGTGAAATTCAGTAATATATAAATTATGGTCATTTTGTGATCGGCAGTGGAGCATCACAAATCTGAATAAAGCTTAAGTTTGTTTCGCACAAAGTCTTCCACACATCCTGTGAGGAGATACTTCATCCTTTGAGCAATATGCTGCTTTTCTAAGCAATGCGCAGATGAGCAAGAGATTTCAACAATTCGAACCTGGGATCTAACTATCTTCCATTCCTTATAAATTACATTTTTCTTTAATAAACTTAGCCAGGATCTGAGCCCTTGCTGAGCATCCTATTTGCAGAGCTCCCCATTATACATTACGTTTTCTGTTGCTCTGCTTTACATTTCTGTCTCCAGCAATCATTAACACGTAGGTTCCTGGCATAGCCATGGGCCATATAGTTGACATCTAAACAAATACTGAACAAAAAAAGATATAAAAGAACAAAAAAACCAAGAAAAATTACCCTTTTTTCCCTTACCATGTTGAATACAGCCATAGTTAATATTATAGCAGTGGTTGTCAATGTAAGAGTGATCCGTGGCCAAGGACGGTTTGCAATTATTCCAGATGATTTCAGGATCCACAACAATGAAGCTGATGCTTTCTTGCTACATTGCTAAGTGCAAAGAGTTTAAAAAAGAGAAATCAAAAATAGCCTTAGTATATTTACTTACTATAAACAAGGGTAGAATAAAGAAGGCTCACGATTAAGGGCAGCATTAACCTTGAAAAATTGTACAGAAGTATTCAACTATTATATTCCCATAAGAGTTACAGATCATGATTGTACATAAAACTAAATGCAAATTTAGTTAAAATATCTGCCATAACATCAATTCTGTTGACTAATTATAATTTGCAACTACCTTATTAAATATTTAATATATATTACTAGTAATAGGAAATATGGAGTTGACAGCAGTGTCATTACCTCTAATATCAGTAAAAAAACAGGCAAACAAACTGACCTCCTCTACCTCAATTGAAAGAGCAGTATTTAGTAGCCTCTGGAAGCTTCAAAACGTAACCTGACTCTGCAAAGTCTGTGACAGAGAGACAGAGGGGTCCTTATGCAGGATATAGTCTGTACTCAGCTATATCCCTGGCAGTCTACAAAACAGTGGGGTTTCTGTGTTTTTCTTTCATTTGTTTGGAGATTTGTTTGATAGTTTATGTGAAAGGTAAGTCAGCAAGGCAAATCAACCTTCCCTAAAACTATCTAGAAAACAAATAAGCATTTTGTACAACAGTTGGACTTACAATTTGACAGAAAGAACATTTAGTGAATAGAATATTTTTTTTTATATATAGTGGCAAAAATTAACAATAAAAAGCTCTGACTCATTTCACCTGCTTCGAAGAACACACTGCAATAGCTTCCATTCATACATGCATAGTGCCCAGAGGCACCAGATGCTCACACAGAATAAATAACAATTTGTGGCACATCCAATAAATATTAATTTTCCCAAAACTTTAGCAATGAGGAGATAAGGTTGCCTAGAAGCATCTTGTGCCCTTTCCAAATGTCAAATTAATCTATACTGAAACCTCTATAAAAAGGCAATAAAAAGTTAAGGAACACAACAGTCCCACAAAAGCATTCGCATTTATCAACTCATTTTCTCTATTTACTTAATATTATCAGAGATCACTTTACATATTGTTTTCACCCCAGCTACAGCACTCATCAGGAAGCACGGGAAGTTTCTGAAATGAGAACTCAAGCACTAAAACCTACTAAATATAAGACTTAATTTACAGCATTTATCTATTAGTTCAGGTTCAACAGCTTTGGCACATCATGCTAAATTACACTGTTACCCAACACATGTGATGTAGTTTGCATGAAGGTCTTTGTCATACTGCATGTAACTATTTCCCTCCTAATTACACACTACTTGGACAATTTCACTATATATCTAGAAGCTTTTTACATATTGTTTCCCTTTATAACAAAGCATTTTACATACTGGATTGGACAGATTCTGAATGAATGAAGTGATTTTCAGGAAGGGCAAAACAGTAATTGGGATCTCAAGGATGGACAAAGAAAAGGGAAAAAAATGGGCAGCTTTATATACACATTACTCCTCCCCCATATTAAAAAACCAAACACATAACCTCAAGGGACCTGCATTTTCGAGCAAGAAACTCCTGCTCAAATTCCTTTTTGAACTTCCAAACCTTGTTCTCCACCCCTAAGTACACAGCAAATTTCAAGATAATTTGAATCCACATGTAGATTTTAGAAAAGTTTTGTCATCCTTCCCACTTTAATAAAGTAAAAAGCACAAAGCCTAGACTGCTGTGCTGCTGGAGAAGGGGAGAGCTCAGCTGGATGTGGGGAATGGAACTGTGTGAAAATGATTCATTCAGCTATACGTCTAGTCTGTCTAAAGCCTAGTAAGTCAGGAGGCATGTTTTTATGGCAAATTAAAACAGTCATGAAATCATGCCTTAAATTACTCTTTGCCTTTGCCATAGCACACCTGGAGCTCTACTACAACTTCATCTATATTGTTGTGACTTTCTTGGTAGCTCAGAAGTAGCTGGATTGGTTAGGTTAGGGACAAAGCTAGGCAGGAACGGTGAGAAAGTACGAGGAATTTGAAGTGGGTAAGAAATGATATAGATAAAGCAGTACATTGTGTTGGAAAACTTACAAGAAGTTTAGGGGATGGGACACAGGAGAGGAAAGGGAGGGATAAATGTGGATCAGGGAAGAACAAGCACAGGTAAATGGAGAAGAGAGGGGATGAAAGGAAATGACCACATGTAAATGACTAAATGAGTCGATTGTGTATTCTTATTAAATCTTATGTCTAACCACCTTCTGTCTAAGTGCAGTCCTTATTCCGAACCCGCACGTGTGCAAATGCTAGCAAACGTCATGCTGGCCTAGATGGCGAGTAGCACAGGCTGGGTGCCAGCCGCTGGAGGGGGAGCAAGACCACCTCTCCGGGGCAAGAGAAGACCTGGGTGCCAGTAACTGACCTGGAGAGACACAACGGGTGTGCGAGGAGTGTGTGTGTGCGCAACCATTAGGAAACCTCAGCTGGCCTGGCGGAGAAGTAGATCTACGTTTGGAGAGAGCCAAGGTTTCAGCCAGTCACTGCTTAAGGCTGGGGGGGGGGGCAGTCTGGGCATGGATGTTGTATTGACTTAAAAGTCCACACTGAGTGATCCACAAAGGCGAGCGTGCCGGTGGTTCATGGCAATCGGGGGGGGGGGGGGGG
>JANZLQ010000030.1:534026-557973 GCA_026212715.1 Elanus axillaris | reverse complement strand
GGGGGGTGTACTCCACTAGCCAAGATCAGTCCCATCAGCCAGAAAGGCTAGACCATCAGCACCAATCCTATTTGCGTGAGTGCTGCCTGCTGTCTGGGTGCTGGAAGAGAGCTGCTCTCTCCATGATCCCCATGGTTGGTCCTGTGTGTACAGTTTATGCCTGTGTGCCCATTGGGAATACAGGTTCAGTCTCATTACCGGTTGTACCTGGGACACAGTACTGACAGACTCCCATCGATGGGAGTGGGACAGCAGGATCCTCTGGGTCTTTAACTCCATCAACTGGGCTCCAGGAGACCAGAAAGGAGCCATCCCCCAGCTCCTGAACTCCACCGGATCCAACAAGCTCTAGCAGCTCTTATTTTCAAGTTCAGAACTTTAAAAAACATGGCTCGAAAACAGATGAAAAACAATGTCATAAAAAAAGATGCTTTCAAGTTTTTCTAGTGGTAAGCAATACAAATTGATGGTTCCCTCCGCACAGATGATCAACAAAATTAAGTTTCACACAGAAAATCTCTGTTGAATCCCAGTATTTAACTACACAATTGTTCGTATCAAATGATGGAGACTTCTCGGACTTTTCTACTTTAACGTCAATGCTTCCAATTGCTAAATTTGAACTTTCTTCATTTTTAAAGCAGTCATTGCAAAAATTACAGTACAGAATTGCTGAGATTACTTAGCAATGTCCATGCTGAGAACTGCATTTATTGCTGAGGACTGCTTTATTGCTTTCCAAGTAGCTGTAAACTTTTGAACAGACTTATGTAACTTCTGTACCAAAACGCCTTGCGATAATTCTAGATTTCCTTTGTTTACAAGATTTTTATCAGTATCACCTGACTTTGCTAATGTATTTTAGCAGGCAGGAACTAACCGGACTGATTTTCTGCATTTCTTTCAAAAAGCTCTTTTTCTGCTTCCATTTAAAAAAAAATAAGTTTTTATGTTCTCTGGGCAACTTTATCACTAAGAAAAGTTCTGGAGAATAAAGTAACTTTGAGGAAACAATGTATCATTCAGCCAGTGTGATTAATCAATAAAGAGATTCCATTATTCCAGCTGCTATTGCTAAAATTACAGATATTGCTGGCTCTGTCCTGAAGAAAAATGCGTTGTTAGACTGCAACTTCAAAAAACGAATTTGTAGGTAGTTATTTCCACTCATAAAACAGAACCACAGCAGAACTCAGTGACGTGCTTCTTGACAGGCTGTTTAACGCACAGCTCTGAGTCTTGGAGACGAAGGACCACTGTTTATTTGGTGTATCTGTCATGCCCACCTGGTTTGTTCAACAGATGACAGGTCTCTCTAACAGCAAAGACAGCAGCCTACACAGGTTAAGCCAATGAGACTCCTGAAGGGAAAATTTGTGACAAAACCCTGATTCACACTAAAAATCTTTAAACTATTTAGCAGAAATTCCCTGGAAACATGAAAGAATACACTGTCGATCAATAATTCTCTATGTGAATTAACCAATGCGCTGAACTTCATTTCACTTTTAAGCAGTCTAAATCCTGTCCATACACCGTACAACTGCAGCAGTTCAGTACTGCTGAAAATTTAGGGAACTGCTGGAAGCAGAACTGGAGTGGTGGGTTGATCACCAAATTCAGACTCTTAATAGCACTGGCAGAACTATGCAGGTTTATTTTGCTGATTCAATAGCTTACGTCAAACACTTTTTCAAGTAAATGTTATGTCTCATTTGCAATTTTCTTAAGAAAATGGAGAATGAGGTGAAAGCAAGTAATCATTTCTAGAAAGCATGCAAGAAGGGTAAGACATCAGATCTCAGTAGCATTAGCTTCTGTGTTTATTCTAAGTGGAGCTGGCAGAATATGGTTCAGTGTTTATCATTTACCAACTAGAAATAATAGGTATTTGTAGTATGAAAGATGACTAATGTATTACCTTTTCATCTGAACATGTTAAATCTGATATGACAGCTCAGCACGATAGTGAGTAATAACTTATTTTGAATATTCAGGTTATTAAAATATATCCTGTGTTGTCTTTCCACACACAAAAACCTACTTCAGCATTTAACAAAATGAATGCTGTCTTTCTGAGTGAGATCAAGGAACTGGTGCGAGAATTAATTGTGACAGCTATGTTGTAGATGAAAGACAGTGTCGCAAGAGCTGTCACACTTCTCCTTCACATGCTAGCAGAGGTTGGAACATCTTGGCTGAAGACCTCTTATTTACAGAAAGCCAGTGAATCACATTTTCTATAGTTCTATTATTGATCTTTTCATTTTGCATTACAATACAACTTAACATTTTGCTAATACTGATGTTACAAAGAATGGAATCAAGAGAAACAAAAAGCACCCAAATTCAGGGTATTTTCACATGCTTGTTTTCACTCAGGCTTGAAGAAGACACCAAAGTGTAAATCCAAAGAACTGGCTCACAGTGATTACAGTGACCTAGGCTTGAAGAAGGGTGATTTTTGTATGGACACACAAGTTTATATTTCACATACTTTCTAATGGTCTTATTGTTGACAAAAAGGAACAAAGTACTTCTAAAATGGGTACTGCTTTTGAACTCCATGGTAGCACCTGTAAATCTAAGCCAGGCATTTTGAATCATACAAAATGCATCCAGGTAAAGAGTCTACTCAACTTATGTTGGATACATCTGGTTTGACAAAAGCTAGAATCCTGAATAAAGAAATAACAGGAAAAACTGAAATTGGTATCACATTTTTAATTTCACCACACTTTGCAGGGTTTGTTATCTTTCACAAAGGGTCATGTTAAAATGGCCATGTGGTTGACTTCAACTATCTCATTCAAAGGAAAGAACATGGCAGATAGCCTCATAAATATGCCTATAGGCACCCAGAGTCCAGTCCTGGTACTTGCTGTGCTGCCTTCCTCATTCAAGAAAACATACAGTCGCTGTGTTATATGCTATTTTAAGGTAAGACGTTTTCAGTGCCTCCCGTCAAAGTTTTTCTTTCACAAGAAATATTTAAAGAGCCACTGGTTTTGAGAAAGAGCAAATCTGAATGACTTTTTAAAGACAGTGCTCAGGGCACTAAGCTAGAGGAAGGAGTTCTGAATGCTGCGTTCTATGTTGACCAAGTCTCGGTCTCCAAGTAAGAAGGTACCACCCAAAAACTGCCTCTTGCAACAGGAGCCCTCATCTGTGACCATGTTGCAGTACTTACACATCATGGATATCACCTCTCAGGTAATACATGTAAAAGAATCTTCAAAACAATCTGGATGCTCTCTGCTTTCATCCTTCTTATTAATGAACTGCATGTAGGAAGAATTGTTTGCATACTGGAGTGTTAGTAGTAGGAAGCACACTTGGATATCTCTTTATCTGGAGGTAATTTACATTCTTACTGTGCTTTTTTTCCCTAGCGTTTGCATTACATTTTCCAATGTATCATTTAGGTAACCAGATCTCTTGCTTCCTTGCATTCACATCAGGACATAAAACACCTTTAACAGGTACCCAAGTCTGAGGCATTCACGCTCATTTTATGAACTCATCTATACTTCAAGAAGATAAAGAGAAGAGACATGGAAAATATACAAGCTAAAGGACAACCACTGTTCTCTATCTGCATGTAATTTGGGAAGGAAACCTCTCAAGGAAAATCCAAAGAAAATATTCAAAACTAATAAAAAAGAATGAGCCAACATTTAAAATATGAAAATGTAAGCCAGAAAGGATCTTTAAGGCCAAAAATACTCATAGTCTCAAGATTTAAGTCAGAATACTGTGATTATCTAAAAAAGTAAAAAAAAAAAAAAAGCATAGGGTCAAATAAGCAATTAGACTAGAAAAGATATAAATCCACTTATCCACTTCAAGTTTCAGGACATATGCCAATTTTAGCTAGGACCGATGAAGGTTTAATGTCCGTGGGGAAACGGCTGTTTCTATGAGAACGGTCAGCCCCCCCGCCCTCAGCCTGTTTGCCCAAGAGCAGCAGGTGATGACACGCCACAAAGGCAGGATCTGCTGGAAGTCTGTAACCACGTTATTTGTCCTACCACTCTGCTGCATCATTTGATGGAAACATTCCTATTCTTATTTAACGGTTGATGCTATCACTCCACAACAGATTGAGTTGGACCCTGCTGCAGTGCTGCCGAACAGTAAAATCAACTAATAATGAACTCAGAGTGAAAGAGTGAGCATAAATCTCTTCTTACAATATTGTAATTAAATTCCGTAAGCACTAGTAATTTCAGCATTGCAGTCTGGATTTTTGTTTGGTTTTTGTTGGTTTTTTTTCATTTACCAATGAAATGAAAATCATACAGAGAAACTTGTTCAAAGTTGCTTTTTGTGTGCCTTACTTTGTGGTGGTGACAGCCATTTATAATCGGTGGAGACTGAGGGGGCAAAGTGCCAAAGTATTGAGACAAGCACATAATGTAGTGACAGCCAGGTGTCCCACTTTGAGCTTCGATTTTGCTGCCTTTGCCAGGCAGAGAGAGGAGGAGGGAACAAAAAGAGTGAGAAACAGCGGAGGAAACACCGAGGGAGGAGGAGGAGGAGGAGGAGGAAGAGGAGGTGCTCCATGCTGGAGCAGATGTCCACACTGCAGTCCACAGAGGACCTGTGCTGGAGCAGTTGGGTGTTCCTTGAAGGAACTGCAGCCTGTGGAGACCCCACACTGGAGCAGGGGGAAAGTGGGAAGGGAAGGAGCAGCAGAGAGAAATGTCTAGGTACTGACCACCCTCCACCCCTCCTTGTGCTGCCTGGGGTAAGGTACAGGAGCGTGGAGCAAAGGAGCGAAGCTGCCTTTGGGAGAGGGGGAGGAATGGCATGGCTTTAATGTTTTGTTTTGTTTTTACTACCCAGATCTATTTTAATTGGCAATAAATTAATTTTCCCCAAGTCGAGTCTGCTTTGTCTATGACAGTAATTGGTAAGTGATCTCCCTGCCTTTATCTCAACCCACGAGCTTTCTCATCCTATTTTTCCTCCCCCGTCGCGCTGAGGAGGTAGAGCGAGTGAGCAGCGGGGCGGGCGTCTGGCCCACAGCCAAGGCTAACCCACCACAGTTCATCTGTCGGGGTCAGCCAGGCCCCAAAATGCTCTTCTTTTTTTTGGTACATTTTTAGAAAAGAGACCTTTGGTGATTTTAAACTCTGTGACTACGTGCAGGTGTGTGTACACACAGCACATCCACATTTACTCAAGCATTCTGCAGGGGAATCCAAAATGTACCCCTTAAGAAAAAGAGGTGGGAGAGACCCACACCGGACAAAAAATACCGCAAAACCAAACCCAATCAGGATTAGGACAATAAAGCATGATTTCTGTTAACATTGACACTGTAGTGTTAAAACCCAGATAATGATACTTGTTTGCTTGAGAATTTCAGGGTTTTTCTTCTGCAATGGAAGGATTTGCAATTATGGGTCTGATACTGCAATGGACATGCTACTGAAACGTAACAGAGCATGTCACTGTGGTTACAGCTGCAAACAATACTCGGATTTTGACATGAAGGAAGAAATCTTAGGGAGAGGACAGGGGAAAGATAAACCTACCACCTCATGTGTTAGCTGCCTCCCATTCGTCGCCTTACAGAACTATGTCTACGCTTGTGAAGGAAAGAGCACTGCATCAACTACGGTCATAACTTACTTGCTGAAAGGCTTCTTAGCAGCACAGCTTCTGCATTAGAGCAGCTGAACTCATAAAGACATAACAGCCCCTAGACATAAATAGCCCCTCTTCAAGCCATTTAGGTTAGAACATGACATCTTGCAAGTCAACAGAAATTAAATAATAGGTCTCCATTTCTGGGACGTATTTACAGTATGTACAAGACACAGGAAAACCATCACTGAACGTAGGTGTTAGATATTATTCAAGTGGTACAACTCCTCAACTCTGACTTGGGATATTTGCTTAGGCATCCCTTTAAATGCAGAAAAATATGGTTGCATTCCTCCTAAGCTACACTATAAATAAAAGCCCCAGGAGAGTTTGTGTCCTAGCACTTCTTCATACCATTTCATTGGCACCTCTTTTTCCTACAGGAAAAAGGCTGGGTTTTCCTTGAAGGATTTTTTTTTTTTAAATTTGCTTATTCAACAGCAGTACTCTTACCCCACCATTTTACTCTTATGTCAATAACAAACAGCAATCAAGTATGACATTACATGAGAATTAATTTTTGCTGTTACGTAATAGCAATACCCCTAGGACCTCACTCCAAGGATTTAAAATATTTAAAAAGTACTGTTGCATTGTATCTCAGATGAATTTCTGAGCAGTGGCAGCATCCCTACTTTATTGGAAAGACAACTGAAACGTATGTTAATTACATTTTCTTAAAAGCATGTCCTGGTTAATTACAAGCCTCTCAAGGGAAAAGGGAGAAATTATAAAATCCTGCTTCCTCTGTTTCTTGCTTTAACTGCCAGGCCACCTTTCCTTACTGTTTTACTGCATAGTGATGTAATTGTCTTTCCCATGTGCATGTTTTGCTTTTTTATAAAAGATCTTTCTCTCAGCTTTCTCCAGGGGAGCTTGTGGAAAGATGTGAAGATAGAGAAATGGGGATCAAGTGACAAGTATACAGATAGTTTTACTCCAGATTACATGCCAAATTCAAATTGCATTCATTTTCTTACAAATCCTGAAATACCTTGTTCTAGATGGAGTTATATGTTGGATCTATTTCAGAATAACTGAAAGAAGGACAATAATATTTTTAAATTACATTGCGAAATGCTGAAAGGTTTGCCCAAATCTTGAATTAAATGAAATTCTCAAATTCAGCACATTATTTGGTACGCTAACAGGCACCAGTAACACCTGGACCACTCAATGGCAAAATTAGAATTTTTCTATAAAATTTTTATATATCAAATTAGATTGTTATCATGAAATAGTCTCTAAACTCAGAAAATGGTCTTACACAAAACTTAAATACGCAGTTCCCTCAAACTGAAGCATTGATGAGTCAACCCCTCTAAGCACAATAGCAAAAATTTTTGAAAAGACAATCCATCAAACAATAATGCAAACCTCTCAGAGGATCCAGCTTCATGGAGGAAAAGGAATATCAGTGTAGATACAGACAGTCACTGCACTGGCATTTTCTGTTTTTCAAATAAATGAGGACATTTTACAGTAAGTTAACACTGACAAAACGATGTCCTCAGAAGTCTGAGCATGCAAGCCTTTCTCATTTAAGTGGTACTCTGCAAAGGCAGAGTGACTTGGCAAAATCAGAACATGTTATTTAAAAGAAACCATTAACTACTGGATTACATTTCCTTGAATACCTACCAAAAGCTGTCCAGCAAAGCAGATAAACAAAATGAAGGAAAGCAAGAGAAATGCTGCCCCAAATGAAATCCCAAGAAGAGATGTTCTACAAGAAAAGGAAAACATGTATTAATTTCTCTGTTACACATTTGTAACATGACCTTTGTGTATAATACTGATGATAGGAAAAATTACCATGTGCAAGTTGCAACTTCCAAACATCAACACTGTGGAAAAGCAATTTCAATCCTTACCAGAATGACAGGCCTTTTTCCTGCCATTTTGTCAACGCAGGAATGCTTGAATTGGCTTTAACTCTGACTTTGTAAAACTGTTACCATGAGAAGATAATAATTTCCACACAAGTAATTTAAATGACAGAGTGTATTAACTGCAGCAATGTTTTGTTTTTACTTTAGAAAGCCTGTATTAAAGAAGCTCCTTATTGCTTTATTTTATGCTGTTGATTTTATAATAATTTAAGAGTCTGATAGATACACAAGAACAACTTGTTGGTAGTATACATTCCCCTGCAAAGGTAGAAAAACAATAGCATGGCACAGAGATGTCCAGTTTTCAGTGTCTGGTGGCTAAAACCTGTAGTATCTGTGATGCTGCAGCCTCTTGGCCAGCAAAGGCCCTAATACAGTGACTGCTATTTCATGAATGGATAGGGTTTCAAAACCTCTGAAAACTCCATTTTGTATCGAATGTGACAGTCTGACCAGTAGCTTCTGAAGTATCAGAGGACGGGATAGAAGTAAACACCATGAAGAAAAAAGAAAAACAACAACAGACTTTAGATTAAAAAACCTGAGTATTCTATACTCTCCCTGAAATCATCCTTATTCACGTGTTCGAGCTCATCTTTTTCTTGTGTGTTATAAATAGGAAAGTCTACCCAAAATAGCACTCAGTAAACAGAAACAGGGATACATTAATAATCCGTGCATGCATTCATTCTGCAAATGTGGAAATCTCTCTATATGAATAGCACAGTAGAGCGTAATTGTTCCATCAGGCACCACATGAGAGCTACTTAGCACGGCTGCCTCGGGAAGGATGCAGTGGGACCTAATTATGTTTAATGAATGCCGAGAAGAGATCAGAAGCTCTGGACCAACTGAGTTGTTTAAGCAAGGGAACTAAATGACATCATGAAGTCTCTCACCTGAGCATCTGCTTTAAGTTTTAACCACAGTTTTGACATTTTTACAGCACTAAGAAATCTCTCGCAACTCCTTGGAGCACCAGCAAATATCTTGTCAAACCTCATATGCTAGAAATACTGGCATGAAGTACTAGAAATAAGTTTTGTATCCCCTTGCTTTTTCCACAAAACTGTAATAAATGTTACATTTTAAGTTAGCTCCTCCATAAACATATGATTCAGACTTAAAAAACATTACTAATAAAGCATACATCTCTTCTTGAGAGATGCCAATGTAAATTCAAATTTATACATTTTAGAAACTATAATAATAAAAATTCAGGAGTAGAACTCTATGGAACAATTTACTTAGATTAGGTACAAATATTGGAAAATATTTTGATCTGTTTTAACAACAGTGTTAGAGAAGCTATTTTCAGGAATGAACAAAAAAGCATTACTTCACGATCCAATTTGATGCCATATTTCTGCCATTAAAAGCATTTTGGAGAGTAATTTAGGAGCTTCCCTGCCAATCATTCAGAGCACCTCTTATATGCTAACTATTCATCAGATTTTGGGCTGATGTGAACAGCAGATGAAAAACAAACAACTGGCAATTCACAACATATATTAATCTTGAAATAATGTTTCTTTTAGAAGTTATTTCAAAATCATTATTGCTTATGAATACATGTTCTGCAAGAATTTCTCACTGAGACTGAGGCAGTGAACTGTACATCAGAGTGTGTAAAACTACAGTCTCTACTCTCCAGAATTTAAAACCTAGTAAGCAACAGAAGAGATGAAGGAAAAGGAATAGAATTAACAGGCTTATTTTTTATATATGCCTAAAGACTTCCAATCATGTATGTCCTTCAGTTAGATTCAAGTAACGATTCCTGCATTTCGAACTATTGCTATTCTCTCTCTGATATGAAGGATACAAAAAAGGAGCCTGCACACCTTAAGAAATGATTCAACACAAGAATAGCCTTATGATTAAAGTTTGGAGTACACAGAATCATAGAATCATAGAATCATTTAGGTTGGAAGAGACCTTCAAGATCAATGTAATTACGTCTTGGTGGTAACATTTTAACTGAAAAATAAAAATTTATTATGAAGATAAAGATAGCAAAAAATGGAGAAGAGAACATATCATCTCTACACTTTTGTAACTTTTAGGAAAATATGTGACTTATGGCACACGACCCTTAATGAGGTGTAGCAAATTTCCTTAGCTTGCCAGTTAATTAACATTCACGTTTTGAACTGTTTGGCTGCAAATTCTCTTGAGGTGCTAAAATCATAAGGAAGTAATTACAAATGACAATTATAAAAGGCAATACTGCATTCAGACTTTTTTGGTATCTAAGAGTTGCTATTTCTTTCTTAATTCGACTGACAATTTCACTAAGCCATCAGTGAATTCAACGGCTACACTGACTAGCTGTATAGCAGCTTCAGTGCTATGAAAAAATCATCTGAGTATTATAATGCCACTTGAGGTTTTTAAAATCAGAGGCAGCAGAAAAATAGCTAGTAATGATTTTCCTTCATTTATACTGTCTTCTATTTTACACACCTGCTTTCAAAGTTTTTAAGTACTACCTTTTCTACAACGAAATTCAGCTGTGACTGGAAATACTATGCTCAGGCCTCCTAACCACCTTCCATGGGCAGAACAAGACGGTTGTTAGTTTGGCATGGCTCAGGACAAAAGGACATGCTTTCCTGAACACAGCAGCCTCAGAGAGCAAAAACTGGGGAAGAATCTTAAATGCAGCCCCAAATAAATCCCTTACTCAAACAGCACAAGAAGTAACTCCTGTTCAATGGGAATACCCTTTCATCAGTTCACCAGTCTGCATTTCAAAAAACAACAGTACCAATTCCATGTTAGCTGACTGTTTCCCTAAATAAAGAACATAGGGTCGTCATGAATTACTAGAGAAACCTCTGTCGCTTGTTAAACCAAGAATGCTAGAATGCCACTGAAGGCCTGTTCCGAGGAAATGTAATGATCGAGATTCACTGGCATTTTAATGTCACAATAGCGACTTACATTTCACCCCAAGATATTGTTTACTTGATTAAATTTATATTTACCCCTTTGAGTAAAGTTTACTATGAAAACACCACATCAGTTTATTTACCCTGGGAAAATTAATACATTAATAAATTATTTCAGCCTTGAAATAAACGTCTCATGATCTTGGAGATATTACTTGCTACTTCCAACTTGCTGGATGTTACTTACTATCAAATATCTCCAAATCTACTTTAAAGCAGCAGGTGGTGTGCCTGCACAGAAATCAATGACATTACACTGCTGCAAAACCAGATTACTGGAACAGTGAATCAATAAACCCCAATGACAGATGTCGTTTATCTCCCTGTCTTCATTAGATCACCATTTAAAAACCCTGTAGAATTTATGGAAGAAAACAAAAAGGCTAGATAGAATTTTGGACTAAACTATGTTCTATTTATTTTTTATTTATTTATTTTTTGCTGGAAGGAAATAACATTTATGGCACTAGAGTATGTTCAATTTCAGCTACATTTGTGATGACTACATACGCTGCTGATTTTTCAACTTTTTTTTTTTTTTAATTTGCAATGCTCCCGGTTTTCCAGCGAAGATACAAATGCCTGTGTAATACCTTGCCTTTCTATCTTCCATTTCTGCATCTCTTAAATTAAGCCACAGACCCCGTGAAGCTGAACACCATTCATGTTGGTAATATCTGATTTTACACTCTTGCTTTTACAATTTAATAAACAGCCCTATAAAAGGACCTAAAGATAATTTACATTTTGGTAATGAAAATAGTAAATCCTGTGTATCTTTTGCTCTGATGTTAGAAAGACATCATGTAATATCAGCATATGCTTTTACAAGTTGGAGGACTCTTTCCTTAGTTGACTACAGCTCCCTAGCGTTCACTGACTTCAAGTATCTGATATATTTTAATGAGCTACACAATTGGTTTAAGAGACATAATAAGGATATAGCAAAATGCGCATCTTACTGCATGTATGATAGGTGATAAATCTAGATTCATTTTCATGACTGAAATCAAAACAAAAAACAGATTCATAAATCATACTGCTGGAAGGGACTAGTTAGATCCAAGTTTAGTTTTTGGTATATCACGAACCACGAATTTCCCTGAATTAATTCCTGTACTAATCAAAATATAGTATAAGCTTGTAAATTATACTCATGCAACATGACAAATAAAATTAGTCATCAGCCTTAATTTCATATTTTGCAACAGTAATGCCTAAAGTCAGACTCAACCATGTGCAGGATACTGCTGAACTCTCGATAGAGTGTCCCTTTGTGGCTTGTGCTTCCATGTTAGAAACTAGCTGGGAAACCCTTTGCAAAGAAAATGCTGTTAAGATCTGAATAGAAGTCCATAAAACTTTATACATGTTATAAAACAAGTCTGCAGTATGGAAAGTCAATTTATAATGACCTAACAGTTCCTTCTGGCTTGGAATTAAAATGTGAGTAAGTACTACAGCAGAAGACCAATCAATCAACTGAGGTTATAAATACTAGTCCTCAAAGTGCTGCACAGGAGAAAAGACTATGAGTGAAGAAATACTGTATCACAGGGAATATACAGTGTTGGCTTTGGAAACAACTGCTATAAAACAAATACCAACTTTCCACTATGTAAACAATCAACAGAAAAATTCCATTTTAAGAAGTCTAATAAAATATTCTTCACTGGAACTGTCTTCCCATTTTCTCAGCCTTTCTAGAATATGCATAGATAGAAAGATAGCTGATTTATATGCAGGAATATAAATTAGTTCATAATATATAAATCCTGATAAAAATAATTATTTCAGCAATTTATTATATTTTAAAATTAGTTTTTAAAAGACATTTTATGAATAGTAATGCTCTGTTTGCATGCTGAATAGAGCAGTATCATCAGAGTAATAAGTTAAATACATTTATGTAATCACAGTCCCAATTGTGCAATCCATTTTGTCCCACTTCAACATCCAATTGTCACACTTATTTTACATGCAATTTTAGTTACACAAACTTATAGCTTGTATTACTTTCTTTTACACATATGAATTTCATTCCTGTCATCATCACACATTTTTAAATGCAAAGAGAAAAACTAAAATGAATGAGGAATTGATACTAACGCTTGGTACCATGCTATTGACAGGGTTTAAAATTAGAAACGAGCCTAACTTTGAAAGTGGGCTGAAATCCTGAATCTTCTCTATTCAATTTCATTTCCTTGAATTGACCTCTGTAATCTGACAATTTCAAAATTTTTTACTTATACATTTTTATTTTTTACATTAATAACCAAAAATACATAAGAATGAGTACATGTTAAATACCACTTACTTTGGCAATACCAGAATCTGCACAACAAAAATGCAGAAGAATATGAGACAGGCACAAGTCACATAATACTTAAATGCAGGCAGAGTAGTTGCTCGGTACTAGAAGAAAAAAAAGCAAATGTTAAAAAATACAATTTCCAAAGCAGGTAAAATATTACCCAACTGAAATTTCAGCTTAAAGATGCAGATAAGTATAGGCAGTCTTTAGCAACAGTAAATTTCCTGTTGTTCAACGACTTCCACATCCACTCACATAGGGCTAGGGATTGTCAGGCGTAGAGCATTGAATCCTTTTACTTCTTGAAGAACAGCTTAAGTAGCCATGTCAAATGGTTTTGCCTTGTTCCTCTGCAGGACAGCACTATCCCAAATTCACAATAAAAAGTTTAATTAAAAAAAAAAAGTGAAAGCATTTTAAAAAATATTTTTAGGAATTGTGGACCTTGAGCTGCTCTTAAAATCTCAAAAAAATCCAACCCGCTTGTAAATTCATTTCAGTGTTTCACACTTCTCCAGACATTTCCCAATCAAGTCAAGCAACTCGCTCTTTAGGTTAAATAATTATTTTGCTTTATTACCTTGCTGTACTTTCAGGTCCTACAGGCCTTAAAAAGCTCCTGTTTAAATCAAAAGCAGGCTTCTTACTGAATTCTTTAAAGTCAAGACTGGACTGGTGAGTCATTAAAAGAGAGTGAAGAAAGATATTAAAAAGCTGGATCAGAAAAGAACAATTAGTTCTTTGCCATTCCATAGCATTCTACAGTCTAGAAGAGATTAGACTCCTACAGGGAGCATCGACACGGCCAAATGCCTTAGTTCCCTGATTTTCTTCCAAGTCCTGATTCCCTGATTGTCCAAAATGCACGTATGATGGGTTTCTCTCAAGTTCTCTTTCAGGATTTATCGATTAGTACCACCCACATTAAAATCTGACTGTGCTCCTAGGCACACCTTTGATCCCCACAGCATACCCTTTCAGCACTACGGACGCAGCCACACCAGGCCTAGCTGCTTCTCTCTCACGCCATCTTCTAAAAGCCTCAACAAGCCTTGAGACCTCTTTCACCTGAATGCCTTGCCAAGGACGTACAACACATGCCTTTGGCAGCTGGCTGTAAGAACACCATTCTGCTGAGCTGTGAAAGAATCTGAAAATTATTTCAGATGCCTTGAAGTGAAAGAGATCTACAAAAATAATTAAACGTGTATTTCACCATCACGTGGGACCCAGAGGATACTCGCACCCATGCCGTACAGTGTGAACACAGTACAGGAATACTTCCTCCACCCCATTCTCACCAGGTTCACTCACTTATCCAGCCAGTTGTGGTCAAACCTACCTCTGACTTCCCTGAAGGACAGCATAACTGTCCAACTATCAGCTACCCTGTGCTTAGGGTACAAGGCAGAAAGAGGCAACTCTCCAGTCTTCCTGCTGAAGCTGTGTCACTATGTAGAAATACACTCAAGCTCTACAAGGCCATAAACCAAAGAAAAGGCCTGACTTTCCAGGCTAGTGGTCATGACAGTCACCTAAAAGGGAGGGATCTTTCCTTCTGATCATTACTCCAAGGACTAGGAACAATATCATTTACTCCATCTGTACGTACATGTCTCAAACATGTTTTATCAAACATATTAGTCAGAAGAACACTTAGTGTGTTGCATCCAAGGAAGCTAGGCATTTTTCTTAAAAAACATTTATAGTATTGTTTCCCTGGAATGACTGTGCGCAGCAAGTGCATATGGAGAAAACTAATGAGTAACTGGTATCACTACAAGACTATCATTACTAAAGGTGGAGTCTTTGAGACATGGTCAAAGAAAAAAAACACACAAACAAAACCAGTGGAGTTTGATAAATGCCTTTTGAGGATGTAGGTGATGGAACTTAGGAGTCTTTTGCTCCAGTTACATCAAATTTGGAGTATCAAACCTCCTCCAACTTCTGTGAGACCATGAAAAACTCAAGAAATCCAAGTGAACTGCACAGCCCTACAAACAGGAAAGCAGTCGCAGACATCACATTCATAGAATTTCTTCCGTAAATGAGCTAAAATATTATTGAAGAGTTTGAGCACTTCTCCCTGCAGGAGAGGTGCTGCTGCAATGGCTCTGTGTCACAAAAGTAAGGGATATGAGCCTCATTTAGGATGAGGCAAAGAAGGAATCAACTGTGAATATGCAGTGAAAGTAACTTACTTCTTTTTCCAGAGCCTTATTATAGAAAAGAAGTGATATTCTTTGAATGTCTTCAGATTTAAGCCACTGCCTAGAAGAGAAAAGGAACATTATAATTGACATAAGAATAAAGTAGTCCTGTCTTTTTATGAAGCACTATTTTACGCTGTCAAGAACAGTGATTCACTTGGACTACAGCTTTGTCTTGGACTAAGAAGATCCAGACTCTATACTCCCTTATCTTCCAGTTACTGGCTGTTGAATACCTGGGAACATAAAGTCCAAAGACCCACATGTTTCGACCATTTGCTTGCAATCAGTTACTTTTTTCAGAGAATGACACATGGCAAAGAACCATGATGGGGATGAGAAACTCAGACCATGCTGACAGCTCAGGGTGGAAGAAAAAATGGCTCTGTACAAGGAATGTTTGCTTTTGAATCACTTTCATGCAATTTTCTAATTGAAAAGGTTAAAAGAATGGTAATTTTAATACCACATTCTATGTGCAATAATGTCGGGTTTTTTCTTTTCTTCATTCAGGCATAGACTTTACACTTAAAACCATTTAGAAGTACCAGATTATCCTAAGTTTGCTTCTTGATTCACAAAAGCAAAAGATTTAGCTTCACAACCATTCCATTAGATTAACTGATAGTGTTATTTGCATTTTACAGCCAACAACTGAGGCACAATAAGCCCGCACAATTATAAAGAAAACAAAAACGTGATTAGTTTTGTGTCCTAAATGTTGGAAAACTTTTACCTATTTTTTTCAAGTGCTTAGCATTTACATAGTTAAAATACTATTGAATTACTTTGCCATTTGGGGAATCAGGACTTTTGACAACTTATTCTCAGGTACCCGACTGATTAATATCATTTAAGTGATTCATTCAGCAAATCAATACAGGGATAGGTAGAGAATGTAGTTTTGGAATGTGGCATTCAGCCTCTCTGATATATAAGATTGTTCCTTATCTTTCTGCAATTCCTGATGTAATTCACAAAATGCACTGAAACTTTTTCAGAAACCTTCTTTATCACACAAATGTCTTTTATCCCCTAGTTCCTCTGAATTTTATGCACTAATTAGATAAGGCGGGGGTTCTCTGAGATAAAAGAACATACAGTATGATCACACCAATACTTTATTTTAATGCATTTATACAGATGCTTTACTTTTGACATTAAACCATCATTGTTACAATCCACTTATTAGAGCAAGTGTACCTGAAGACACATAAATCTTGCCAAAATTTATATAGCTGTTTTAGGCAAGTCTAGTATAATCAAAGTGCTCTGCCTATTACATGAGCTACCCTCTTTCACTATATTCTTTGTATGACCTATAACTATCAACACTCTTTCCTATAAATAATTACTGAAAAATATTTTCCTAAAGCCAAGTACCTTTTAATACAACTATCAGACACAAAAACCCAAATGTGACATAAAAGCGTTTAATAATTAGCTGTAATAATCAGCTGATTAAGATTCTGAGTAACAGAAATAGGGGGGGAAACATGTAATTCATCATAATTACTGTCCACATTTTTGAAGGGCAGTTCCCTTATTTCATCAGATAAATATAAGAAACCTGAACACTTATTTTGGACTGGTATTGATTCTTCTCTCAGTCTTATCTATTCACCAGCAGAGAACATCAATACCGCCTCCAGCTCTTCCTAGGACACAGAAAAAATACATGCCACATTGCCTTCCCCAACAATTTCAATATGCCATCAAGCTTAGCCTTCTCTAAGAAATCAACCAACCAGTTGAAACAAAGAGATATTAAACTATGATTCTAGGGAAAGTTTCTAATTCTGAGATGTTTCTGTGACAATTGTGAAGCATCAATTTTCACATCACTCTGATTCCCGAGCCAGCTATTTCTTGTGTCTTACTTCTCTCAAATGAGATAATTCTGCAGAGTTACAGCTATGAGTGTACAAACAGTTACAGAGCAAAAATCCCTTTGCCATGAAGATCAAGACAAGCCAAAAACTGTCACACCATGATTCACAGGCACTGTCTTACCCTATATAGTAGAAAATGTTACTGTACAGCCTATCTTCACAATGTGCAGAGCTTCCTATGCCAGTATTAGTGACACCTTTATTGTTTTCAGGCTTCTGTGTGCATGCGGGAGTGACAAATAGTAACCGCCCTCTCATAAACTACACTCTGTTGCAGATTTAGGTTGAAGTTGAAGGAAGGGGAGAAGAGAGGACAAAAACATACTTTTGAGCATTGATTCCATCAATGGCCTGGATCATCCTCTCATTCAGCTCCTCCTCAAACCTTCTTTTCTGTGATTTTGTTCTGAAATGAAAAATGTGGGAAGTTACTTTGGAAAATCATTACACTGTTAATAAACATTAACTTTAAAACAATGGGGTGACAGCTGGCATAAACTTGTGCAGATAACCACAATTTTTTAACATTTATGATGCAATAGCAGCTATAGGCTTCAGGCACACTGAGCCTCATAATAAGCTCTTAACAAAGACAGCATAAGCTACAGTCTGACACACACACACATACAAAGAATCTAGAGTTTAGCTGTCAGGGAGCACTGAAAAAAACAAACACAATAAAACATTTTGTAAAAAAAAAACAAATCAAGAGAGTTCAAGAAATTCTGGTTGAAGGGAAGTCTTCCACGGTGTTACAAATTCATGAAAAAGAATGGGAATATGCTCAAATTCATAAAACATTCCTGTTTCTTGTAGTTATTTTTAAAAATCTCTATCAGAATTGTACGATGAGCAATAATGTGTGAGTGCACTGAGGCATAATGACTATTCTCAACCAAGAGCCTGCTAACTCTTCTTATCTTGGAAATATTTTATTATTTTTAATAAGAAAACTGAGTACCAAGTCTGAAATTAGTTTCAAAAATATGGCATGTTTCTCCATTTATAACTCATAACACAACTCCAATGAAAAAAAAAGATCTTTTCTTTTCACTGAACTCAGCATGAACCCAACAGAGGACCATCAGAATGGGTTTGTCTTTGCTAACACGTCACTGCAAACATCATCAGTCCTTTCAGCAGTTGCACTTTCCCTAAAAATGGAGTATTTTAAATATTGCCAGATTATGTCTCTGCCTCTTGAAAACTTAAATCCAGTGTTAACTCAGTAACAGTGTTTTGTAAGAAGTCAACAGTCAGGTCTGAAATTTGACTCTTTGCTTACTGAAATTCTCTTAACCTACAAATTGAACCCTGTCAAAGGTAACACGGATTTTCTTCAACATCAAATTTTGGGTTATGTCCCCACAACTGATAACCTGTTGCAGGATTCAATTTCATACAGAAATGGTATTAGTGTACTTACAGTAACTTTAAACAACCCAACTGATTTCATCCCTATTCAACACTACCGAACCTGGGTAAGAAAGTGTTCACAACTTATTTTTCACTTATAAAACAATCTGCCTAAGAGAAATAACTAGACAGAGGAGGAGACATTATCTAATCACACTTAATCCTCTCGGCAGAACCCTAACAACATAAGACTACCGTGTAACTAGGTAAGAGCTAAGACTGCCACAAACAGAAGCCTACAGTCAAGCTTCAAACCCCACATTTTCATATTCTAATAAAATACTGATTTTCAAAGTGCTTATTATCATTTCAGCTGTCTCCTGTGGGAATGACTAACTAGCTAATCTAGTATACTAGTTCTATGCCTCACTATGGACATTAGACTCCAGTAGTTTTTCTAGAAACTCCTTCCATAATATGGTGTCAAGACACATGGTAATATCTGTACCTTTTGGATGTATTCTGGAGTGGACTTTAGAAACAGAAAAGCAAGAGCACCTCAGAATCTTAAAGAACTGCATTATTTGCAAATACCACAGTCCAATGATCTTTCTTTTTACCATAAGGCTGATAGAAGTCCTTTTGACATACTGTCCAAATGTAAATGCTCAGTTTTGAAACCAGAGATGGTTTTTTTTAGTATCATGCATATTCAGTCAAAACTTGTTCATCTTTTGGAATTTAGCAATATTTTAGGTAATTGCATAGCTCTCCAGTGATTTGTTGAGGAGACATTTACCAAGCAGAGAGATGGGGAAGGAACAGACAGACTTGTTTGCATAACCAAAGACAATAAAAATACAAATTTTTAAAGGGTTCTTTAAAACAATTTTATGGTATTTGTGATTTTACTTATAATTTTGCAAGAAAGACATTATGTGAAGTGTTACCAGGTCTTTAAAACAAAAAATAACCATATCAGGTTTCTGACAGTGCTAAGCTTGTTTTTTAAACAGATGTCGTTCAACCCTGTTTTCATTTCTCACCATCTTGCCCTAGTCATTGAAGTACCCAGCAGGAGAATGAAAACTTAAAGCTATTGTGATATTGCAAACATTTTGTGTAGCAAGAGCACTACAGGAAGAACACAAAATACCTTTTGAATGTTTACTACTGCAAACGTACTACAGACTTTGAAATAATAAACCACAATGCAAATACAAAGCAATTAACAAAATATATAAAATGTCTCTTTTTGTACACATTATTAGCTGATGTGACACAAATTAGTAATAGCCCTTTCCATCTTCCCTTTACTTACCCCTCTGCGACTCCTCTCAGTTTACCTGTATATAATTTTCTCCCCACTGATAGAATAATTGTGTTGTTAGGAGAAATGAGTAGTAGCCCATCAACATGCTTATACTAATTCAGAATAATGCTATTTGTTAGCAGGAAGTGTATTTGTAATTCCTAAGTAATGTGTCTGCCAAACCTGTTCCCATAGACCTTCTATAGGTAAGAGTTATCAGCTAAAAAAATAGTTTGGGTGAGAAATGGCCCTCAATATTTGAAAGCATGCCTTATATATATATATATGAATGTGTGTGAATGTATATATATTTATATGGACTTTATATGAATAAGGGATTTTTAAAAATTAATTTACCTCTCTCTGCAACGCTGAAAATGATATTGCCCCATGGGAACATCCTAAAAACCAAAAGAAAATACCTATGAGCTATAACAAACTTTGAAAACATTAAGTTGCTTTAAAAATAGTGTTGAAAACAGGGTCAAGTAAGGAGAAAAGTTTCCAATACAAATACTTTTAGCATTAGATTAAAACTGTCTAAAAGAAAAATCCAGCCAAGAGTGAAGATGGAGGTACCTGGAGACAAACCGATCTATCATTACAAACCCTAAATAAGTAATACAACAGTCTGAATCCAAGAATGTTTTGCTTTATTAGAAAGTCACTGCATCAAAGTCACCACTGTTTTAATGTAACCCAAACTCCTGCCAGCTTCAGCAAAAAACATTGTTAAGTGTTTTTGAAAAAAACAGACCTGAGTGGCCAAATACAAGCAATAGTCATTATTTTTATTGATAAGAAATAGCAGCCATCACAGCCACATTTATTTTGTCATTAATAGTGATGGCTGGGTA
The DNA here is from genome assembly GCA_026212715.1 of Elanus axillaris. NCBI lineage: Eukaryota > Metazoa > Chordata > Aves > Accipitriformes > Accipitridae > Elanus > Elanus axillaris. The sequence goes on along the minus strand of JANZLQ010000030.1, from coordinate 537,525 downwards.
CCTTCTGTAATGAACACATCACAATCCGCATTCTGATGCACTGCATTTATTGAACAAGACGGGTTAAGTGGCTCAGTCCTATGTTCTCCCATGTAACAGGAACAAGACTGAATGCAAATGTTAAAAACTATCAGAATTTACCTTTACGTTTGCACTTTTTAGAGGTGGAAGATAACGCAATGTACAAGCTGTGGACTGACAGTGTCTTACTGACAGCATTAAAATAGTATTAGCAAAATGAAAAAGAAGTATTTTCTGTTCAGTTTAAAAGATGTAAAATTGCACTATAGTACTGCAAAACTCGGGCTGTCAGCCATAGCTGATGAGTGGTTAGTGCACCTTCAAACGGCAGATGTTACAGCAAGTATGGTTCCCAGAGAACTATTCTAATGAAGTCCACTCCAGGTACCACAGGGATATTCTAACTTCACAGCCTTTGCTCCAGGTTTGGCCATGTTCCAAATGGAGAATGTGGCTAAACAGCCAATAAATCTCAGGGAACGTCTCTGTATCAAAAGTGTTCCCAAAGGTGCTGCAACTTGCCTTTAGGTTCAAAATGTCTTTCCATAAGGTGAACAGCAGCCACTCCACATGCTGTGACTGGGGCTTAAGCTCAGAGGGTAAAATTGAGTATTTCAGTAAGTATGCTGGACTCCTCATAATTCAGAGATACACTTATAGCAAGACATAGCTCCTTGGAGTCTAATCCAAAGCTCAAATGCCAATGGAAAAGCTCCCAGCAACTTCTCTGCATTTATGCCCTGTACAAACATGTCTGTCTTCTCTCAGAAATAATCAGGTATTTAGCAGTGAGCATCTTTTCCCTTTCAAATAGTGCTAAATTGTATGAAATGACATAAGTAGGCCCCTACTGTTGTGCTAATCTTGCCGTTTTCAGTGGTCATGCTGTCCCTGTGGTGCAAGTGTGCAAATGGCTTGGCTGCTCCCCAAGATTCCAGGTACCGGGTCATGCGGACAGAAGCTCTCATTTTGGCTCCATCAAGAGTATGGCGAGGTCTAATGTGGTGCTGAGGGCTTCGCTTCTCTCCCTGGTTGACAGAGAATAAAAGGTGATATCAGCCTTTGTGTTCATTACCTTTTGAAGCAGTAATGCATCATCTGATACCACATATCTGTATGCTTAGGAACTTGAAAAATGGAAAGATGCTAAGAACCTGCAATTCTTAATGATATTGCTGGGAAATATCAGAGACTTATTTCTGAAGAGCGGGAAAGATTTGCAATGCAAACATTATGTATTTGTAGGCATCAGTAATAGCTCAGATCAGTATCTTATGGTAGCGAATTATTCAATAAAGAGATTAGTGGTCCTGCTCAAAAATAACTCTGGCCACAAAACAAAAGTACTACTAACCTTAGGATTGATTACAAAGTAAGTCTTAACATTATGCTCTTTCAGATATGGGTCCCTCACATCTCCATCCCCATCTTCCACTTTGTAAGCTCCATTCAAATGTGCCAGGGTGACTGAGGTGATGTGAACACGGCTGAAATTATATTTCAAAAGAATGACAGAATCACAAATACCAATCAAAAGCATGATTTGAACCTGATCAACCTTTTCTACTAGCTTTTGTATATACTTTTTATATGCTACTCACTTCATTTACAGTCCCTCTAATCTCATTTTAGAAGTTCTAATGGGCATAAATCTAAAGGTTTCCATCCACAAAAACTACTCCTTAAATCACAGGAAATACTGAGTGCCTGGGGTTTTTTTTCCTCCTAAAGACAGCACCAAGAATTAGTTCAGGCTTCTCCATGAGGGCTGATGGCTGAAGACATGGTACCTATCCATTTCTCCATGATACAAAAATCCACGTGTCCTAAGGTTAATAGAGAAGCCTCTTACCCTGGGACTCCTCCAGCTTCCATGTGATTTGCCAGAGTAACATCATGGGACCACACATCGTACTGCCACTTCTGTAGCCCAATAACGCCACAAAGCACATTCCCAGAGTGCACTCCTACGCGCATATTAATATCAACTCCAGTTGCATCTCTCACTTTCCTGCAGATGAGAAGAAAACCTGTGTTAATATACATAATAGGGCCTTTGTTTTCTTTTAATTTACCAGTTAAATTAGCATTAGAAAACATTTATTTCCTTTCAGCATTGCTTACATTCTTTTTATGCTAGGATTATTTCTATGTATTACCTTTCCTATTATCTATATTTGTTACTATTTGTAGTAAATATTAATTTTCAAGTCTATGTGTGAAGTCCCTTCTTTTTTACTCATCTGAAATTATTTGGGAGGGCTGAACTAAGTAGTGGAAATGTTCAGTCTCATGGTAGAACCTAGGGACTATTTATGTTCTACAGGCAGCTTTTGGAGATCTGGAACTACTGTTATCTGCCCTTCTACCTGAAGACCCTAGTATCTATGTTGGAGACCTCATATCTGTCGTATCTTAGAGAAAGGATGAAAAATGCGGCACCTCAGGATATTTTACAGGCTGGTGGTTCATACCCTTTTGGGGAATATGGGCTCAGTGCCATTCAGGCTGTGGAGAACGTAACAGCCTTCCACATGCTCGATGAAGGCTGTACCCACTAGACGGTTATACAAAGAATGAGAGGCCACACTCGCTGTGCAGACCACATCTAAACCTTTGACCTTTCCAGTGACTTTAGACAGAGCTGAAGTATCTGTTCACTCCAACCCAAATCTCAAAAAAGCCCTACACATAAAATAAGCATTAACCCTTCCAGAAGAAGCTCTTCTGAATCACAGGTGCATGACTAAAGTCAAACAACCAGAACATTTTCAAACATATGTCATATGGGTACCTAACTACATATGTAAAGAGTTATAAAATTATTTCAGATGCCTACAGGCTTATATAGTTCTAAGAAATGGGAAGATCGTAACTTAAGTGGACTTGTGTATTTAAGCCCCAGCTCATGTGAACCAAAACCTAACCAGTAATAAGGAACATGTACATACATTTATCTTGGAAGAATTCAGAGTGATGATGGAAGGAACAAGTATAGAGTCAGAAACCCAAATGGCTCCTGTATGTGAGTCCAGTTCATAGTTCTAGCAACATCTTCAGTCTCAATGATGAGAATCATGAGCTCTGAACCTTCTGAATTACAGAATTAAACTGGCCTGTTTCTTTTTTTTGAAAGGGAACATAGAACTTAACAGGTTTAATTTGATATGGTAAATCCTACTATTACTTAAATTACTACATTTAAGCAGTAGTTCTCAAGTGCCCTTCTTCTGGGAAATGAAAGTAACAGTAGCATGACTGAGAGTATTTTGTTAAACTATGTTTTGAAGTTATTAAAAAGAACAGAGGAGAAGTTTTATAATTCTTTCAGTCCTATCAAGTATTTATTAGTATCGTTTCACTTTGCCATTTTACACTGCTCTCATGTAGCTGACACACTTGAAAATGAACAGCTTGAAAATGATCTTTGCATGACAAACACCACTTTGCACAAGGAATATGACCCAAGCTTAAGAAT
>JANZLQ010000030.1:496591-534012 GCA_026212715.1 Elanus axillaris | reverse complement strand
GGGGGGGAAACTGTTTTAAAAAACTGGGCAAAGTGGAAGAGGAACATTTAACCTCTAGGAATGCTTATTGAGAAAAGCTGCTCTGCTCCTGCAGAGCAAGCCATGAAGTCTGCTCTATAATAAGTTTATAATAAGTTCTCAAGAGTTAAGGAGGGGAGGAAGTAGACTATGTTCCAGAACTGAATCTTCTCTTCTGTCTCACAAATTAGAAAAAACATAGAAGATTTTAAATTAGAAGTATTACTCTGGACCAAATTAGGGTTTACTACTTGTCTCCTGTGCTCCCTGAACAATTGCTATGATGATGCAGGCACTGAATGTGTCTAAGAATGTAGTCTATGACATCCCCGTGGGACACTTGCCTCACCTACACAAGTATATCTGAAACTTCCCATTATTATTTCATTTTTTTGCTCCTGCGGTCTCTCCGGTTTCCCTCAGCACACCATAGTCTATGTGCCCATCCTGGCCGGGCAGTCAAAATACTCATCAAGACCGTATTTTTCCTATTGCAGCCTGACATTTGAGTTGTAAGGATTTATGTTTTTCACAGGCATGGTTAGCTTGCAGGTAGTGGTAGCAACTTTATTTCACACAAGCAAGAGTTCAGGTCATTAGGAAAGCATCTACTCTGTTTACCTGAGCTTTATTCATCAATAATTCCGGCCTAATGTATCTAAGACTCACTGTCTAACACACTTTAACACATACAGTGAGCCTTGACCATTTAATCCCCTGCAAATTGCCAGCTTTAAAAGCATAGATCCCTTTTGGATCAGACCTGCAGGAATTAAATCATACTCCCCAAAAAATCATTTTATTTTGTATCTAGCTTTCAAACTAGTACAACCATCTCATCCAACAGTTTCTTTCACATTCCTCTGAAATGGAATTCATTTCATGCTACCAAATCAAAGACAGTATTTGAGAATGTGTGGCTGAGAAACATATAAATTAGGAGGTCACCAGACAGACAAGGGGGTAGAATTTAGGTTGAAGGAAATCAGCACGTGTATTCACACACAAACATATTTTGCCTTAACACATAAACTCTAGCTTCAAGGCACACAGTTAAGGTAGCCGGCTCTCAACATCACAGGCAGTACTGGCATCTAAGGCTTGATAAGGTGAGCATCCCACTCCTGGGCAAGCAGGCTGCAGACTATAAAAAACATTGGATTTGTTCCAACAAAGAGCAGAGAAGCAAAGCAATTAATCAATGGGACTACTAGTATGTTTAAATGGAAACAATCTGTACCGTAGTGAGGCTGAATTGCTCAAAATGCAGCTACACATCATTAGGAAACAAGACTAAGGGTTTGTTCTACAAATACCTGGCAATTTGGTAGAATTCCTCCTTTTTGCTTCAAAGAGAAATGGAACTGAAACCATACTCAGGTGGTAAAATCTATACAGAACTGTTAATCTAAATAGCAAACTGCTTTATTTCAGTCACTTGGGCACTGAGGGGTCAGTTTCCACCTCAGTAACTGAATATTACAAAAACTCATATCTGACAAAAAAGATATTTTACAGAGTGAGTCGAACATATATTGAGTGACACACTTCCAACAGCAAGAGTATTACTACTTCTAGTTTTATAGGCCACAGAGCTATTTCAGGAGATGCTTCCACATAAAGATGCAGCAGTCACACAACAAAATACAGAGTTGATTAATAATCAGTAATTTTTATTCACCTGCAGGCTGCAACCCTTGACATAATACTTTGAAAGCATTTGAAAACATGGGGTACAGATTCCTCACTTCTTACAGAGATGTAAACAGGCTCTGATAATCAGGCATCTGTCTACAGGAGTGTTGTGGATTCTGACTACAGTAATAAAGTCAGATCAGAATGCACTACACAACCAAAAGATTATTTTCTAGCCTATAAGGCTGCTCTCGCCATGGAGGGCCTTATCATCCGGCATTAACAATGAACATACTTGATAGTAGCTTGAGCAGAAAGTTATTTCAAAGAAAATTGGGAAGTTCTGAAGTGTGAGGAACTGACAGATTGCTCTCTGAGCTCAAGTAAAGCATTGCATTATGATGTGTAAAATTATACTTTCAGTTCTTCATGAAGGGCAAAACTTACGGCTTGAGCTTAACATTGTTTGTCCACCAGCCTGTAACATTCTATACTTTTTTCTCTTAAGTAAAAAAGCATCAGGTTGAACACAAATGCTGTGCAAATGCTTTTAACTCACATTTATCACACAGCACACAGACCTTTTGAAATGTAAACCAAAAAGCTCTCATTTTCACTGAAAGGCTGGAAAAAAACCACAACATTTTTAAGCCAACCAAGGTGGGGAGTCAGAACTTAGAGATAGACACTCTTTTATCTACTGCTCTACTGAAGGGCCATTAGCTTTTTTTCCTAATTTTTTAAATTATAATAATGTTCTAGTATATCTAAATGAACAAGAGAAAGCATCCAGTGAAAGCAACTAAGGAAACAATGAAACTGTAGATTTTAATGCTTGGCAAAGAGAAGTACTGCAAGTACCACTTAAAAAAATAGATTTCTTTGGACACAATGTAAGGTAAACTACATCTGGATGAAGAAAAAACATACTAGAAAAGGCAGCACCTAATTCCTGTACTGAGGTTAGTTTTACAAAAGATCCCTAAAGCAAGATCAAAATCCTAGTTTCCACAGATACTACATCTTCTTTGTGAGTACCTTAAAAGGAAAAGCATCAAATTTGCATTTGTCAACCTACCCATACGGTAACTACCCTGGATCAAATCACAAGACCAGGCAACTGAAACCCAAAACGCTCTTGTGACTACCATCACACACATAGGAGGGTAGTACTTAATGATTAGAGGAATCACTTTTGTATGCCTGTTTAGTTAATCATTGAAACAACACTGTTCAACATAACTATCCATTTCATGATGAGGTGCACACCACACGTACACCTCACAAGGATGAGATAATTTCTTACTTTGCTACCTGGACAGTGGTAAATGTTATTTGGGCAAAACCAACAAAATTGGAACTGAAACTTACAGATGAGCATACCAAGTTTTAAAACCAAAGTCCAATGGTTTAAAAAAACAAATCACACAGGTGACTACCAAATATCCAGACCTCCACATGATACGTATTTTTGCAAAGTGTAGCTCACCTAGATATACTGTAATTTTAGTCAAAGGAAGCAGGAAACTTAGCTTTTCTGCAGAAAAGATACTTGTGCCATTAATAATAACTGCTATAAGTAACAATTTACAGTATTTTAACTCCTAAAAGCTATAAAGAACTTCAGGTATGAGTTACAGACAATGAATTATCTAACTTTGTTTAAAAAAAAAAAAAAGGTGGAAGGTTTTTAGTTGTCTTTGCTCACAAAATGTTTTCTAAATAGGCTAACAGATTCAGACCCTTGCTTAACAAACTAACTGCAATACTGAGCTGAAGTTTCTGGATAGGCGGGTTTAAGACCATTCAGAATGATGTGCAGACATCCAAACTAGGTTCAAGTACACTTGTACTGAAACGTGTCCAGCTTTGGCAGCAGAACTCATCCACGGCAGGCAGCTTACAAGACTTGCCTCTACTCTGCACTGAGAGTTCAGGTAACAGTCAGATGAGGGGGAGTAAAGCTGCACTTTCACAAGACTTCAAAGAAGTTCCATTGTCTTCAGAACTGCTATGTTGCCTATAATCCATTCTCAGTCGACTCTTCAGTAGTAACCCAGAGGAGACTCTTCAGTAGTAACCCAGAGGATTCCTCAAGTATGCCCATAGCTGTACCCTCAGATGCCTTACAAGTGTTAACCCATCAGATACAATTGCATTTCTTTTGTCTCTTTCACCATCATATCAAGCTTCCTGTTATTACTTGAGTTACCTGAAATAAGTTACAACTGCTATTTCAAAAGCAATCACATTAGGATTCTCAAATACCTTGTTCTGTTTTCTGTTTCAAAGACAGAACAAGCACAATGATTTTGGGAAAGAAATAAGGGACAAATACAGCAACCCAAAAATCCAAAATACTGCTAAGCAAAGAATTCTCAATAGTGCCTTAATGTGTTAACTGACAAAACTTTTTAGAAAGTCCTCACCTAAAAAATTAATTACAGAAAAGTTGAAACTAAACCTAAACCTGGGGTTGAGTAAGACAGGCATATTTAATTGCTTATATAACAACATGGGAAGTAGGCATCTCAGCCCAGGAATCTGTAAGCCATTAGAAATGTCTTTGGTAGCTAACTCAGTGTCACTCCACAGGCTCAGGGCTTGAGGCATCTTAATTGTGAAGGGGCTGCTGCTCCTGACCACCACTGAACTCCAAACTCAGGAGGAGCCAGGAGCTCTGGCCTCTCACGGAGCCATTTGACTAACAGGCAGGTGGCAGCATCATGGCTCTGAAAAAAGCAAAGCTTCCAAGTTCTAAGTGATGTCTATTGGGAGATTTACCATCTTGGAATCACAGAATAGTTGAGGTCAGAAGGGATATCTGGAGATTGTTTAGTCCAACTCCTCCTCAAAACAGGGACAGCTACAGCAGGTTGATTAGGGCCGCACCAGTTGGATTTTGAGTATCTCCGAGGCTGGAAACTCCGCAGCCTCCCTAGGCAACCTGTGCCAGTGCTCAGTCACCCTCACAGTGAAAAAAGTGTTTCCTGATGATGTCCAGAGGGACCCTCCCGTATTTCAGTTTGTGCCCATCATCTCTTGTCCTGTTCACTGGGCACCACCAAAGTGGCTGGCTCCATCCTCTTTGCACTCTCCCTTCAGGTATTTAAATGCATTGATGACATTTTTCTCCCTCAGCTTTCTCTTCTCCAGGTCGAACAGTCCCAGCTCTCTCAGCCTTTCCTCATATGAGCAATGCTCCAGGCCCATAATCATCTTTATTGGTGTAGTGACAAGACAGCCTGGCACAACCCAACATCTTAAAACATTTCTTTGCTGAGGCTGAGATCAAGATGACCATGCTGGACCTTGTAGTGAAACACAGCAACTACTGCAGGTCTGAATGTTTCAACCAGCAGCACAGCAACAGAGAACAGCGACAGCCTTTCTATTACTGAATATTTAACAAAAAGTTCAGCACTTACTTAATGGCTTCACACATGTCCAATCCCATTTTCACACAATTCTTGGCATGATTTTGAAGTGATATAGGTAGTCCAGAAACACAGTAATAGCAGTCACCCAGGATTTTAATTCTCATACATTCATTTTCCTGGAGGAAAAAGCAAGGTGAGATGGTCACTTTCAACTTGAATTACATAAATGAAATGTTACTGTTACAAAGACTGACTTAAATGATATTAGTAAACTCATTCTACTTAAGCTTGTTTCAGTAGAGGAGGATTTGGCTTGCTAAAAAAGAAGTGCTGTTAGTTTTGTAGGGATGATTCCTCCATCTGTTATGGTCCTTAATAGGCAGAACCAGGAAGCAAGTTCACTGCAAACCGTTACCTGCAGTGTGGTTCACAGCATAAAGAACTGAGTCAAAGTATCATGTACTCAATCTAAATAAAGTCTTTTTGTTTGAAATATGAAATCAAAAGACCACATTTACATCTTTGACAAAGTACTATGCAATACTTCCTGAAACTAGAATCATAATCTTATTTCTATCTTTTGTACTCTAAGGCAATGCAAAGATTTTTATTTTTATTTTTTAACCTACACTGGACAATAGTTTTGAACTAATAAAAAACACAGGAAGTTTTTATCTGGTTTAGTGTTCCTGATTTTACCTTCACATACAGCATGAATTTTGATGTGATTTTTATAAAAATGACACCTAAATAAACAGAAGAAAATCTTCTGACTGTATTTGAATCTTTTCTGGAGTAATCAAGAGGCTGTAGTCAGCAATTAAAAGTGCTTCAGTCAATATTGTCTCTCTTGTCCTCCAGTCTCTTAAATGCTTTTTCAGAGACCAGAAAACTGACTGTATCAGTCTTCTATCTTGAATTTCTTAATCCTTGTTATTGTAAAAAATCTATTTAAAGAGTTGTTCATCTGCCATTAAGCTTTATCGGGTTCCATGAGCTGTCTCTATTGGTCCTATCAGAGGGAGCTATCTTGGGTTTCACAGATTGTCACGCTGGCAGAAACACACAGTTGCACTCAGACCAGAGCCAGATTTTTTCTTCACACGTTTCAAGTCTAACCTTCCTGCCAAAGCCTCAGAAATGCTGCCTGAAGGTGGAAGAGTCCTGAAGAAGAAAAAATATTTCAGAGATGGCTTACTTATTCAAACTAACAGCAGCAGCCCAGTAGAAACCCACCTTTGCAATCTGATCAAACTTGCCAAACAGCTCATTTAGCATGTGCACCAATTCCCCTGGTGAGCAGTCGCTGGCCAGGCGAGTGAACCCCACGATATCAGCATACAAGATGCTACAACAGAAATGAACAGAAACTGGGTCACAGTTTCCTTCTGCAGAACTCAGATTTATCAATCAACAGCAAAACCTGGAAGTAGGCATTCTGGACTTCACAGAGCTATGCCCATACCCAAAACAATCATGATTAAATGTGGAGCAAAAAGTATAACTGTATTTATAGGTAAACCTACCTTTACCTTTATAGGCATTACGTTTAGAGGTAATATATACCTATATTTACTTTTATAGGTATTACCTTCACAGGTATTACCTTTATAGGTATACCTATATTTAGAGGTATACCTATATTTATAGGTTTTTATAGACATTCTATACCTATATTTGTTACAGTGTATTCAAAAACCAGAAATCTTTTTCCTACTCCCAAATCGGTAATATAATAATAATGGCAAATGTTTATTGTCAGAAATTACTTAATAACTTTTTATCATTTTAGACATTTTCTGTCTAGAATTACCTGTCAGTGATATGCAGCATGGAAGTCTTTTTTTCACTTGTTACTCAGACTATTAAAATTCAATCTTGATTGCTAAGATATTCAAGCCATACACTATGTTTCTATTCACCAAGAAAACTTGACCAATACATAGAATCAGGCTAAGGAAAAAGTCTTTGTGCTCACAAGTGACAATGAGCTTTCCTCAAAAGTCCTGCAATACTTGCTTTAAAAAAGTAATTTCTAAGAATGTCATTCAAATTAACTTGTCCAATCAAAAAAAACCAGGCAAAATAACCTGTAAAGATGAAAGAATATTTGAAATAAATGGTAAATTATTTTTCTAACTTCAACAAATTTATAATTAATAATTAGATTTATCAGCAGAATGTTTTATCTCAGATACTGTGTAAAATACCTATGTGATCAGCTGCCTCTTTTTACATTATGTAAAACCTGAGAAATTGTTCCAGTTAAAGAAAATCAGAAATTTAGAATAATGTAACTGACATGAATTACAATTTTCACTAGTATACATGAAAGCAGGATTTGGTACCTTAACCTGAAAAATTAAGACATTATAAAGAAAGCCTGTTAATGTGGCTTTTTCTAAACAACAAACTGGAACATGGAATTGTTAGCATTTGATCAAATTAATGGATACTAAACATTAAGTTGTTGAAAAACATATTAAACCAATTATTTTCTTAATTGCTCTCTTAACATTTTCTTTTTAAAATTTTTCAGAATGTTGTTGATACAGTTTATTATAGTACAATACCTTACATTGGTGTGCCTTTTGACATATAAATTGTGAAAGTTGTTGGTGTTTTCCAGCTGGCCTGCCTTTGGACCTTGCAACCGCTGAATAATCTCTGCCTTCATTTCCATGGCAATGTGAGCAGGCAGTAAAGAAAGTAGAAGACGCTCCTAAAATTTAAAATTAAATGTCCACAATTTCTTTAACGAAATTAGCATGGAAGCAATACTGTGCAAGGCATACACTACTGTCAATACCCTAGAACATTTCCATGTACTCAGGCATTTGCCTGGTATGGACTCCAAAATTAATCATTTCCTTGAAGAACATGACAGAGATATACACATTTCCAAGTAATAACCAACTTCTTCAAGGTTTTGCGTGTATTAGAAAAAGCTTAAGCTAAACTTAATGTCTGAAGAAGTCATGTGCAGTAATCTATTCGATATCTGAGTAGGATGCAGGAAAGACTGATTAGCAAATAAAGCCAGAGCTGCAAGGACTGTTTAGAGAACTTCAGGGAAATGCAGTCCAAATATAAAATACTTATTTTTATAATGTATTTTAAGTGTTTAGTCATAGTTTCAGCAGTTGTTAGACTGGAAATGGAAAGATAAAATCAGGACACAGAACATATTGAGAATGTTGGACTTTTGCAGACTATTTTGATACATACTCTCTCCCCTTACTTTAATAAGGCAAACTTAAGTTTGACAAACTAAAGTTTTTTGAAAATATTAACCTTAAAGGAAATTGAACATTTTCAAAAAAAACCCACATATTTTTCCGTATCTTTCGTTGTTGTTATACTCATGGTCTTCTCCTTCTGAAGCTCTCTTACATTAGTACATTTTAATTTTGCCCATTTTACCTGTGACAGCCTTTCACCGAGTTCCTATTCCTCTGGAAAACTGGATCAACAAGGGAATAGCTAGAATGCTAAAAAAAACCACCAACCTTCCTGTTTTGATCATACTCCACCTCAAAACTGAACATGAATTTCCCATTTTCTCATAGGCAGCCCAGAGTGGCCAATTCTGGCTAAGCGCAAAATCCAGAACCCTGAAACAGTGGCGAGGGGGAAGGCAGCTGTAAAAGCCCATGACGGAGGCAGAGAAATAAACAGCTATGCCATAAAAGATGACAACCTCAAAATGTGTATGGTCTGCAGGGGTTCCTCACAGTGATGTGCTCTCTTGGGTTCTCAATACGCATTCTTGCAGAGTTTGCAGTTCTATTCGTGAAGGTACCAGAAGAAGTGTAACCATTAATCCAACGCTCGGCCTGGGATAATTACTCCTGTTCAGGTCTAATGACCTTGAGTAGAGCATAGCAATAACAGGGCTACAGACTCTCTGGTACTTGCAGCTACTTCAGCTATCTACCTCTGCCACATAGAATGAAGACTTCCCATTCTTCATAGCATTTGTGTACCTGTTAGCATAGCATTAACTTACAGGAGGCCCTATGAAACTTATTCTGCATACACATTGTAAAAAAACTCTATTTCAGTGAATCAAGCCAGAATTTTGCTTTGTTGCCAAGTAATACTGAACTAATCACTTTTTTTTTTCTTTTCACTTTGGCGAGATCTAAAAATAATTTTGATTCACATATGTATGGACTGTTCTTTATTTTGCATACTAAGGCATATCACATAAACAGTAAGACAAGTCATGAAGTAATGTCCAAAGTAAAGCATACCTGTCTCTAGCCTGACTAAAGGAGGCAAGAATAAAATAAAAAAATGTACTGTTTTTCTACTGCTCGGATCTCAGATTTGACACATTGTAACTGAGAAGAATATATACAATTGACTTTTCATCAAAACGTTAATGTGGCTTTACTTCTTAAATGCAAGATTAATTTGGTATGTTTAGGCATTTTAGCAAATACACATCCAACAGGCTGATGTATTTTCATTTCTAATGTAGTCCGCTGGTCCTTGGTGGAGGTATTTTGCTAACCTATAAAGAATGCCTGCAAAACCAGTCAATTTTTTCCATAATGAAAGCTTACTCTCACAAGCTGCTCTTTATCTAACAGAAAGTTGTTGTCTTGTGATGTACAGGATGGGTCAGGACTTGTTAGTAATTGCCATTAAATAGTTAACAAAGAGGTAAGTGCTCTTTGCTCCAATTTTACATTACTGTGCTCCTGTTGTAGCATGGCTAGTAAATGCAAGGTAGTTCACTATCTTCCTATGACTCTGCTATGATTCCAGGCACGCAGTGAGGTAGACACTCTGCATTCAGGTTACTGCTCATGTCTTTGAAACCCAGAGATGCTGGCAACAGGTCAAAGAGAAAAGCAACAAACTTTTTCAAGAAAGCAACAGAAAAAGTTTTCACAGGAAGCAGCATGCAGTCAACTACAAGCAAAAGAATCATAAGGGGAAAGGGAAAACAGAATGCCCTCACTTTGCAGGGGGGGAGCAGGAGAGGCAAGTTATTTCCCCTCCAAAAAGGAGGCCAGACCACTATTCCATTCTGCTCAAACCTCCTGGTGAAGCTGCTCACCACACCAGAACTTCCTTCCAAAGAAGGTTTTCCTTCCACCATTTCCACTGCACAAAAGAGAATGTTATAACCAGAGGTGGCTTTAGAGAACTGCAATGGGTGAAGCACACTGCAAAATGCCCTGCCGTGCCCACCTCCACCAAAACGCTGCGCTGACCTCTCCGTCACGCAGGCTGCCGGTGCTCGCATTTCAATCCTGAAGCTACCACTTGTGTGATAATGTGCTATCAAGTCACATATCACATTTCACGCAGATTGTTACTTTTGGTTTCTTTCACTAAAAGACAATTGTGAAAGAAGCTGAATCTCAACTATTTATGAAGACGGTGGCTGGGCTGGTCAGCTAGCCAAATACAAAATGGTTACAAAGACAGTGTTCCCTCTCTTTCTGCTAAAACATCCTAAGGAAAGCAAAGCATTCAGGAACACTTCTTCCTTCACGTTTTGTCATCTCTGGTGGCTAAAAAGAGCATAGTTGAAGGACTAAAACCAATTACTAATCAGATAGTAGTGCCTGATGTTGTGCACTGAAATTTCTGCAGACTGGACCAGCGTGAGGAACATAGCAAATCAAGACTGCTGCTAACGATGGCTTTTTATTTGATAATACATTCTGCACTACTCTCTCAAAAAGATACGAATCTGCACATCAAAACCTAGGTGAACCAACATACAAGACACCAGCTTTGAGACAAAACACTTGCCTGTTTGGAGTACACAGAGAAGCCACTCTCTGAGCTACCTTCTGTAAGAAAAAAAGCTGAAGTAATTCTGAAAGCATGTCAAGATGCAGCCTTTAAAAGTCTTCCGACTAAAAGTAACAGTACCTGCTTCTGGTGAAAAGAGAAACTGCTGTGCTATGGCAGCAATGAAAATCCCCTCACAAATGTCTTTCCCTGAAATATTACCAACATGACCTTACAGCCAGTACACAATTCATGCACACAGGAGTAACTATTTCCAGGCTGTCCATGTTCTCTGGGGCTATGCCTTCCCCTCAGCCCTCAAATCACTGGTAGCTGAGACCTTAAGTCCTAGGGCTAAAAGACAGCACACAATCCATACTGAACACGCCATTATAGTGTCTTTCAGTACTGTAGGGTTAAGTACTCCTTTCTTCTCTGAACAAGCCCATCTGGATTCCAGTAGATGGCTAGCAAGCAGTCATCCTTCCTGGATTCTCTGAGAATTTTCAGTGGTATCTGTCAAACTGTTACTTGAGTTCCTGTTCGCTCAGACTCTCACAGTCGAGTTGATTTCCTTGTCAGAATTTTCCCTGAATTATACAGATGACTTTAGCAGTCATTCCCAGTTACTTATCACTCCCCTAAAGCTTGATAAACTCTAGATGGTTTTTTAGCTAGAATAAGTTAGCATATCTCAGTTAAAGATCATAGCATTGTGTTGGTTTTTGCAAGGTGGCAATTGCATTTGCAGTATCTTGCACAATGGAGGTCATGCTGTTGTTATGTAGTAAGCGAGCAAAATACCCTCAAATGCTCGGTACAGTACAATTTCTTAAGTGCATATTTCACAGATCAAATTCTTGTTAGCCTGAGGCAATAATGCTTTATTTCTGTGCTCCTTCCTGTTTTGTTATGTAAACTACCAATTCTGATTCACTGTTTTGTACAAGATTACATGACTATCAACTATTTACCAAAGCATAAAAAAATCTAAGAATTTAAAGGCCAAACATCCTTCCATGTAGTCTGATCTCTTGACTAATATAGACAAGAGAATGTCATCATGGGGAAACAAAGGTATTCCAATAGGGCTCACTACATTAAAATAGCTCATTGCCTTACTCTCAATGGAGAGAAACTGTCCTTCAACACAATTCACAGAATCTAATACTGAATTCCTGTAGGGCCAAGTCTCTCTCTCTCTCTGTTGTCTATGGAGGGAACTGCAGGTCCAAATTTTGGTCTTATTGGAAGAAATGTCCATCTTTGTTGTTGAGTTTCTAATGTTGAAGTCTGCAGAAAAACTACATATATGTAGATCAGTAAAGGATTATAGGGACATTTTTGTCCCTCAAATCCCATATACAGGTATTTTTGTCCCTTACAATGTCATTTAGGGCATTGAATATTAAATTCTACTTTTATGTGGGTTGGGTTTTGTTTTCAGATTCCTGTGGCATATGTCTAACCATGTATTTAGCAAGTTTGACAATCCAGGTCAGTAAGTCAGCAGTAAGAGCTCTAGAAGCAATTAGCCTATACACGCACCCAGCTTCACAACAAAGTTTACAAACAAACATGGATAAAATAAAATTTTCAGCTGCCCTTGAAATGTATCAAGAACTAACCTACAAGAAAGGAATCTTGTGATTCCTGATCACACAATAATGCATCAGCCATGTGGCTGACAGAGGTGGTGATCAACAGGATAGATGTTTGCCAAATTACTGTACCGTTTACCCAGACCTCATGCATATTCTCTTAAATACACCTACTAGGATAAAGAGCTGTAGATTGTTTCTATTTAAAGCTAACTTGGGACTCATAAATGTCCCAAAATTAAAAAAATTAGGCACTATTATCCTCTTAAATTTAGCCTATGTTAATAACCTCCATCAACCTTATTACTTGTACTAAGACCAATAAATTGCATTTTACTCATATATACCGAGAAAGGTATTCAATCTTGATTACAGAGACATCAAGATATAGAGAATTCATTAAGTCCTTAGCTGTTTGCTCTAGTGGTTAATCAGCTGAAGTGTTAAAAACTGTTAAAAATGTGTTCTGTATTTCTTACTTTGAAGTCTTGGGCCCTTTATATCTTTCTCAGCTCAAGATTAATGTCCACACTCTTTTTCCTTGTAAAGTTAAACACTGATCAGATAATTTAATTTTCTTTTTCATCAGGTAAACAGATATAGCTTCATAAATGTCCTGTTCCTAAATATTTTCTACACTCTCTTCTCTAAAACCTCAACGACATTCAAACGTTTTTTGAAAGTTCATCTGACACAAATCCTAACATTGTGCTCCAGTAAACAAAGACATACTCACACATACCCTCCTGCCTTATTCCCCTGAGTATGTCCATGACTTACACTGAGCAACTTTCTACTGTAACACCTCTGGAGTTCCCTGTCTGCTATGTCTCCAAAACACTTTTCAAAGTTGCAGCTTTCCCATTTTCTAGCTACGACTCATACTCTTTGCTTTTAGAATTTCGACCTTCCAGACAGTTATTATAAACTGTATTGATGAATAGAGTTTATAAAGTATTCCATATTATGGTATTTACTAGCAGACCAATATTTGCCTTTTCTGCAAAAATGATTGTCTGTGATTGTCTTCACATATCTCCTAGATCATTAATGAAAAATACATAATGGCATGAAGGATGAGAACTGGTTCTTGCAGAACGCTACGCACATGCCAATTCATTGAAAATCTTCACTGATGATTTCCAGTTACCCTACTCAAAATCCATTAGACTGTGCTCTTTTGATGGGGAGCAGTGTCAGTACTTTTAATCAGGATGCCCAGCATCATTGCATCAAACACCTTACTGAAATCTACTGCTTTGAGAGGTTACTTAAGACAAACCTGTTCCCCATTAAAAACTGAAAAACATTTTCATATGACTTGATTTCCTACAAAATTGTTGAGTACATCACTCTATTTGCTTCCAAATACAAAACCATCATAGCAGCATCTTTTATTTCATACTGATTGTTTATACTCTTCCTATCTAGTGGCAGCCCCTTCCTTTGTTTGGCTTTTTTCCTGGAGTACTTCCAAAACACTGTCATAAGCCTTGACAAAACCAGGCAAGAATTATTCCTGACATCTAGAAGTCTCCTACATATCACAACTTTTGTCACACTGAACCATTTTTTATGTATTTAATTGCTGCTTTTGCTTTCACTCGTGGCCAGTACAGAGCCAGTACACCTAGTACACAGCTGACATCTCTTCTGATGACAGAATTATGAACTCTCGCCTGTTCATTATCTTCTTCCCTGTAGAAAACGAGTCTTCAAATCCCCAAGCACAGCACTATAAGACTTTTCATCTTCACAATCCTGTAGCTGAAACTTCAACGCTGGCAATGCTGGGAGCCAGTATCAAAACCAGAAAATCAATACACACGAGCCAAGCGAGAGCAACATCCCCTCCATCCTCGCTACTTCACCAGCCACAGGACACCAACTGCCTTGTGACGATGTCTTGCAGAAGTCAAGCTGCAGGTGTCCGGGAGCTGCTCCCGTGAGAAAGGGAGCCCTGCATGGGGGCTGCCAGTGGGGCAGGGCCCAGCCCTATGGCCAGGAGAGTGGGGCAGGCCTGGGGGGGGCTGCCAAGGGCCCAGGTCACCAGCCCAGGCCGCGGAGAGGAGACGCGTCCATCCGGGTGCCGGGACCGGACAAGGGCCAGGGTGAGGCCCAGGGAGACCCGAGAAGTCCGTCGCCAGCCGGGCTGTGGGCCAGGGCCAGGAGGGGCTGGATGGGACCAGTGCCCGTGGTGCTGCCCGGCAGCCTCTGCCCAGGGCAGAGGGGCTGCCTTCCCCGTGCTGGGTCCCAGCTCCAGCCAAGCTTTTTCAAACCATTTATGTCATGGCAAAACATCTGTGGCACGACTTGCTCACTTAGCAAGAACGGCACAACCCACCCAGGCTTTCTACAGGAATACACACCCACTGGTTTTCAGGCTAAACACACACCACTGCACCCTCAGGATGCCCAGCTCCTTTGCTGCTAACTCTGCGAATGTACGGCTAACATCTAGCCAGTCACCTTCACCTCCAAGCAACACTAAAGCTACCCAAAAGCGATGCTTCACTGCAATGGTTTCAGGGTATGGGTCTGAAAAGCTCATTTAAATGCACAGGCTCACCACGTGTTTGGCAAACACAAATTCATTCAAGGAACTTAGGGGATGCTTAATGTTTATACATAGACTACAGTTTGCATATGCAGGCTGTCTATGACTAATTTTGAAAATGATGTTCACTGCACCTTCAGAACATGGGCCTATCTTATAGCTGTTCAAGAGACAAGCCACCAAAAAGCACAATAGAGTAAAAACTGAACATAATGATATACAGAGCCAGAGCTGCTTAATTAATTGACACCATTTCAAGGTTTGTTTCTGTCTGATCCTGTTAACTCTTGCTTTAAGTTTTATACAGCTCAGATCACTGCTGAATAGACAGAAGTAGCAGTTTGCAAAGAATCTGTTTGATGAGATTAACATGGATATTGCTATATCAGCCTTTAATAATGGTGAAGTATTACAATCCTGGCATTTGCTCAATACAATTCTTTTAAACAGTAAACCCTTTAACCGCAGCACATCTCATTTCCCATTTTGACAACATGAGTTTTACATTATTTTTGCACTAGAAATGAACAAAACCATATGCAGCTCTCTCTTCACGTCTTTTCCTTCTTCCCAACCACCCATGGGACATGTCAGGGAAGATATTGGAAAGTACTGCTTGAAAGGTATCTGTGCAGGCCTTTCCCCAAAGGCAGAGGTTTCCTCTTCAGCTGCCCAGTTTAGAGTCAAACCTTGTGGCTGAAAGCATCAAATCCAAAGCAAAACCAAAAGCATTTTTAAGGCACGGCATTGCACATAAGTTAGAGGATCATGTCTGAAGCACATTAACAGCATAGCTCCTCCATGCTCTTCTAGTTAGCATGAAACTGGTTGGTTTTACCACAGACTTTGCCTGCTGACGTTTTATCCATCTGATGCAGAATACCAACTAAGCATGCAAGAATTGATTTCTTCCTGTGTTTCACCAGTAACTTTCCCGTATTTTCTCAGATACCATACAGATACCAGACATCTGTGTGATCAAATGTTAGTCACCATATAGAAGGATCAAACCCAAGGATCAGTCACCCAACTACGCCCGTCAGGAGCTCATAAACACTTCAAAGTGGGTCAGACAGAGCCGTCAGAAGCAGAGCCAGACAGCAAAAAAAGTGACTCAAACCTCTCAATCTCTGTATTAGATTAGTCAAGAGTAGAGGCAGATAACCATCGGTTTGGCCCATACAACAGCCTGTTTAAATGGAGGGAGAATTTTATTCAAGCAGAAGATATTTCAAGAGATTTATTTCATCCATATATAAAGGAAAAGTGAACCTACAGTAAGGATCCTACTTCTTGTGAAAGAGTGATGATAAATTTTAATGACGCAAGCTGTATGTTTTAACACCTTTTTTCTGAGCAGCAGTAAGCGTCACCATTCATTCAACAGCTCGCTTCCTAGCCTCGAAGACAGAGGAAGCTGACTCACCCTAGGTAGAAATCAAAGAACAGGCAGATGTCTGGAGGGTATACACTGTTACTGCATTCATAAAGCAGACCTTTTGTTTCCTTACAGTGGTCTAAATAAAGGGAACAAGAATGATTTGCATTATATCTGTCTCTCAGGAATGAAATTCTCTTTTGCTTACTCATAGAATACACATCTTGTAGAAATCTCCCAATTGCTCTTTAATGATTACATCCACTAGCTACTAAATATAGGAAGTTTCCCACTGGAAAATAAAAACAGAGCTTTGAAAACCAGTGTTCTTTATTTTGAGGGACCTGATCAGGAAA
This sequence comes from Elanus axillaris, assembly GCA_026212715.1. Lineage (NCBI taxonomy): Eukaryota > Metazoa > Chordata > Aves > Accipitriformes > Accipitridae > Elanus > Elanus axillaris. The sequence continues at coordinate 517,330 of JANZLQ010000030.1, read as the reverse complement.
AAAAAAGAACAACTTACTTACAGCAGATACATGCTAAACTATTCATGAACACTTATTACTAGGCCTAACCACAAAACAAAATTTAGCATAAATCATAGCAAGGGTTAAAGCTTTCAGAATTACCTTGGTTTTATTTTCTAAAACTCCTAAGCAATATTTTCTATGCTACTGTATACAATTTCCGAAGTGTTTTCTATGGTAGGTTCCAGAGGTATTTAGGTATATAAGGATGCAGACAGAAACTCAGGCTTAATCCGCAGAAAGACTGGGATGGTAAATACCAGACTTTCAAGTGCCTTGTCACCTAGGGAAAGACAATCCCAAGAGGACAAGGCATTAAGACTGTGTTTGCAATGCACAGAGAAAATCAGAATCCTAAAAATGCAATGAGAAAAATTAGAGCTGAAAGGGGAGACCACTAAGTGGGAAATGCCCAGAAAAGGGTGTTGCTTATGATTCTGTACTCAGACCCAGCAGGTGCTTAGCTCAGGGCTGCAAGGAGGCACCTTTATTTGCTTGGGACTCTGTTGTGGGTGAAACAGTCTAGAGTTGGAGAATTTTAATTGAATTAATTTACTGCAAACAAAAACAAACCTCTCATTGGTGACTGCACTTTTGAAAAGAAAAAAAAAGAAGAAAATAAACACTGAGACAAACACTTACACAACCATCTATCCTCTGTGCTTCCCACTCCCAATTTTCCTTATTTTTATCGTGGATTGTACGCAGTCTACCAAAACTCCAGTGACGACGTGACAGGCAGTGTAGAAAGTTGAGGTGGTATCTGTGATAGCTTTTTTCTGCCATGATGTGCTTAACCACTTCTGCTGCTCCATGCTTTAATGGTTTCTGCTGCCCTTTTCCTCAGTGTCCCTGCTCCAGCCTGGGCCACTGATGGGCTGCAGTGCCCCCAGGTGTGTCCCTGCTCCAGCACAGGCTGTTCATGGACCAAAGCCCCTCAGGGGTGCAGGCACCCTCTTTTGATGCAGGGTGTCCTCTACACACAACAGCTTCTCTCCATCCTCCAGCAGCTGCCTGTTTCTTTCTCAACTGTTTGGGCAGGGGCACTGTGGGCCTCTGATTAGATAACGTTTTGGCGCTCAGTGGGTAAGTTTGTGTACACAAAGCGTTTTTTTCCGTAGTTGTTTCCATGCGCCTCATGCCAGCTTTGAACGGCATGTGGCGATTCACACCCCCCTTCACAGCTCACCACCACAGTCCCCTGCAACCTGCAGCCACTGAGACAGGCTGAGCACAGAGCCATAGCCACCAGCGCTGCGGAGACGGGGTGTCAGCTCCAGAAGTGTCTGGGTTTTCACAGGAGATCCAGGGCTCGGACAATGTGCTCCATGAGCGACCCACGTTCAAAACAGTCCTCTGCCAAGAAAGACCTCCTCTCTCTTCCCATCCCCAAGGAAAAATTCTTATCAGTGAGTATAAGGTTATTTTGGGGGCAGCACCCTAGCAGTCTTTTCAGATGAAGCTAATCCACTCCAAAATTAAACGACTTAAAAATCACTGAAGCATGTACTAGGTTTCTTGTCTCCGCAGCACTCCGGGTGAATTCCCTAATCCCCAGGCTCCTGCCCAAGGGCTGCTGTGCTCCCTCTTTCTCATGGGATGTACAGTCCAGTGGAGACGTTTGGCGAATGTCCTTCCACACAGGGAAAGCTGGGTCCCAGCTTGTCCTCTTGTGTCATTAGGTCCAGACTCACGGTTATCTCAAAGCCTCACATATTGAGGGGTTCTAAATGGGTCTAGTTCTTACCAATTCCATGTTTTATGTCTATTGTTTTGTAATCCCTGTTTAAATACTGATGCCAGCACATTTGTACATGTGAATATGAATTAAATATACTGTAAAAACAAATACCAAAGCTGCAGCAGATTGATTTTGGTAGTGTTATTTCTAATGGCAAATATGCCATGGATGAATTAAATTTACTCTTTGATTACTGCACTTAACTAACTTCCAAGCTTTGGAAAAATTTGGAAATAGTTTGTGACTTCTTTACCTAAAATAATTTTTGATAATTTCCAGCATACATCATCAATATACTCCATGCCTTTATTTAATGTGACGAATTTTGAAACTACACATTTTAAACATGGATTAACAGATCTATCCATCAGAAAAACATGTTGACAATGAGGATTGTGTTGCCATTCGAAGAGATAAAATTAATGGAAACCAGAAGGTAACTTTGAAGACACACCCTATTCTCAGTATATATAATAACTGATAAAATTTTACCATGTAATTCACAAGATCATAATTCATTATTTATCACTGAAAACTCAGCAATATGGGCACATAATGCCAACTATTTAGCATACAGGAACCATAACTCCTGGAAAGGGAGGCAGAACTTAAAATTTCCATCTTTAGTGTAACAGGATGATTGTTTTCATATTTGGCTCCTGTTCCAGTCCTCTTGGTGAAATTTTTTTACTGCTTCAAAACTCCTTCTGCATGGTATTAGCAAAGATTACAGAATATGTACTTCTTTTTCAAACTAGCATTGCTGTTCCCACCATTTACACTATAAAATTTTGAAGAAAATGGAAAAAAAAATTATCTATGTTTTCAGCCATTTGTAGTAAGAAATGCTATAAAATATAGTTTTTCAATTTTATTAGCACACTATCGCTATTCCTAAGACAAAGGGAGCCAATTTCCTTTTCAGTCCTGATTTGGTAAAGCCTCCAAGGCACACCTTAAAATGGTTGTCCTCCTCATGACAGCCTCATAGCTGTATTCAGCAGCACTTGCACTGCCACATCCAGCACAGTTTAGCAACACGCAAATGCTAAGTCCTGCCAAGAATCCACAGAATGTGCTAAATACGCTGTCGTGTTCTGATGAATCAGGGCCTTCCTACAGAAAAGTGCCCTGTATATTCAGTTCAGGTTGTTACAGAACTTGCTTTTTAGCAGTTTACAATCTCAGTATTAAAAAATAATTGTTTTTTTTCCAAGGGATGTGACTAGAAGGGAAGAAAGGAAAACCAAACATTATTCTCCAAATGCTGCACTCTAAGTCAAGTGGATCCATCTAAACAAGAGCCACTGGGAGGTGCAGCAGAAGGAACCTTTCAGAAGGCAAGATGGAGCAAGCAGGGAGAAAGCATGAAGAAGAGGGTTATTACTCTGCTGCAGCGCAACTGACTTCTGCAGAGTAGACTGTCAACCAAGCGTGAAGGTGACAGGAAGATTTCCTAGAGACGCAGAAGGGACATACTGAGGTTGTTTCAAAGCTGGAAGCCACTGGAAGCTGTTGAACTAGAAGAGCTTTCTAGAAAGCTGGAGGACACTCTGCCCTGCAAGGACTCGATGAGAGATTCATCTTCAAGTCTTTCCTCCATTTCATCAGCAATCCTGAGTTTTCCTTGGTTGAAGAGTTAACTTCAATTCTAAATAAGTTAACTGTGCTGTAAATAAAACCCAGGTTTTTTGAGACTGCCAGCTATTCCACCCAAGGACCTATATGAGTCATGTGCTGTCATACCAAGTGTGGTTTAAAGTTTGAATAAACTCTCTCACTGATCCAGCAGCGTTAACCCTCTGCAGCTATGCCTACTCCTGTATGGACTGCAGCCTATGCTATCAGCAAATTCTATAAATTATTTGGGGGCAAAAGGTTTTTTCATATTTGGGTGAGTCAAGAGAAACATTCGTTGAAGAAGCTCATCCCTAGCTCATAACAACCGCTGTTCAAACAATGACACTGCACATACACAAGGCAACTCTTATTTAATGCTTGGAAGATAAAGGTCTGCATCTTAGCTGTCTTGTGTGGTATCAGATCCTCTGCTGTTCTCCCGTATCATTTTCCTTGTGTAGTCTCCAAAGAAGCCTGGTGCTTTGGTCCAAGACTGTATGCTGAAATACTGACAGCTGTTTCAATACAACCAGTCCATCTTTCTTTGGCAAACCTACAGCTCTTCCAGCAGGACAAAATTCACTGGATTCAAGACAGTAATAGCAACCCAGACCAGTCACCTCACATCTTTCTGCACAACTTCTTCAAAGTTTGTTTTTCTCCCAACACTAAAGGGAAGGTGACATTTTGGTATCAACTTCCTCTGCTGGTTTCAGCTAACTTTCCTCATCTATAGGTTCACACTTGTGCTCTTCAGATGCTTCTCTCTAGTATCTAACAGCAGCACATTGAAAGGATGACTCCACAGATGTACATTTTCTATTCAAGTGGTACAGAAATCCCACAGCATATGCAGTACAGTATTTTCCTTTTTCTGCTTCCAGTGCAGAGGAAGGGAGAAAACACAAAGAAACAAAATATGGCCCAGGAGGAACTAGAAGACCAGCAGTAAATCATGTTTCTTCAGTGTGATATAGGAGACAGAAAGGAAAAATGGCTGTGCCAGCTGGCCAGATTTAAAATACCTTCAATTACCTAAATCTGATGGGTTTGTTTGGTTTTTTTTAAATGGTCAACAAGAAGGTATGGGGCTACACCAAAAGCTGCGTCCCAAGCTACACTACAAGATGCAGCAGTAAACATAGTTCTTATTTTCAAACACTAGCCAGAAACATTTTTAGGAAGAAGCAAGGAAAATGCCTGCTGTTAATTTTACAGTAACGACTGGCCTTACCCTCAATAGCCATGTTATTTCATAAACAAATACATCTGCCTGCAGTAAAGTAAGGAAAAAAACAGCAAACCTGCACCTTATGAATTCCAGTAAAATTACTCCTTCAGTATTCATCTTCTAGAAATGTACATAAACTACCATCTGTATACTTGCATACTCAGGCTTTATTTTATACATGGAGATCTAAAAATACCTTCCATAACAAATCAAATTTATTTAGAGATGTACTTTTGGTAGCATAAAGCTCACTGTAAAATCTGACAGATCCCCATGCTATGGTGTACTATGCAACACTAAAGCACTTTTGTGAGTAACACTCTGTAAACTGGTAGAACATGCTTCAGTGACAACTTACTGTTTCTGGGACTTGTACATGTTTTATGGTTGATAAGCAACTTTCACTGAAATATTTACTTTTTGGAGGAATGCAGAAAGGTATTTTAAAAATACTCTGAGCATGAAAGAAAATAAAAGGGATGCAAGAGGGATTTTTTTAACAACTACATTTAAAAAAAAATTCTCAATGGGGAGAACTAATCAAATTAAAACTATATAATCATGCAAAGACATTTGTCCTGCCCCATGACTGCTTACTTTCTTCAAGATGGTTTCATGAGGGATCTTGCCTTCCAGAAATCCAGGCAGCCCATATCAAGTGGATCATTCTCACCCACAGGATTGCTGAAACCTTCAGAGAATTGTGAAGTTTTTTCTCTACAAAAGCTGTCTTGACTTTTCTGCAGTGCCTCACCCTCACCCAAATGTGCAGTGATTTTATATTATGCTTCCACCAATATGCCCCAAACAGACATGGGGTTTCTGAGGCGGTCATGCTCTGGTCTCCCCTGAAGCTCTGCCAAAGCTGGCATCGCAGTTGCCTCCCTCCTGTCCTGCAGTGTCAGCACAGCTCTTGGTGAGAGACTGCACATAAGAGGCAGCAGCAGCATTTCAGCTGTTTCATTCATGAGTTTCTTTAGATCTCTCTGCTGAATACATAGACTTATTACCACTTATCTTGTTCAGTCTATCTATTCCTTGACCTCTCCTCCTAAGAATTCACCTTGCGATAAATGCTGTAATGAGTCTTCCATAAACGTGGCTAACTCCTTTCTTCTACAATGAATGCAGAAGCATAAAAAAAATTATTTACTAGATTTCCTACAGGAAATCACATGACATAGTTCCACAGTTAAAAGAAGTACCTCATGCTTCTTTCTAAGCATTGTTAAACTTACAGTAACATTTCTCTTTTGAATGCTAATTTAATTTGTCAAAAAGATAAAAACCTATTTTTTTTAAACTTTTCTAATTTTTCAGTATTCCCTTTCATCTAAGCAAAATTTCAGATGCCCCTGCAGTTATTTAAAATTACTGTATTACCAATTTGCATTCATGATAACAAAGCATTAAGCATTAAGAATGGATTAAACTGAATGCCTTTCTACTCCTTTCTTTTTCCTTTTTTTTTTTATTTTCTTGTGATCAAGAACAACTAGCTGGTCGAGATTCAACTAAATTAACACTTTGCTTTCAATGGTGGAGGGAAAGTAGCTTTCTTATATAGATTTTTAACATTTTAATATACTTCCAAAAAGACAAAGCAAGCAAGCTACACAATACAGACAAAAGGTCCTTTAAAACTTTTACTGTTTATTTTTATATGCACTTACATTCTATATCAACAGGCACTTGAATTCACCCAGCATGATTTACAAGAGTGGGTAACTTAAGTGAGTTTAAGGCATGACTTTCTGAAGATACCTTTCTGAAAAAGTGCCTTAAGTTTTTTCTATTTGTGATTTATAAAATTAAGTACCGTATACCAGCTTATAAGTTCAAAGCGCACAGGTATGACAGAATGCCTTAAATTTGTATTTTTCAAACTTCTTAAAGCTGAGACTAGCATCATGAAATCAAAACTAAATCAAAACACAAATTAACTAAACCTAGCATGCCATCTTCTTATTCTGCTGTAATTTGTTACAACAATACTCTTATAAATATATAAAAATCCTTTCATTTCAATAATACAGGGTTTTCAACAGTGGATGCTACGTAACATTCAAATATAAGTTATCCTACATCATGTCTAGTCCCTTTGAAAAAAGCAATTAACCCAACACCACAGCTCTACAGCCGAAAGGCCAAAATCTTCCTTTTCTGAATGAAGATAACTTAGGACCATACTCTCCTGCGTAGGTGCTGCCCCACCCGGAGGTATCAGGCAAATGGGAACTTGTAGCAATGGGGGCAGAACAGCAACACGGCACCAGTTATAACTGCCCCAAAGCGACGGGTACAGCGGGCTTCCAGCAGCCCTTGAAGTGCCATTTGCTCATCTGCTCAACACCACATCTTCCACCGAGGGCAAACAGCCCTGCGTCCCTGCTAACACAGGCAGTGACTCAGAAGTAGCTGTCACTGCACTCATCCTGCAGCTGATGGCAGAATGTTCCCAATGCCAAACCTACCTCACAATATAAAAACCTCTCTAGAGGGCAATTTAATATATATTTTTTAATATGTGGGCTTTTCAGGCTAAGAAACTGATTCATTCATTAAGGCTAGGCTAAGCACCTAACCAACTCAAGCACACATTTCCATGGAATGAAAACCTTCCATTGTATCATACCAGTAATTTTATTTTCATTCCTACTTCCTTGAAAATGTCTTCCTACCTACACATATTAACAAGCTGAAATTCCAGCATCATTTAAAATAAGCCACTGTACTGGAGAACTGCAAGTGACCTTGTGCATTTCAGAAATAATAAAGTTGACTTGTCAACTAATGCTAGATTTTTCAGTTACATTACCCACTCTTTCTTCCTCTCGGCGAAAATGTGTCTCATTGCAGGTAAATGACTAGTTGTGATATTTTTAGAAGAAAGAGTTTAATTTATGAAAGAAAATTTCAGATCTTACGTCTAGAAAGGGAAGAAGGCAGTGAGTCACTTAAAAGATGACAATGGTACATAGAGTCTATGCTTATACTCAAGAAGAGACAGAAGAGTTTTAGCAGTGGTTCTCTCTGAATCCAACAGCAATGCAGCTCTTTGCTAACTGTAAGAATTGTGATATATCAAAGACAGAGACTGAACCATATGCTGATCTTGTATCAGACTTTTCATGACCGTTAAAGAAACCAAACTTGCTTGAAAATTACTGTTTCATGGTAAATCTCTCAATGATTTCAGCTCCCAGAAGAGGAGGTGGAAGAATGCCCTCTGAAGTGGGGATATGAGGACAAAGAGGCTGCATAAGCAGGCAGGAGGAGGATGCAGAAATGAGTACCAGTAGCTAGTTGGGAGAACTCTGGTCAAGTGCTTCCATGGACTAAATGCTTGGCCCTTCCTACACCTAGCAAAGGTACCCAGGCTACACCCCCCACAGCCTTTCCAGACCTGAACCCACAACCTGGGTAAGGTGGTTTTGGAGCCTGCTGCATGTGCACATTATGCCTTCTTCCACTTTGCCCCTGCACCACAGCTGTTTATTATGCTTTAAAGAGAGCTTTTTCAATGTCTTATAATTATTTTCAGTGGGGATTCCACATGTTAATGCATTTCTAAATCTGAGAAATATCACTGAACTAGAGGAATTAATGATCAACTCAAAGCTTTCTGAAACAAGGTTTGAAGGATCCCCTATAACACTCTGCCAGGATCCAAGTCACCTTCGGGGCATCTGGTGATACCTGTAGAGGATAAAAATCCCATGGTGCATACTGTTAGGGCTTTCTTGATTTTAACAGTGATGTCAGTGAACAGCACCACATTTTAATGTGCTTTGGGGGGTTAAAAGGATATTGAATCTCTTCTGAAAACTTTCACTCTACTTTGAGCAGTGGCACCATTGCAGCCACTCCTTCGGCTCCCTCTGTCTCTTACAAGTTCGCCTCATCTCTCATAGCTCTCCGTAGTCCACAGTTCAGTTGTCTGGCCCCATTGCTTATGTAAGATCCTAAAAGGGTTGAAGTCCTTATCCATTTCCATACTGCTGGATTTTTTTATCTTATCACTGAGACTGTGATCACCTAGTTTACTCCTACTAGTATGGAAAACAATAGCATACTTTTTCTGGAAATCACTGTAAATCATCACTATGACTAACAGACACTTATCGCATGCTTCTAAATTTTTATCCTAATCAGAAAAGTCACTCTCTTCCTCAGAATGGATGGCTATTTTCCTAAACATTCATAACATACACTTTCTATTTTTACCAAAGTTTCAACAAGCATCAAGCTGACTTGATTGTTTTTTTAAGTATGTACCTGACAGTACATAATTTTTTCAGATCTTACAACCACCTGCATTTTAAGGCATCCCAAACATGCAGTTCTACTTAGCTGTCATCAGAGTTTCCTGAGATTCACCCACTGCAACCACGTTTGTATTCCAGACGCATTACACTACAGCACTGCCACTTCCTTTTCTCTTAGGTGCATCTTCAATCACAGTTGTCCTGGTTTCACCTGGGATAGAGTTAATTTTCTTTCTAGTAGCTGGTACAGTGTTATGGTTTGGGTTCAGTATGAGAAGAATGTGGATAACACAGGGATGTTTTCAGTTGTTGCCAAGTAGTGTTTAGACTAAGTCAAGGATGTTTCAGCTTCTCCTGCCCAGCCAGCGAGAAGGCTGGAGCGGCACAAGGAGTTGGGAGGGAACACAGCCAGGGCAGCTGAGCCCAAACTGGCCAAAGGGATATTCAATACCATGGGACGTCGTGGCCGGTATATAAACTGGGGGGAGTTGGCCTGGGGGGATCACTGCTCGGGAACTAACTGGGCATCGGTCAGTGAGTGGTAAGCAACTGCATTGTGCATCACTTGCTTTATATATTCCAATCCTTCTATTATCGTTATTTTCATTTTTTTATTATTATTATCATCATTATTAGTTTCTTTCTTTCTGTTCTATTAAGACTGTTCTTATCTCAACCCACAAGTTTTACCTTTTTCCTTCCAATTCTCTCCCCTGTCCCACCGGGAGGGGAGACTGCGAGTGAGCAGCTGCATGGGGCTTAGTTGCTGGTTGGGGTTAAACCACAACAACACTGTTCACACCTGTCAACCAGTTCACCTTCAGCCAGTCATATCTTTAAAATGCTAATGTATGCTATGCCATGCAACAACGTACTTATGTCTTTTACAGGCTGGATAATAAATGTAACTGAATGAAAAATTTAGGAAGAAACTGCGGTACAATGATTTATGTGAGTAAGTTATAGTACATCTATTTATAGCATTACACAGCCTTTTAATGATAGGCTGTTGGCATAATTGAGAAACCTTGCACAGAGCTTGGACAAAAACACTAACAACAACAATAATACATAATTGCATTTTATATGCAGAAATTAATGGGACTTCAGCTAACAGCAATATGTTATTCATATGCTACTGATTCCAAATTGGGTTGTGACATATCGTTTGTTCCTGAAACTCACTGCAGATGCATACATTAATTTACAAGAACTCTAGAACATGCATATGGGGAAGAAAAATTAGCTCTAGAGTTTACATAAAATGAGGAAAATGGCACAGAAGGCATATATTAATAGAGCAACAAAAGATTACATATAAAAGAAAGATTTAACATAAAAAGCTAGTATAGGAAGAAAAACAAAAAAGCTTGTGATTTCATTTAAATTCTCTTGTTAGAGCAATAAAAAAAAATAGACATCCTTGGACAGATTTGCAGAGTATTTATATGTCACAGTAACAGTCCCAGGCACACTAACACTTCCATCTTCTATTTTTATAACTACTGTAAAAAGCTGAACATATTTTTTTCCCTATGGTACCAGAAAACAAATGTTCATTCTTAATGTATGGTGACCATGCAAGGATGTATTTTAAAATAACCTGGAAGAATATCTTAAAAAGAAGGAAGACTACCAGTGCACGGGGTTTTTTTTCAAATATGTAGAGAAAATGGAGTTGTTATTTATTTAAAATTCTATTCTTCACAAGACAGATTTTGTCCAGTAGTCTCTATATTGTAAAATCAGAGATGAGGAGTTCCTCATCTGGGGTAAACCTCTTTACTGTAATTGTGCTTTTAAAGAGTGTTGTCAGTGTGGATTGTATTACAGTTGCACATAAACACTATAAGCACTGGGCCTTTTTTTAATTAATTAAAAAAAGAAATGTAGCCCCAGTTGCTGCAGTGCATCAGCCCTGAGCTGCCTGAGGGTTCCCTCCAGCGCTATAAAGGGAATTATTAAAGGTATCTGTGACTGACTGACTCATGCACAAAACCAGACGTGACCTATAAAGCAAAGGGAATTTAACAAAGTCAAGTTATATCCTTATATTCCCTCAGTCCTCTCACATTTCAAAGATCACAGTAGCCAATGTAGCTTGGAGTTGGGGCAGAAGGTATGTATCAGGATCTACTCTGGCTAGAGCATTTCTCAAGGTTCACATATGCGACTGGAGAAAGGCAGTCTTCCACAACTGACATTCTTTCCAAACACAGGAAACAGAAGAGCATAAAATCATTAAAAGGCATGCAAAACAGTTCTGAAAAAGCAACCTTCTCTGAGCAATAGAAATAAAGGGAGTTTAACCAGAGTTGGTGGGGCCAAAGAAAGACTAAAATGCACAGCAGAAAGACTGCCAAAAAGCTAGGTACCTCTTTCCATTCCTACCAGCAAGAAGAGATTGGGAAGATGCAAAACTATTAATTCTGGAGTATGAATCAAAGAAGTTGATACAAATTAATGTCAGAGTAGAACAGGTTTTAGAGCAAAGTGACAAAATTAACAGGAACAATTATTGGGGCCTATTTTTTTCTGATGATACAAAGCTATTCATAATAACTAGAAGAAAGATGGACTGTGAGAAGCTGTAGAAAGGCCTTGGTTTCACAGGAGACACAACACAGCATACCCACCCATTGTCACCAAGAGCTCCCTTCTAGCCTCCCCCACCGCTGCCAGCCATTATGGTCCCCAGCTCTCTTCTGCAATACCCACATCTGCGTTGGGCGTGAGTGCCAGGGCTTTGACAGCAGAGGAGTTGCAGAGGTGGCCTCTGGGGGAAGAGGCCAGTGGCTCTGCAAGGGACCCACTGCCAAAGACAGCTCAGCCCATCAGCAAAGCTGGTAGTGTCTCTGGGAAGATACATGCAAGGAAGGGAAGGAAGTGTCTCAAGGAAGATACATGCAAATGCCGGACAGAGAGAGGAGGAGGAAACAAAAAGGGTGAGAAACAGCAGAGGTAACACTGAGATTAGAGGAGGAGCTCCATGCTGGAGCAGATATCCATGCTGCAGGCCATGGAGAACAATGCCAGAGCAGATGGGCATGCCTGAAGGAACTGCAGCCTGTGGAGAGCCCACGCTGGAGCCGAGGAAAACCGTGAGGAGGAAGGAGCAGCAGCCGAGAGGAACCACTACATACTGACCACCCTCTATCCCCTCCATGCTGCCTGAGGGGAGGTAGAGGAGCTGGGATTGAACTTGAGCCTGGGAAAGGTGGGAGGAAAGACATGGCTTTAATAGCTGTCTCTTTTGCTTCTCACTAGCCAAAGCTAGTTAGTTGTCAAGAGATTAACTTCATTCTCCCAAAGTTGTGTCTGTTTTGCCCACAATGTTAACTGCTAAGTGATTTCCATGTCTTTATCTTGACTCAGGAGCTTTCTCATTCCTGATTTTTTCCTATTTTCTCCCCTTTTCCTGCTGGAGTAGGGGGGGAGTGAGTGAGTAGCTGGGTGGGAGTTTGGCTGTGGAATGTAGCTAACCCACCACAATATTACACTGTTTTCTAAATACTACAGGAATCTTCCTATTCAGTGCTGCAAGAATGTTTGGGCTTGCCAGCCATCATTAAAGCCTGAAAATTCATTATCCTGTGTAAAGTCATCAATAGAGTAATTTTCCACTGTCTGCTAAAAGCAGAAAATTAAAAAATGCTACACAGATTTGGTACTGTCTTATTGCTTGAGCAGTCACATTTGATGACCTATAATGAGAAAGCTGATGACTGCTGAACTCGAAAAATCTAATGACAGTAGCAAGGAAGAAGAAACTTTAAAATAGACACACAGCGATCTGGGCTTTATCTGAGACTGCCTTAAGTGGGCATCAAATACAACTATGCAGGCAATGATTAAAACAAACAAAAGGGAATTATTTCTTACACCATGTGCAGTTGAGCTGAAAAAGTGTGCCACAAGACTTGTGGAAGTCAAAATTGGTTAAATGCGACAACATCAATTCTGGTTCAGTAAGTAACTGAACCACAGATTTCCTTGTGCTCACACAGGTTACTGGGGAAGTATGACTACATGCATAAGATAATCTTTTGCACTTTTTTTGTAGGCATAAGCTACTGGCTAGCAACAAGGCACTGGGCTAGATGGTCATTTCCTTTGTCTCAGAGTGCCTGTTCTTATGCTCTTTATTCCTAGAAATTTCTTTTACTCTGCTTTTCAACAACTTTTCTCTTTTGGTCTATTTAGAGCATTTCAAATAAATATACTTGTCCTCTGAGCCTCTCATGTGGTGGTTTATATAGTCTCCATGTCTCCTTCCTGCTTTTTTATATTTCAAGTAATCTCCTAAAAGCTGTTTTCAATCAGTTGCCTGATTTTTGTGTTGTTCCCTTTTTTTAAAGGTATCATCACTTTTGGTTTGGGTTTTTTTCCCTTTTTGCAGGGATGCTCACATACAATGTTCAGGACTAAATTAAGGCTTCCTTTCCTTACAGCATTTCTCCAATTAGCTTAAAGAACTGAGAAGGAACTTAGCTTAAAAATTTGACCCTAGTCAGCTTATGTCTGCACACCTATGCATGCTGTACCATAACCTGTAACATACCATGGCCCACAACATTTACCCAGCCCATACAGACGTGACTGAAGCCTCCTGCTGTTGTTGCATTTGCCATTGCCACAGCTACTCTCATCTCCCCAAGCAGTTCCTCATCCTCGGTGAGAGGCTGAGAATATAGAACAGCTGGGACCTGGCATTAGCTTTCACATTTTAGTGTTTCCAAAAGAGTATCCTTCTTTGCACAGACTATCTGGGGAGGGGGGACATACCAGGCAGGTTGGTTTACATTTTTCAGGATTTTATTGAATGGCCATTAATGGCCATCTAATAGACGGGAAGAGAGGATAATGATGGTGAATAAAGCTTGAATAGGACCAGCATATGAAGAAACTCACATATATTTACAAGCACTAATCTGACTAATCACACAAAAGGAATATAGCAGTAGGAGTGAAACTGATGTGTTCACAAAGAATAAAGCAGTCCTGGTTTTTATAGGGTGAAAGATCTCCCTGAAAGATTGTACAGAAAAAAAGAAGTACATTAAAAGAAGAAGGATATACATGAGGAACATAGGAGAAGTCCCAAGAGGTGAAAAGAGGCATGGAAGAAAACACCAATTTATTGGCAAAGAAACATAAAAAAAGGAAATAGAAGGCTATTTAAGAATATAAAATGCATTTTGAGATCCTTTTAACAAGATTATCTGACAAAGACTAAGAATGCCACAAATGCAAATGACAGAGGAAAAGGAATGCTTTTTGATGAAGTTCTTTACAAAACAGTTTTGGGTATTCAAAGTGATGAAACTGGGAAAAGTCAGCTGCAATTCTTTGCACCACCACCTCTTATTACTTCATTAGTAAAAAGGAAATCCAAAGCACTGGATCTAAGTAACAGTGCAGGAGAAAGCCAACTTTTAGTTTATTAAAGTACAGAGCAGCTACAAATACATGTTAGCTGGAAGTAGAAGATTCACACACAGTTGAAGAATAAGACTATGAAAGAGCCTTCAGATACAAGTAGTTGCAACAGAAGCTCTACTTGGTGTTATGAGGGAGGGGTCTAAGATTACAAAAAGGCTGAGGCAATATACTTCCTTGCTGGTCCAGGGTACAAGATTTCAGGGATCTTGCACACTTCCCAGTAACCGACTAAAGGACATCAGCGTTGCAGCCTTTGGTTTTTTCTTAGGTTGGGGTAATACCCTAGAACAGACAGCTGAACTGTATCAAAAATATTTAAAACACGAAAGCATTTTAAATTACAGGAGTCTGAAGTACCAGAGGGTATTTTTCTTTTTCTCACTTTAGGAGGAGAAAGATAAATATTATATGTTTCTGTTAGATTTTGGTTACAGCAAATAAGCAAAAATAACTTGTCCTTGAATGAAGATCTTCTGTATTTCAATTAAGTGCATGATGGTTTATGTAGCTACTTTCTGAAAGCAGGGAAACTACTGTGTAGAATGGAGCCGTGAGAGACCAATTAAACAGTGAAGACAGCTCCAGTCCAGCACTGGTAGACAACAGCACAGATTTAGTTGCAGATTCTATCTGACCTCCAGTAATTTGATTTTTAAACAAACTTTGGGAAATGCAAAGGTGAAAGGACAATAGCACATTATATTCCAAGGTCCTCCAAAATGTCAAATTGAATTTAACAAGAAACATAATGCTGCCAACGTGTTGTAACTTTACAGAAAATCACTGGGACCAACTGGAGAAAGTATGACAACACAGAGTATTAGAGGTCTAGAAACGATGGCCTACAAGCCACAATGGAAGAAACTGGGCTTGGTTGCTCTATTCATGAGATAACTGAGGGGAGAGAGGGCAATCGCCTTCAGGTGCACGGAAGGCTGTAATAAATAGGAAAGGAATAAACCTTATTCATATCCACTGTGAATTGCATTCACAGGCCTAGATTGCATTGTGGGATATTTGAATTAAGCAACAGGGAATGTACTCCCCAAAGATAAAAACTGAGGAGAACACCTAGGAAAGGTGTAGAAGCTACAGATTTTGAAGAGCCGGTTAGACAGATATCTACTGAGGATGTCTCAAGTACACTTGGTCCCACCACTAAGCAAGCAGAAGGACTGAATAACCTTTTCACGCTTGAGACTTCTTTTTCTACGTTTTACAAAAAAATTCTGAAGCAGCAATAAAACCTTCTATAAATTTTATTTTGAAAATAGATCTAGTGGGATCTACTCTACAGTTCTGCTTCTGCTCATGAAAATTAGTCGAACATTTCAGCTATACACAAATCCCTCTTTTTAAAAGGAACAAATTAAGTTCACAAAATGGGCTTCAGTAGGTACATAAGAGATGAATGCAAAAGTGGCAAGCAGTTAAATCTGTGGACTTTTGCTTTCTCTCTCACTTCTCTTTTTCCTCTTTATTCCTTTTTTAATCTCTGTCATCAGAAAACACATTAAAACTGGAGGAGGCCAGAAAGAATTCATTAGGGGCTCTGGTAAGGGTTTAGAAGGAAAGTGAAATAAGGAAATACAGAGAGAGGAAGGTCAGGGAGGGTATATACTTTCATCACTAGGGTATTTTAAAAAGGTTAAGCAGATTTATGCCAAGATGGTAATACACAAAGCTTCATCTGAACCAGAGCTACCTCA
Source organism: Elanus axillaris (assembly GCA_026212715.1). Lineage (NCBI taxonomy): Eukaryota > Metazoa > Chordata > Aves > Accipitriformes > Accipitridae > Elanus > Elanus axillaris. The sequence continues at coordinate 501,298 of JANZLQ010000030.1, read as the reverse complement.
AGAACTAAAGCAGCTGTAATTTTTTAGTTTGTTTCCCTCACTACTGCATTCCGACTTTCTTTTTTTTTTTTTTAAACGAAGGTACATTTTTTGATGATAAGGACAGCTGTTCACATGACAATTTAGATTTATATAAACATATGATTTAGTGTTATTCAACATTCTGGTTTAAAAATTAGCCCAGTAGCACAGATTGAATGGCAGATTTTAAAATGCAGTTTACTGAGAAACCAATTTTTATGTTGAGTATTTCGAGTTGTATGTCTGAGACATCAAAGGTTCCTTAAAGCTATTTGATAATCTGCAAGAATAAATAAATTTAATGCTTTTAACAAAAAAAAACTTGCCTCCATGTCTATATACTCTGGGAGCTGTTGTACATAACTATGCTGTAGGTAAATTGGGGGCCAAGAGTCACAGGACTCCCCAAGAGTTGGGGGCCAAGAGGCAGGACCCAAGATCTCACCAACACAGAAGTATGAAATTGTGTCAGCAAGTCAGGGTGAGGATCACCTCTGGAGATGGTAACAAGGGTAAGCCACAGCCCAGTGACGGCCAGTCAAGTACATTGTGACAGGCAGGTCTAAGGTCAAGCCATAAAGTCAAGTCTGTGGCCAGATCTGCAAGTTAGACGGCACAGGCACGACTGCACAGCTGCAGTGTTGTGCAGGTGGGGACCAAGGGTCATAGCCTCGGCAAAAAAGCAGCTTCTAAGGGAAGGAGCGAGGAGACCATACTGTGACTTCTTACAGCTTTCTTTGTAACAGCTCATATTAGCAAGCTGTCCTTGCACACAACCAGCTGAGCTCCTAGAAGACAGCAGAGTGGGCTTCTGAACTTGACATCTACAACTTGGTATGTGCTTTTGGTTGAAAGCACCTGGGAATAGTACCATTTTTTAACAGAGGTGGGTTTTTTCCCCTGGGGGTGTTTCCCACAGTCTGAAGCCCTGCTCATTCAGGGAAATGCTAAATGGAGGTAAGGGTTTGGAGGGAAGAGGAAAGAGAGTATTACAAAAAGAGGAAGGTAATTGATTTACAGTGTGGAAAGAGTTAGAAGTAATATCTCGCTAGGACATTGACAAGGATATGAACTTCCAGAAAAGTCCCAATTTAGCCCAATTGTTGAGAAGACCTTAACAACAGTAAGCGCACCTCTCCCCTTACAACCTGTCCACAGCAGAGCAAGGAGGAGGAATACAGTGGCACATACAGTTAAAACGTCCCCAACTTAAGTTGTTTAGCATATGTGCACTGCCAGTGTCAATGTTTATATAGACAATCACTTGAAGAACAAAAAATATTAGAAGTGACATAAAAAAGATATTTAGAAGTGGCAGGATTATTAACACCACTAGAAAAATACAGAACTATTTGTAAGCAGCCATACAGAAGGTGTTTAAAATATCCAAATGAAATTAATTCAGAATCAAAACACCTGTTTACAATATGGAAGCATGTATATTGGAAAGCAATAATTCTGGAAAGAATATAGAGCTCATGGTACTTAACCCAATGAGCTGGATCTCCCAGCATGATGCTGCTGCTAACGAGGCCAATGTGACCTATAGACTTGTAAAAAGACTTCTTTATGGATCTTTACCACTTTATAGGACATTCAGTGGAAGCATTATTGACAACAGTGTGTTCAGATACACTTGCTATAAAAATGATGTAAGAAATCATAAATTATTTCAGTAAAAGGACACAAGAATGATCAGATGCCTGGCAAATCCTCATTACAGAGAACGCTTTAAGATGTTCAGGCTATTTACAATATTATAGGGATGTTTACGACATGACTAAGCAATTCTGTATGTAAAAAAAAATAAGATTGGAAGAGGCCTCTGGGTTATCAAATCTATGTGTAGTTTCTGTAGGCACAATATCCTGTAATCCCTTCTTGTAGAGAATATTTTTTACTGTAGAGAGCTGAAAACGACATACCAAGCATAGTAAGGACAAAGGGATCTAGTTGGATTTAAACAATTTTTCACTGGAAATAAAATGGCGATTTAAAAATGAGGCAATTAATTATGGGAATAATTAATAACTGAAACCTTTGGACTCGCTGTCAAAAGACATTTTCTTTCTAAAAAGAGCTACATTTTAGCTATTAATTTTAGGTTTTGTGATGTGGCTGACAAAACTGCCGGTGGCATGACAAACATTAACATTTGCCTGCCAGCTATGTATTTCATGAGAATTATCAGGATATATATGAAAACGTGGCAATTAGTATCTGCTTAAACTACACATCTTACTTTTAAAACAAAGCAGCATGACTCATCAGTTTATCTGAGGATGTTAGATGCAATAAATTCCTGCAGATCAACACACAGAGAAGCAGCTGAATCTCATCTACTTTGCTTCAAAATGGTAAATGACCTTTTCTCTCCATGAAGTCCTGAGGTAGGAAAAAACATTACGTGCAAGAACTGCAGTGTGTCTATTGACCTGTGCAGTAGCTACTTGCACAAGGCATTTGCTAAGCCATTCATTTCAAAATAGTGGGCAACATGAGTGTCTTCATGTAGATTTAGACTTCCAGTGATGGTATCTCTCCCCCTGACAATGAAATACACATTCCCTGGGCTGAAAGGCACAGTTTACATTTCAAAACATGACAAGCCTTATTTCTACATAAGAGATCTCTCCTAGCTCCTACAAACAATTCAGCAGAGCAAAAACTGGAAAACAGCTAAAGAAGAGTGGTCTTCCGTCAGTAGTGTTTCTCTACGAATTTCAAAGTCATTTCTCAGATCCCTGAAAAAGCACCAAAAGGGCAGTATCCCATACTTGTTGGACCTCTGGAGTTTTCCGAAGAGGGAAGCTGAAAAGCTGCATACAAAGAGGGTTAAGCAACCACCCTTCTTCACTACTCCATCCCTACAGGGCAGAAGCTCCTAAGCAACTTTGGAAATGGCGAAGTATTACGAAAGAATAACTCCAGGAGTTTAAATAAGATGTAGGTTGCTAATGTAGTACATGACCCATTTGCAGGCAAGGCACTGAGTATCTTTTCTACCTTACAAAAGCTCTGGTCAGCAAGGCACATACGAAGCCTTTGTACGTCCTATCACTATTGTTGTGATTGTTTTTTGATCTACAGGCCTTGGTCGTGACACAGAAGAAAAGTACAGGAACTGACTTGGATAATAAAAGCCTGGAGTATACCCTCTGTCAACATGCGCTGTGCAAAGAATGTTCCATAGTCACTTTTTGAGGCTCACAAGTCATAGGGAGCAGGAAATCGTTTTGCTAGGAGCTAATACATTTATTGGCTAGTCTGTTGTCTCAGTCCTTTTTTCAGAAAACAGAGTGGTGTGTTTAGCACTGTGAAAGCATCAACTGAACTAGTAAGATGAAAGGAAATCAAGAGAGGAAAAAAAGGCAACTGCAGCCATGCAAACTGAGAACCGCCTAATGAATTTATTAAAATGTTTGGAGTACTAAAAAAGAGTGTCTGAGAATTGTAATCTGATGTGGAAAAAGAAAAAAGCAAACGTCTGGAAAATATTACATTTTTACAGTATATTCAAACAATCAAAAATAAAGCCATCCACTTTAATGCTTTCTAGGTGCCTCTCACAGTATTATCATCATCTTTGCCACAGATGACAGATACTTCTTTGGTAATACTGCAGTGAAATACTTTATATTATTAAATATAGAACTTATTAAACTTGTGTAGTACCTCCTCCTAAAAAAAAATACTAAAATCCATTTTTTCTTGTTTTCTTAGTGAATAATAAAAGCCAAACAAGCTCCAGGAAGAGCCAGCCTTAAACCTGAAGGTTTGCAAACTCAGTACAAAGCACATGGCAATGGCAGTACTGTATTGTGGGGCTACGTGGTTACAGAAGACTGAGGGTAATACTAGAGAAAAACGGGATATACTAGATTTTCTGCATAGCACTTTTGGCTGTATTTACTTTTCTGTGTTAATTAGATAATGTGGACTGTGACTTATTGTTATGGTAACTGAAATATTACTAATAATTGTTTGTTGTATTTTCATTAGATTGTTAAGACTTTAATTAGACTAACAATAGACTCTGAGCTCTGTATTCATAGCGTGTTCCCTGTCACCCACAACAAGAGTTGAAGCATAACAACTTGTCCAGTTGAGTCTTGAAAATCTCCCTGCACACAGATTCCACCACATGTCCCAGCAGCCTTTCCCTGGGCTTAACCCCTCTGTTGAGGAAGAATTGTTTACCTCCTTCCAGCCACGATTTGCCCTGTCACAGCTCATGTATATTGCCTCTCATCCTTGCACCGTGTGCCTCTGAGAGAAATCTGAATCACATCTGCTCCATAAGCTCCTTCAGGCAGTAGGTGGATGTTAGTTTCCTCCCCCAAATGTTTTCTTCTCAAGGCTAAACATCCCGAGTTCCCTATGTCTCATCAACTGCCGTGAGCTCCAGTCCCCTAATTACCACCGCAGCCCTTCGGTGGACTCTCTCCAGTTTCTGTTTACATACCCTATCCATCTTCCACATGGTCTGCCATGGAGAGCTTGGCACTTACATTCTTCCTCCAGAACAGGCTTTAATTCTGCTAATGACATGTACATTAATAAAAAGGACTGGCACCTCACCCATGTACCTGTGTATGAACATGCCTGGATTCTAACAGATTCTAAAATTTAAAAGACCAAAACTAGTTTTTGTTTTTCCTGCTTACTAGCCTTGAAGCTGGGGGG
>JANZLQ010000030.1:439018-465259 GCA_026212715.1 Elanus axillaris | reverse complement strand
CCATCCCACTTGGGGGGGGGGAAGGGGTGAGCGGCTGCGTGGTGTTAGTTGCTCGCCGGCCCTAAACCACGACACCCAGCAATGTTATGCAAGAGAGGAAGGTACAGGTGGTACAGCATGCTGCTTTTTGTTCCAGTTTAGAAATACTGGAATTTCCAATCATATGTTTAACTGCGCTACGTTTCTGGAGGTACAGTAGCCTTAGGATTAAGCATTCTAACATTGACCTTTTATAATTTAATTAATACACTAAAGGACTGTGGACTTTTTCATAAAATAAATTTCTATTTTGGAAAATTTAAACTGCTTTTAAAAATTGCCTTTTTTAAGATAAGAAATTTAAGCTAAAGTAGTATAAGAGTGATAACTAAATATAGACATAAAATTCATTGCTAATAAGAATGTTAACTTAAATGGAGTGGACACAAAAGGCAATCTGACCCTTTCAGTAAAGCTTAAGAATCAATGGTAACTGGAGATATTTCCATGATTTAAAAAAAAAAGGAGGCTTTTATTACTTATCTTCTGTGCTTTGATGATTTCTCACACCATCTCACCAGAACTATTTTCTATGCATTTCTTAGATGCTGATTTTGGGCTGCAGGTAAATGCTGCTTTTGAAAACCCACATGGCCACCTGCACACATGATTTCATTTCACCATGGCACTGCAATTCTCAGCCTTTGCTGAATTTTCCATCATATTAAGTATTGCAGGTCTTCTCTTTACAGCCTTAGGGACTTTCTGGAGGATGTTCACATGCTCCATGCTAACGCCTGAATACTACGAAATGCAGTTATGCATTCTCCTACATATCTATATTCTCGAAGGCAGGTGAGCTCTTCATAGGCATATCCAAACCGTGCAGATTGTCTTAAAGAATGAGTGAAACATAAGTATACCTGCAGATTGTAAAAATTAGTTAAAAAAACATAGCAGATGGCATTTCAATATCCGCCTAGAGTTAAGCGTAAAATCTAGAGTAAAGAAACATGTGCAATAATAAGAAATATGCCTACTGTATTGTGCTATGCAGGACACAGCATTCCTCTCAAACTCGTTTGCAGCTGTGGGCTGGGGAGAGCAAAGGGAAAAAGGGGCGAGGGATGGGACAGCAATAGCTGCTGCTACAAGAAATAGAGTCTCCCTCCTTCAGTAGTAGTCACTGCCCTCCACCCTTCAGCAGGGACAACAGCAACCCATTCCATGTAACTGTGCAGGAGAAAGCAAGAGTTGTTTAAGCTGCATTAAGCTGCATTCCTTCATGAATAACTGTTCCCCATCTCCTTCAAAGAAAGGTATTCAAGGGAGAAGGAGAAATTCAACCCACAGCAACAGCTTTTAGCCATTCAGACAACTAAAATTCCTATGTGCTTCAAGCTTTCACTGTGTAGCTTTACAGCCTCAGGAGTTATACAGTAATGAATGTACTTAAGGACACAGTCTTTTTTTCCAGCCTTTTTTTATATAAAAATGATTTTTTCTTGTACTGCATGGTAACAGCATAAACCATCTTCTATTCTATTTTTAAGCCCTAGAGCTGTGCATTTCCTTCTTTTATTAGTCAGTGAATACTGATGCTTTTTATTTTGCTGTTATGACACAGTATTAAAAAAATATTTTTTTGTAAATACCATAACCTATTCAAGATGTTACCAAAAATATTTTTTTGTAAATACCATAACCTATTCAAGATGTTAACAGATGAGTTTAAACGAGTGGTCTAAACAAAAGGTACATGCCTATACACTGCGTGTCGGTTAGAATATCTATTATAGATGCTGTATCAAAGTTGCCCATCTTTGCAAATCCGGTCCACCATCTGATACCGTCAATTACCTACTTTTCTAGGAGCTCTGAGGGTTCAAACAGTTACTATCAAACACTACGACCCCAGTTGCAGGCTTGTGAGGAGCCAAAAAGGGGAAGGCCTGCCACATGCTTTCAAAATTATCTACCTAATTTTGAGGAGTGTCTGTAAGATTTAATCTAGCAACATTTTCAAAGAACAGGCAGGGTCCCGTTGCAGCCTGCAGAATCAGGCCCCGAAAGGAGGAGTCTGGGCCACTGACCCCTCCACTCAGAACAAATTGGTTCTAGTAGCAAGAAAGTTAAGAGATTCAAATGGGCAGGAAGATTTGCCTGATTGCCAAGTTACAAATCAACAGCTATAGCCTGTTCAGGAAAAAAACAAACAACCCAGCCAACAGTGGGTTGAAAAAGGGAAAGTGGCTTTATTTTAAAAAAAAATTAATTTCCAATTTCTTCATCACTACAGACCTTGAAACAAATGAGCAAAAAGCTCATGAATCAGAAGTCAAGCAGAAACCATAATCTGGATGTACACTAACACTAGTTAGTGCATATACACCGGCAGATCACATAAGAATAATGCAGCAGCTTCATCTTTAGCTGCCCATAGCACACAGGATAAAATTTGTATTGTAATAGGAGACCTCAGCCTAGCTGATGGTAAATGCACAAGATCTTGCGGATGTAGCCTTGGAATTTCCTAATTAAAACCTTCCTAAAAACAAGAAAATTTTCATTTAGTATTTGTTTTTGTCCACCAGGACAGAACATTATCTTAGGATTTATCCAGGCTACCAGAAGGGAATTGATCACACAAGCAAAGACCAAACGCTACTTACATAAAAGTTGTTACAAATTGTTTGGTCTTGCTATATGCATACTTGAACAGAGTCCAAAAAAAATATAAATATATATATATATGTCCACATGCATGCTGCCCAGTTACAAATTTGTGCCTCTAAAAGGGACCCCTTTTACAGTGCTGCAAGGAGCTGCCAAAAAAAAAAAAATCCCAAAAGGTAAGGACTCTAGTTTAAAGAAAAAGAAAAAACACGAATGACAGTTTGTAGTGATTTAGCCCAGGTTTGGAAACATATAGATACAGCTAATGCAAAGAGATTGCAAGAGCAACAAAATTGTTCAGAGAGTAAAACAATATTTTTTTAAAGGACTAAAATAAAAAAAATCACCCTTGTTATATATAACATAGGGAAAAATAAAAACGGAAGCTTATAGGATGTTTAATGATTTTGGTTAGCTCTTTTTTAACAAATTAAGAACAAAATGACCTCTAACAATTGTATCAACCCATTATAAGATCAGAATGGTTGAGCAGTTGATAATAGAGTGGGAAAAAATACAAGTATTTGATTAGAATCTGTTCTGGTTTGGGAAGAAACAGGTTACGTGTTTATAGCAAGGGATGTCAGTGAAATACTTCCCATTCCAGCAACAACTGAAAGGGATGTTAAGTCACAGAAGTCTTCCGAGCCAAATGCCTTAACACCGTAATTAGAGTCATGTTCTCTTGCAGCAGCCCCAAGGACCAGGCTCCCAGGAGCAGACAGAACAACATCCTCTGCTTGGCAGTAGGATGCTCACCTGGAAAGAGGGGGCAGAGTCCCGGATTTCAGACCACGTGCCTTGTAAGCGGTAGGATCAAAATTTTCAACAGAAAAAAACCCCAAACCACGCATACAGAGTTACTTTTTCATAAACTGACGCCAGAACACAGGACTCTCTTTCCTCCTCCCTGTCACAGATCCCATAGCTGTGCACTAAACTCCCCACGGAACTGCAAGGGGAGACCAACTGGATATTTTACCATAGAGCCTGTGTCTCCGCGCTGAGCACTACGGCTCACTGACACCTTTGTAGACCAAGCCCCATGTTAGCATCTGGCACTGCTGCAGCTGCTGCTGGCACGCTGCTCTAAGGCTCACGTCCACGTTGCAAGGAAGATGTTGATGAAGCACAAGTCAGGACTTAAAAGAACTGTGAAAGTGATGAAAGACTTAGCTAGTGCAAAAGCAGGCAACCCATTTATTTCACTGACAAAAAGGTTACGAGGCAAATTCATGACAGTCTAGAAGTACTCTCACAGGAGAAACAGAAATTGGATACTATTGGGTCTGTCAGTCTACAGGCCAAAAAAAAACAGGATCCAGAAGCTGGATGACAAGGCTAGACAAATTCCTACTCAGAAAGAGGAACAAAATTTTAACACTGATGGTCAACGACCATGGAAAAAATATGAAGGCTTGTGGCAGATCGTCTCCGTCATTGCCAATTTTTAAACCAAGGTGGAGTCCCACCCCGCAAAAGACATGCATAGGTCAAACAGAAACTAGTTCATGTAACCAGCAGAGAGTGTGTCAAAGGATTCTTTATCCTAGCAGGAGGCTTTTATCTCAACATCTCTGACTGCAGCCAACACTGGATAACCAAGAGTGCGCTAAAGCCTTTCAGCTTTACCGAAGCCAATTTGGGGTGTAAAACTTTACGGAGGACGACAAAGGGAATGACAAAACCAGTAATACAGGCTCTACCAAATCTCAAAACAAGCAAATGCTTCTGAACATCGATTTTTCTCTACCGATAGACTGAAGGTATGATTAACTTCCAGCATGCTACGGGGATGCCAACAAGAGTCACTGGGAGATGCTGAAAAATTGGAGAGGCTCCAGCAGAGCGCTACCAAAAGCATTTTAAGGCAGGAGAACTTGACATAAGAAGAAAAACTGATAGAATGTGGTTTGTTCAGCCAAGAGAACAGAAAGCTCAGAGAAGATTTAATCAAAGTCTTCCAATACATAGGAAATAGTTACAAAGGAGATGCAGGTACTCTCTAGAGAAAAGGATACTTGCTATATATACAGGATACATACGCTATAATATCTGATGTTTACCCACAGGTAGATTTGTTATACCACTGTCTTTCTGCTTCTTAAGTGCATACTAGTGGTTCCCTATCTGTACTCTAGAAAAAAATAATAATAGATGCCAGAAGGAAAATGCACTGTTCATTGCTAACATTGTCATGTATTTTTTTCTGTGTTGTTAAGACAAATCAGTAGCCTTGAAATCAAAATAATATCTTTTTGTCAAAGCTAAGGGTAGATCCGCAAGCCAGATTTACTCTCCTTGGCTCTGAATGTGTTCCTTTAAGCTTCTGAATTTCAGTCTACTAGTAGTTCCTCATCTCTAGGCTTTAGTGACCGAACTCTGCTAAGTAGCTTCAGTCCAGTTTAGTCCAGGCCTCTCAAAAATTTTTTATACCTCCCCCCTGCCCCAAAAAAACCCAAACCCATTCAACAGCACGGTCCATTTAAACACCTATACCCCAGCTCCTTGTTGTTGTTGTTGTTATTAGTAACACACACTCGTCCTATACCAGCTGGAGGTATATATAATCAACCAATGTTATTTCTCTTTTTAGTGTAATCAGTATCACTAATCTAATCCTTTATTTGTGGTCTCAATTTTCAAAAGCAAAGAACACAAAACAAACATTTTTTTGCTTACACTCCAAAGTATAAACAATAGTAATCTAAAAGTGTACAGAGGGCAAATGAACTGCGATAGTGACATTTAGTCCCTTCCACGCATTTCTAAGAACACAGGGCACTCAGTACTTTCAGTAACTGCCAAACTATTCAGAACACTTAATATATTTTACAAAGAGAGAATAGAAGATTAATAACATCCTGGAAATTAAATACTCTCAACAAATCTACAAATTGCTCAAAGACTTCCACTCTTTCTGAATGAAACAGAAGTTACAGAAGAGATGAAAGACACTAATTGTACATCACAGCCCATGATTGATTTCTTTTGATTCTGGCACACGATGAGTCTAAAAATATAACATCTTCTGAAAGTACTGGTTTAGATATACCAAATTTTAATGGTCTAGAAAGATAGCCAGGGAAAATAAATAAATTCTGCAAACAGCAACTTTAACCCAAAAATGTTTTTAGGGAAGGAGTGGCAAACATTAATACTGTTTTAGCAGCATATCTATGCCCAGAATAAAAGCCATAGGTTCACATAAAACTAGGAATAACGTTCTCTCTGATTTATTCCACTAGAATTATCAATAACTGTAGTATTGATTTTTTAAAATGCTACATTGACTGCAGATGACCACAGTCCTTGCTTAACATACAGTACAACTTGGCAACCTCTGAAAAAAGCACACAACTAACCCAAATCAGCAAGAGAAAAGTAAACCCACTTATCTCATAATTTATAATTTCTACAGAGAACTACATCTTAGAATGTATTTTCTTTATTGGACTTCAATTTCAATATTCCATGTAACACAGAACTGCAGCCATATCTGGAAATAAAATGTATTTTCCTGAACAACAACTTACAAGGCTCAACATGTGTGTAAAATCACTGCAAATTGAAGTTATCCTTTGAGGTACAATGTTTTTCAAAATAAGGCTCAGGTAGCTTAAAAGGTAAGTAGAAACTGTTTGCTTCATTCTTCATGCTATTCACAATAAATAGTATGATGTTTATCTTCCTTGTGCTACGGGTATGTTTATAAAAATGTACTTACTTTTAAGCTTCAGTGTCATTTTGATGGAAAAGTTAAAATAATTCTGTTTCCCTAAAATGACATAACTATATTTAAAAAAAAAAAAGTATCTGTTTTTCAAAATGAAATCTAAATTTTTTCCTTAAAAATACAGATTTCTATCAATGACAGCTGGGAATGTCACAGTACTACAAAAAAACCTGTAGTATTTCACCATTTAAAAGACCTTTTGCAAAACAGTAAGGAAAAACAACTCCTAATATTTGGGGTTTTAAAAATTACTAATCTGCAGTATGTCATGTAGTAACGTATCAGAGCTGAGTTACAAGCCAAGACCCAGCTGCAAACACAATGGGTTCCCTAAATGTCACGGAGTCTGGAGCTAGTCCACTTCAATCAGGGGGCCTAACCAGGAGGAGGCTGTAAAATTCCTATAAATGGCTGAGAATTACAGAAGGAGGACAAGCCCTACAGCACACTTGGAGCAGGCAATGTCTTCACAACTGATCTTTAACCCAGCAGACCTCAGGGTACTCAAAGGAACAATGCTGTTCTGAGTGAAAGATAACACTGATAACTGGAAAAAATCCTTGGTCTTGGAAGTTAGGCTTTGATGAGGTGAGGAGCTATGTGGTTTACATGCCAGAGCAGTAATGCATCTACCACAATACAGCTGCGTCACATCATTTTTTGAGCAATATTAGTTTTTACATTGGTAAGCACTACGTGGCTGTAAATTGTACCACTTAAGCGTGTGATTCAGCAAGACATAACATTACTGACACCCTCATTATTAGCAAGTGACTACTTGTGAATTAAGTCTGTAGCAATTCAGAAATGAAGAAGGAAATAAGTTTATACTCCCAAGCACCCACTGAGGCACTCCTGGCTCATTTACCAGGCTATTCAGTGCACAATTAATCATTAATTCCACAAAGCACCTACCTGCCAAACCAAGTGTTCCTTTACAACAGCTGTACCTGATAGACAGACGCTCAGCACAATCGTATGAGATGCAGAGGTCAAGACGCTGGCAACTATAGCGTCCCTCATGTTGAAGGGCAGCATGGTATACACCACAAAAATAATGAACAAGAAAAATGATACCTGTACAAGACAGCAAGACAAAAAAGAAGCATGTCAAATTCACTTTGGAATAACGTTAAAAAAGTAGCATTTGATTTTGAACTGTCTTCAGCTTAAAGTTACACATCAGTTTTTTTACAGTAAAGTTACTGCTAACCACTGCAGAAAATTGATTTAGGAGGAATTCATTTTAAAAAGTGTTGGAAAATGTGCATTATATTTGATTTAACAAGTGCAGTTTCAAGATACTAAATCACGGTTCGAGAACTACACAATGCTCCAAACTTTTCAAATTTAACTTCAAATTTACCTTTTCAAATTTTAATTTCATTAACACTGTTTACAGTTAGAGCGTAGTTCTCCTGGGACTGGTGATTTCTGATTGTGAACTACATTAAAAAACAGTTTGCCAAACCCCTCCACAGGGCCTAAATTTCAACGCAGAGAGATTTTGTTCATCCTGATGCACTAAAAATTCACAATTAATGTAACATGACATTATGCAAAAAAGCCCAAGTTCAGCCAAGCATTTTGGTTTAATAAGATTATATTTCATGTGTATCTACATGATGTATGTCAAATTCCATTAAAACGCTACGTTCAAGCTAAAACATTTGTTTGGACATGAAAAAACAACTTCAGACAATCACAGCCCATAAGCAGAATTTACTGTTAAGCTTCTTTTAAAGGGTATTAGCATCCACACTAACTTTATGGAACAAACTCTCCAAATGCACAACCCAACCTTTAACAGCAAAAGGGACACCTTTGCTATACATACAGAAGATCATATATTTGATGGTATGCATGTTCCAAACTCCACCACATATTTGAGAAAATGTAACTGGATTTGGGACTCAGATTTTGCACACTCAAGTAGGCAATTCTGAAAATGTGCCAGCTTGCATGTAATTATATCGCACAGCAAGCCTTTCCATCAGTTTTAGTTGACTTACAAGCCTATTCACCATCTAACAGTTGTACACACTGTTCTCAGACACCTCATCTCCCTGGTGTCACCAGTTTCTACTCTGAGTGGCAGCACCTTAACTATGAAGGGTGTGTGGAATAGAAAGTTTAAGATATTTTACACATAAAATTGTCTTTCCTAGCATATAGGGTACCACAGGGCATGTTGCTTTTGACACTGAGAACAACTGTACAAAAAGATATTTATCATTCATGTTCCACAAATTATGTTCCAACAATGACTCACAATTTACCAGCTAGACAGCCGTTTAAAGATTGTGTTAAATGGTTAATTGTAAGTGGCTTGGCATATGTAAAAATCACTCAACTTAATGTTACTCTGACCAGAATTTCCCCTTGACATCTTGGCACAGAAGCAGGCATGAAAATCTAAATGTGCTGTTTCAGTATGAGTTAGGGGAAAGCGCTGCTTTGGACACAGATAACAGTAATGAGGCTACAGCTAATAAAATAAATCTCTGAAGTTCTTTGGGACTACTTCTTACACATACGTGTAATGACAGCAAAATGCTTGGGAAAATAGGGCTAGCTTTTCACTGTGTAACTAGAAAAGACCCTGTTCCCATAATTAAACTGTTAGACTATAAATATTCACACTACGTGGGCCAGCCCACTATAGGATCACTTTCAGAGGTTTTTCAAGATCAGCTTCCTCCCTACTGTGTATAGGGAGTAAAAATTCATCAGGTAATTAAAGAATTCTCCCTTGTAAAGACACTTGGATTACAGCTACCGATTTCAAATGTTGTTGGTATACATAATTGCACAAAAGACAACACCCTACTTTTTCTAAATAAATAACTAGGTTTCATAACATAATTAGCAGGACCTTCTAATCTTACAAGATAGTTACAATATTAATGTTTTAATAAAATGTATGTATTAAGGTGTCAGAAAGGTATTTATACAAGTTATAAATATGTTAAAACTTTTTGTAGGCAGAGTAAAGGTTGCAAATATGTAAAGGTCTTTGCTATTCTACTTCTGAATTCCAGACCTCAAATCTTCAGACTTCTAAAAGCCAGGCAATGTTCAAAGAACAAAACAAGCTATTCACATAAACCAAAAACTTCATTGAGTACTGAAATCAACTTCTGTTCTGAGTCATCTATAAAAAGGCTTAAATTATGAAAGTACTGGGTAAGGTGAAGGTGGAACTGTTGTTCAGCAAACCCTGCAACACTAGGACAAAAGGGCACTCAATGAAAATAGTAGAAGATTGATTTAGAACAGATGAAAAGAAAGTACATCTTTACCTAGCAGATAGTGACCTTCTTGAACTTGCTGCCACAGGAGGCCATAATGTACCAGCAGGTTCAAAAAGAGATTAAACAAATTCATGGACACCTTGCCCAGAAACCAATAATAAAAAGACAGGGAAGGGATGTACCCTCTGATATCACTAACACAACTGTCGAGGCTGGCAAGGTATGAAGGGAACAGACCACAAAAAATGACCAAGCTTGTATGCTGCCTTTTAATAGCAGCTTCTCTTTCCATTCTTGGGGACAGAATACTGTGCTAGATGGACCATGGTCTGATCCTGCAGCAAGTTTCTTGTGTTCTTCTGCTAAGAATCAAATATATGAAAAAGAAAAAATAAAGGAGAACGGAGGAAGGAGGAAAGAATAATAAGGAAAAAGAAAAAAGGAAAAGGAGTTATGACACAGTAACCTCCCTGATTTTAAAAGAAGGAAGGGAATTCAGAACAAGAACTGAAAGTCCAAGGAGACTATGAACAGAAAGCATTGTAGAACTATCCAGTAGCTGGAAGGAAACTGTGAGAGGGAAGTTCAGCTTTCAGCAGCAACAGGATAAAATATACAAGAAGCTACATTTTAATTCATATAAAACCAATGTTTCTCAACTGTCGGGTATATCATAAACCTCAAGAACAAAACCAACAATGAGGATTTTGCTTGTGATTTACTCCACAAAATTATGTCCACAATAAATTATTACTTCATACATTTTTACCAAATATAAACTTCTATTTTCCAATAATTATCATACAGGTAGTAAACAACCCTGTAAATCATGCCTTGTTCTTCATCATGGAAAACTCTCACACTAATAATCCCTTTCTTTTGTGCAGAGGTCTGGGTTTAAACGTCATCAGGAAACAAACTGTCATTACAGCCTCTGCCAAAAAATTAACCACAACTATTGGCAAAATAGGATAGAATAAGTTGGCTGCAGGATAACAGGTATTTTAAAATAACTGTGCAATAAGGGACCTTCAAATGTGCTGCTGAAATCACACATTAATATGACAGTAAGATGAAAAACTCCAGAAAAGGACGGAAAATTCACTTTTGGAATAATCAAGAGAGAATCTGATTGCGTGCCGACTACTGTGTGATTGCTTTCTATGTCACAAAACCTTTTCTTCCACTGAATAGGATCAGTAAGAGAGATATGGGATCTAACCCTAGGAGAGACCCAAGGACCATCAACAGTGATGCAGCGATCCAAAACAATTTTTGGTCCTTCCTGCTACAGAAGGAGTGGACTGAGCAAAACAATTTTTGGTCCTTCCTGATACAGAAAAGAGTGGACTGAGCAACCATCATCTCCAGCAGCTTTGAGAGTATTCCTGAACACACTCAGAAAAGAAAGAACTTGGTTAACTCTGTAGCGCCCATTTCTACCATTCTTCTCTTCCTCATTTAATTCTTCTCCTTCCCCTGTATGTTGTCGCCTTTTTTTCAGCCACAGTATAGTCCAATTAGTCAAGAAGACAGATTTGTTCTGTTACAACGCTGATAGGTCCCCGCAAGCAGGGAGGCAACTTCATAAAGCACTATATAACCCAACGATGGCATGTGTTTGCACTGATTTGAGTCTCTACTGGACAATATGACAGTAAGCTTTGTCTTTGGGTTTTTTTAGTGATGAGACAAGATGAAAAGCATCAGAGAGAGAATTCATCATTCATCCTTGTTATTCTTTCCTCTTGTGTTTTGCCCGTAAACATTAAGATCAGAAACATACAACAGCAGTAATAATTCCTGATCATCACAGCTAGCATTTTCTCTAAAAGGGACAGCTGATACCCTCTTTAATGCTACCTTAATAATTTTTCTTGGTTTTTTTGTTTTTCAATCTAAGGTCAGTGAGAAAGGGATTAGAGCGCATTGCTAAAACCAAAGCCTTGTCTTCCCATGACACTGTAAAAGTAAAACAAGACATATTTAACTCTGGCTAAGACCATGCTGCATGCTCTTCAGAACAATACCACGCAATTCTAAAATAAACTGCAATTAAACTAATGCATTTTAAGAGCAGAAAATCAAAAGAGATCCAAATCATTATACAGTGTATGTAAACAGACTGAAGTCCAAAGTAATAAAAAATAATTTCACTCAGACTACTGAGGAGGTAATTTTGTAACACTCAAGCACTTGTGCCTCAAATTTAGGAGTCCAGTAAGAACATACATTGAAAACATTTTCAAAGTTGCTCTAAAGATGAAGAGAAACACACACAACTGCAAAAGCAGCATAAATTGCATAAAAACCTAATCTGGTGAAAGTCCATGTTAAAATACGCATGCTTGCCCGTAAACAGAAAATATAAGCAATGACAGCAATTAGTTTAGATTAGAATTATAAGAAGTTAGTAAGGGCAGAAGATGAATACACTATATTTCAGGAGATCCAAGGAGGTTTTTCTGCACGTTAGGCATGAAAGAATTCTAACAGTGAATTTGATCAACTATTATAAGAGAATGTAAACCTGTTAATTATAATAAAGGAAAAGCAGAACCATCAAATAAAAACGTCTGCTCTCTATTAAGGAAAAAGCTAAATGATACATTTACATTACAGTACAGAATAACTGTGGTACAGTTTTCTTTTCTAAAGTATTAGCTCATGAGTACATAAAGCCACAGACACTAATGTTGAGATTTTTGAAACAGCAGGTCCAATAAACGATGCTCAAGCATCTTATAAGTGTTCTGGATTATGTATGTTGATTTTCAGTACCTCCCAAACACCGGGACAGTTCCAGAGAACTGGAGGCAAATCAGTTTGGTAAGAGGTAAAAATAGGAAGTGAAAAACAGCAAACAAATGGTCAACTTTTGCACTGAAGGGACTGTATTGGAGGACTCAGGAGAACTTGTTCAACGTCTTCCTAAATGTCTTGTAAAAGGGAGCAGAATAGTAATGTGGCAATGTTTGATGGGGTTTTAATATTATTCAGGGTATTCAAAAGCAAAAGCACATGGGAAAAGTTGAAGAAGTGCCTCACACTACTGTGACTGGGCCATAAAATAGCATATGAAACCCAACACGATAAATGCAAAATAGTGGGCATGGGAAAAACAATTTTGACTGAACACTTAAAAAAGCAGGCTTCACCTTAAGTCACTACAACCTCAGAAAAAGATAGAGGAGTCACTGTGAACAGCTCTTTGAAAAAACAATGATAGCAGTGGTTGAAAAGGCAAGCAAAAGGGCAGCAATTATGAGGAAGATAATAGAGAATCAAGCATCACACTGACACTGTATGAATCCATGGTGTGCACATTTCTTGATTGCAATTCTTTTCTCCCCATCTTAAAAAAAAAAATCCAAAGAACAAACCCCCATGTTGGTAACAACCCCCTCAGCTTTCTCTTGTCCAGGCTGAACGGCTCCAGCTCTCTCAGCCTTTCTTCAAATGAAAGCTGTTCCTGTCCCTCAGTCATCTTTGTGGCTCTTCAGCGGACTTGCTCCAGTAAATTCGTATTTCTCTTGTACTGGAGAGCCCAGGACTGGACCCAGCACTCCACATTCGGCATCACCAGTGCTGAGTAGTGGGGAAGGATCACCTCCCTCGACCTGCTGGCATGGCTCTTCCTAACGTAGCCCAGGGCATGATCGCAGGACCAGGTCCAGCCAAGTACCACTCAAAACCCTGAGGAGGTGTAAGCCCTGACAGACCCATGCCCTGACACACTGACCCGCGGGAACTTCGCAGCCATCAGAGCAGCCTTAACAACACGTCGAGAAGCCCTGAAAATCTTCTGTGTTCACGGTTGTCCGAGAACCTACCACAAGCAGTGCTTGAAAGAGAAGAAGGGAAAAGGAGGGGTCGTGGCGAGTATGCAGAGGGTAGCACTGAGAAGAGCAGTCACTGCCCCGAGAGAGCAGGGCTCTCCTTTCCCTGAGCCGTGCGAGGGTCAGCAAAGGACAACAGCCCTGGTAAGCTGACATTTGCCGTGGCGGGTGTCAGAATGAGGGGAAAATAACCAGAAGGGTGATAAAGGGTCGTGGCTGGGGTATATCTGGTAGAAAAAATTGCAACAGTGAAGAGCTTGAACAACAGAAACCTGGATTTCCTTTGCACAGATCAATAGTGCACAGATCGATAGTGTCATTCAGCGGCTCAAGACAGATTCTGCTGCAAAGACGTGGTAAATGGAAACAACTGAGCAGTATGACTCCACTTACAGAAAGCGGATAACCTGAATGGATTTTTTTTTCAAATTATGTCTTCTCCTAAGTGTGTATTTTTGGGCAAACCAGAGAAGAAACACAAGAAATTGCCAAGGAAAGGAGCCTCTCAACTGCCATGAAATACTGTGACTGTGTGCAGAGTGGTAATAGCATAATGTTAATAGAAAGGAAGGAAACAGATTTCTTCTTTAGGAGAGCTGCCAAAATAGGACATAACACCTCCCTGGAAAATTTTACGAATCACAGAAACAAAACGCCTAGAAGTGTATGATGTCAGAAGAGTGGACAAAACCACGTTAAGATAATCAAAACTTTGAGGGGAAAAACTAAGGAAAAATTCACAGCATTTAATTGTCATAAGGCTAAGACAGGTTGTGTAGCACTTACTCAGAAACCTGTGTTATCCCCCTGCAACACTTGCCTTCCCCGCAGGTTTTCAAAGCACCTGCTAATACATTCCCAAAGACTTTAATACAGGGAGAGACTGCCACCTCGGCTGTTGCACAGTGCCTTTGGGACCGCAGCCTTCCGTACTGCTCAGAGCTTTCTATACGCAACCCTGGCTGTTGTGCCCATGGACCCCCACACGCCAACCCAAACAGTATTGCTGTGGTGGGTGCTCAGGGGAAAGGATTGCCACTGGCGTGGTATCACCTCCTTTTTCCCCTTTCCCCTCTTTGGCTGTGGGGTTTCGTTTAAATTAGGGGACCCAATAATAAGCATGCAGAGAGCTTAATGGCCAAGCAGCACACAGCACTCACCCCGACATAAGCGTGCTCCAGTCAGCACTAACAGCATCACATGCAGGCACAACATGGGAGTCTGAGCAGGTCCTGAAGAAAACCATATAGTCACTATGGGAAAAGTATTCCCGGGAGAGCCACCCACTGCACTAGAGAGGACGCAGAGGGGAGGATGCTCGTCTGGGGTCCCCCTTGATGCTTCTCCTCCCAGGGGGAGGGCCACTGGGGGGTTCGTCCTTCCCCTTTTCTCTCCTTCTCCTATTCTGTTTGCGTTTCTTCACCACTAGAGCCAGGGCGTGCCACCAGCTATGAACCCTGCCGATGGATCTTTGTGCACAGGAACTCGGCCCAGCATCCTTTACGCAACCACTGTCTTTCCCCTCAGCTTCTGAAAACCACAAAGTGATTTCCAAACTCAGAAAGCGGTCAGGTCTTGGCAGGCACTGAGACGACAGCCTTTACAGGAGCACTGGGGAGCCACGCTGCTGCAACCCGGACACGGCTTCCTTAGGAGGAGGAGAGCAGTCCTGTTGTGAGAGAGGCGGTCCAGGCTCCCTTTCCCCTTTCGCTCCAGACAAAGCTTTTGGCAGGGCAAAAGGCACCAGTGTGAGATGCAAAGGTTGAACATCCATGTAAGAATGGACATATGTACCAAACCTAGTAACAATAATCATCACCATTATCACCATCACCATCTCCTTTCCATTTTTGACATCTAAGTGTTTTATAACACTCCCCCAAGCAAAACAGAAAGAGGGAGAGGGCATTCATACATTTATTTCCCACCGCCTCGTTTTTCAGTCTTTTTTAGGCACACTAATCCCCACCAGAGTCACGGATACAGTTCAAAGCTGTTCATTCTCTTATAGGGATTTAATTTCAATTGCAATTCAAGAAAAAGACGTGGGTAAAATAATTTCATGGTAATTCATAGAAATTCAACCTGCTTTGGTAACAGACAGGCCTTCACTTGAGAAGGTCTGTCAGGGGTTTGGCCTTTTTTACATAAAGACTGAAAGAAGAAAGACTGAACTGGAGCAAAGTTACACAGTTAAGCCTTGAATTTAACCTGACAGCCAAGCAGATTCACCATTTGCACAGTCATCCCAAACTTCTCTCATCCCCTGCCTGTGTGCTGTTCAAGGTCAAATGCTTTTCTCAGCCCGGGTTCTTCACAATGAGGCGCTTCTCCTCCTAAATCCAGACTTGGTTGTCATAATGCAGCTGGGGTTTGTTCTCCAGAGATTTTTGTGGATTTATTTTGGAATTGTGCGTATAGTGATATGGAAGTCAATTAAAAATTACAGTACAGATAATGTCTTTTGTTACTGAGAAATTCTCAGATCAATTTCTCTCACACACACTCTTTGTTACGGAAATGAAAAATATAACCCCGGTCATTTCAGTATATAAGTAAATAATTATACACTGGCATTACTTTAATGTAACATCTGTATTTAAAATAATATTATGTAAAATTTAAAGTAATTTTGCAATAGAAAGCAGCAGTGAAGCATATCCTTAGGCTGGCTGGTCTTAATAATCTTAATAATCCTGATTTTAAATGTAGAGTCCTTCACATTCTAAATATTGTAATTATTTTTATAAAGTGTTTATTGATTCAATGAATAATGTAGGCCCAGATACTCATGGAGTGATGTGATTTCATGTGCAACTCTTAATTGTAGCTATCTTCTAATTACAAAGAGATTCATTATGTAGCTGTAGGATTAGTTAAATTTGGTAGACTAAATTAATCCCAGCAGGATAAATATAGAGAAAAAGTTACTCCAGTCTGTTTTAACAAGCATGGGGTTTCATGTATCACTGCATTGCAAATATTAAAATTAGTCAACAGTTAATTTACGTGTTATTTTGCAGAAGGTTCCAGCCATTGCTTGCTGAAAAGATTATGTTATTTTGTTTCATACCTTCCTTTCCACACCACAAAGCTTTTTCTCCTCTAAAGTTTTCAGTGGAACAGTTTGTATGGAAGTTTGGGTCCCCAGAGGAAATCACAGTATACTCAACATCCCAGAAAACATGTCACAACTTTCCAGGAAAGAGGATAGCACCTTTCCACAGTGAAATGTGTCTAGGCAGTGTATATCACACACATCACAGGAAAATTTATCTGAATTAAATAATGAAATGTTTGGCATGTTTCTCCATTGACTAGAATAATAGAGTAATTTAGGTTGGAAGGGACCTCTGGAGGTCATCCAGTCCAACCTCCTGGCTGGTTTCAAAGATAAAGTTCAAATCACTTCATATAATTAGCACAAATCTTGAATTAATTTATTGTTGTCTACCAGAACTGTATGTACTTTTTATACAGCAATAAGTTAATTGAAAGAAAACTTTTAACAGAGAAATATAACGTAAAAACCCGAACTGTTTACTAAATTTTTTTTTCTTTTAGTTTGCAAGTGAACTGAACAAGGCAATTCCCCCAAAATGAGAGGAATACTTTTCATCTCTTTTTGTGTAACTTTCTATGTTCCTATTTTGTAAACAAATTGCTTATTTTGGAATTATTTTAACCCAGATTGTGTTACAGGTGATTGGTAGGTAACTGGCAAATACTATCCCTGCCAAAGCAGTAATCTTTAACAATGAGATACTGAATCACCTTCTCACAGTGCTCAGTACAACTCCAGAGAATGTAAAAAATAAGTATCAAGCTAGATAAAATGCTTGGAAACAGGGTCAGCGGGAGTTTGTATGAAGAGATGTCTTCTGATGATAAGCACAGGCCAATGATTTTAGAAACACATAAGCAACAGCTTTACCTCCAAGAGTCTTTCAGCAAGCTTGGAGCACCTTTGAAGACAATTCAGTTTATTTAATCTATTCCCTTGCATCAGGAATCATAATTCACACCTGCTTTTTTTCCATCCCTGCTCAGGATGTCAATGACAGCAATATAGCTGCACCAAAATGCCAAGCAGGTGACACAGAACAACTAATTCTAATACACTGGCTGTTCAAATCCACTGATAGTTATCTATCTCCAAATTTTACAGATGCTACTATATTTTAAGGTGCAGTGTAACTATGTCAGGAACATGATTTAGCAATCGGTAAGCTCCAAGGAGTCACAGACAAGTAGATAAATATTGTCAGTGCCTGAAATAAGCCAGTGCATGCCAGTACGCCCTAACAGCATCTGAAAGTGGTATGTCAGTACTTACCAAGCATAGGAAAGGGAGAGAAAATCAGGTATCACAAGACTCGAGCATTCCCACGCTCATACTTCTAAACATTGATAAAAGTACTTCTGAACTCCCATTACAACATCTAATTATACACATCTTACAGACACTGTAATTATTTCTCCAATATGACAGGAGAAATCTGAAACAGAACTCCACAGCTCTGAGATGCAATTTTCTCCACTCTGAGGTACTAATGGACAAATCTCAGCATTATTCTGCATCCACTCCACCTCTGCAAGCAGCTTTTTCCTAAAGGAATAGTTTAGTGAAAGCTTTAGGTAGAAATGGAAAGAAGTACGAATTAAAGATGACAGGATTAAAACTGAAAAACGGACCACTATAAAAAGCAGAGCTTTCAGTGGCACATTTTACAATCATTGCTTCTCTAAAAAAACAGCTCTCACAGGAGACAGCTAACTACATTTGCAAGGCAGGCAATGTTTAGCATCACTGTACTGAAGTTGAATAAAAAGGGAATTTATGTATCCCCTCACCTATTTCTAGGTGAAATTATCATTATTCCAATTACAATTTTCTTTTTACCACAGAGATTATAATTTTTATTCCCAAGATGCTTTTAGGGTATATAAAAGCCAAGCAAATGCTTCTTTTCCAGATGAGGGCATTTTCATTTACATCTTCATGACAGAATACATTCTCTACTAAACCCCAACACACAAATTCTTAGAGAAGGAAAACCCTCCGGCCCCTGGCACCAAACCCTAACATTACAACGTCCAGTGATACTACTACAAATGTATGCAAGGATTTTCCCTCAGATTGCATCCTGGAGATTTATGACCTAAAGGATTACATTTGCCAATTCCTTTCACTCCTACCAATGTTACTGAAATACATCAGCTTTCCCTCATTGTCATGTTTCTCGGTAACTTCCCTCCTCTTTTTAAGTGATATCAACATGAGAGCTTGCTTGGGGTTTGGCTTTTTTTTCTGTAAAGATACAAAAACTGTGCCCTCCAGAGTCAGTGTATCTTTATCAAATATAAATAAAAGAGTAAAGTAGCTTGACTCTTAGCACAGCACACATCCCACTGGGGATGGAAAGGGGGAAAAAAAGGCATCCTTCTTCTGTTGCCGCCACACTCTGATAGATGTTTCCATACTACATAATGGGGAAAAAAAAGATACAATTTAATGCAGGTGGTATTGAATAGGACTAGGAAATGTTGAGAATACAAGAGTTCAAAGTCCCCTTCCATCCTCAGGCATGAAAAGTCAAACCTCTCATGCCCTTTGAAACTTTATAGTCAAGCTGTTCTACAAGCTTGACCTACCTCAAAATGACAGTCAGACATTTTAGATACTATACGTGTCACTGTTCAGGAAATAATAATGCCTTTTATTCCATGATTTACTTTTACACAAACTGCAGAAGAGAAAATCTTGTCGGGGAGGGAAAAAGTACAGGCTTAATTCTGTTCTCGCTTACCTGCTTATACTAAGTTGGTAGCAGGGGCGTTATTTTTGATATGCAATAGTATGAGACCAGAATCAAGTTTGGTAAGTTAGGAGCAGATTTGGATTCAGGCAGTCAAACTAACATTGGTAAATTTGTTCATTTTTATATTTTATTGACTTTGCATATTTTAGTATGCTCATTTAACTTATTTCAGTAGCTGGCAATAGCTAAAAAAAAAAAAAAAAAAGATCTTGGAGAAATCATAAATAAGGTGAAATTGAAGCTAGGAGGCGCACAACCCCCAAAACACTTCAGAATGTAAATAAGTAGAGGAGTTGAAGTCAAAACATGTAAGTTGCTATGTTATCAGATAGAAGAAAATAATGTTATATGTCTAAAATGAATGATAAATCACAGCATACATTAGCTGGAGTGTAATTTTATCAACAATGCTTTTCTTCTGCAATATACTGCAGCATTTTCTTCTTAAATCCACTTACCTTTCTCCCACACTTTCACCTTAGGCCCAAAGACTTATTCACATACTTAAGATTAGGCACTGGAATAAACTAAACAGTACCTCAGTTTCTGCAGAACCGATCATTTTCAGTACACTTTATATTCTATCTTCTCTCATCATACTTCTTCCCATTTCAGTCTGTAAACACTTACTCAACCAAACATTCAAGTTTCACCTAACCAAAAGAATCGCTGATGATCTGCCAAGAGACTGAGGAGCAGCAGCACCATTTCTAATGTGAAGCCTGACAGGCAGCCTGCAGAGCTGTAAATGCCTCCAGTGCTCCCCCTCGACCAAGGCAACCTCTGCATTGCTCAGGTAACTGATAATGTTAGAAGATTTCAACTGTCTTGCAATATTCCACATGCTCTGTAGAAAAATATCTTAAAGATATTTGACAGAGCTCTGCATATGCTGTCAGAAGTGGAAGTTTTAAGCAGAGAAGAACCGGTAGGTTTTCCAGCTCTTACACAGCTGCCTAAGGTGCGTTACCAACATCTACTGCCACAGTTGAAAGGTTCAATATATTTGATCCTGCCAGGGATAGACACAGGTTCTCAGCGGTAATAAAAAAACAGGAATCTCCCTTTTCAAAGGGTACTAAATAGTTGTTTTTAGCCTGCGTATGTTATGTTATTCTATGTATAAAGAAAATGCCTCTGCATTTTCAGCATGAGAGTGTGAAGGAATATGATGTTCAATGTAAAAACACTAGTCTCTGTTCCCAAATGTACTACCCTCTACTCCCAAATGCCTGCTACTGTCATAAAAAAAAATAATTACGGAGACAGACAAGATCCCAAGCCTCCAAAGCAGCCAGGCATCCCTCTTCCTGGGTGCTGCCCTTCGTGATGACATCAGGTCTTTGCCTCTTCCACACACTGTTTGGTTTGGGGGGGAATTGGGGGTTTTGACTGACTGGCAGCAGCACAAAGCCGGATACTAGAAATGGTTAACTTTGCCTTAAAAACTCAAAAACAAAGGGAAAACCCATAGACCCAATCCAAGAAGGTAAAATAATTTGCAGAAAAGGGAAGAAGGAAGCTGATAACTGGGAAACAGCTGTAACGTTATCAGACCACGATACCGTAAATGCAAAGAGAAATGTATGTGCTTTTAACGGCAGCATGCTGGACCTGAGCTACCTAGGTATATAAGCTCTTCTTTCTAACTGTTTGTTGCAGGCAAAATGGTCTGGACTTGTGAGATTTTTACTTAATTCATTACCAGCTGACGCCAACTTCTGATCACCGCTTTGGCTACTGGAGAGAAAGAAGAACACAAACAACCAAGCCAGCACGGCCCTGGTGTGGGCGACCCGTGGCTACCGTCCCTCCGAAGTGTCTGTGCCCCAGCACAGGT
Source organism: Elanus axillaris (assembly GCA_026212715.1). Taxonomy (NCBI): domain Eukaryota; kingdom Metazoa; phylum Chordata; class Aves; order Accipitriformes; family Accipitridae; genus Elanus; species Elanus axillaris. Next base: position 444,113 of record JANZLQ010000030.1, on the reverse strand, counting down.
CACCCACGGCCGCAGACTCCAGCAGAGTGCCCATTTTGGACAGAGTGCCTCCTCTCAGGAGGAGGCCTCCGGCCGCGTGTCCAAGCAGCAGCCTCTCCCTCCCCAGGAGCATCTCCCTGCCTGCCTCTCCCACCGGCAGCAGCGGCCACTCCAGCGTGATCGGATGCTCGCGCTGCTGTCAGAGCTGTCCGGAGCCCGCTGTGAGCAGCGCCGGGCACCCTGCAGCCCCTGCTCCCAACCTCTGCCACGGATGCCCCATACGCTTCCCCAGACCGCTCCGTTACATGGTGTATATTCTGAGTTTTGGTTACTGTCAGCTTGCCGCTTGTAAAAAGAAAAGCGTCTTCTGACATCAATTATATGTAATTCTTCTCAATTATAAATAAATGTGCAGATACACACTCACAAGACTCTATTGCTCTGCTGATGTTTGAACTCATTTCTAAGTAAGCCAGTTAGAAGTCCTCGAGTGCTTTCCCCACAAACCTATCAGAGCTATACAGCTGTCAGCACTAGGCAGAAGCATTATCACACAAAAAATACCTACTCTCAAATATGCTGCATCAGTGATGCATACCTCTGCATGCACTAGCAGAGTGGAAAGGAAATCTAACCAGGACACAAAGCCTTCCGTTAAGGCCAAAAACGGAAAACAAAGAGTGATAATGATTCAATTATGAGGCTAGAAAAAGGTAATAAATATCACTACATATTCATAGCACTATTTAATGAAATAAAAATTATTAAAACACAGTATTTTGGAACATTTCACTCCCCCACTTTTCAGTGACTTGCATTGCAGAAAAGTTTAAAAAGCAAACAAGCGCCGGGCAGGCAGAAGTCTGCACCCAAGCTGAGCTCCACAGAGATTCCTGGCCTGCGGCTGCATTTGTTTCTCATTCCTAACAAAAAGCTCCTCCTGCTCGATCGTGTGAGCTAGTCTCACTCCCAGATGAGTAATTCCATATCGGAAAGCCCATGCTACAGATTTACAGAGCAGATATGTATACAACTAGCACTTCAATATTAAGAAAAGACTTAAGTGAAGCTAAAGCTAAGCAAAGCATAGCTGAGTACATAATCCACAGAGGCAAAGCAACAGGTTAATTATGACAAGTGCCCCCTAATGCTATAGAAACAAACTTAAATCTGTTTGACTTCTCAAGGTGAAACACTCTATCAGTATGACCTTGTTTGTCCAGAAACTATGAAATGAGCTATTAAACCAAGCAAAAGTCAAACTGACTTTCAAATTTTCCTTCTGATCTTAGTAAATAAGGAAATGAAGTTCCAAATAAAAATTCCATTGTTTACAAAACTAAGTCCATTTGATTACATCAATAATAAAATAAGAACATAATTTAAAACTTTGTTGGGTTTTTTTAATGGCATTGTTCCTTTAAAGGCTTCCCTTGGAGAAACTAAAACGTGCTGCTTTAAGCGCTTGTCTTAGACAAACCAGTAGGTCCACTGACCTTAGAAATAAAACACTTCACACCTACTGATGTATCATTAATTCCATCCTCTGGGGAGGTTATGGAAAAATAATAATTAATGTACTGCCAGAAAATGGTCTCAGATTTAAGACTGTTTCCTTAGCTACCAATTGATGTGTTAGTTATTTTCCTTTTATTAAATGTGTAAATCAATGGTCACCATTTTTTAATGGGGAGAGTAAATAGTTTTTGATTTAAACTGCCAACTTTAAATCTCAACCCACATCTCTGCTCAGTAATAATAGTCTCTTGAAATGCTAGCATATATGTCAAACAAAAGCCTCAAACAGACTCTGCTTTTATTCTTTTTGTCTTCCTCTATGAAATCTTCTTTCACAAGAACTTTCAAATCACATAAGATTTGCACTTTAATCAGTGAATTTTCACTTTATACTTCAGTCCTTGAAATCTCGAAGAAAAATTTGCTTTCATCTCTAAAGAATTAACATACGGCAGTAATGTTGGAAAGGTAGCTAGAATTCCCTAGGAACAGTAACACAGCTCTTCAGCATTCACTCCCTTACACCATTCTCAAATCTCTTCTCATTTATTTATTTCTTTATTTTTAGATTTGCAAAGCAAGGATAAACAAATACACTGCTCTCAGAATGCGATCTCATTTCGCACAATTAAAAGTACTTCTAGAGAAATGTCACATCACGGTAAGATTAGTTACCAGCAGCACATAATAAGGCTTCTTTCCTGTTCTCATTTAAATCATTTCACAGTAATTTACTTCTTCAACGGCTTATTTAAGACAGGTGTTACAGTGTTCTATGTGTCAAAAATTTGGCCTTGAACTGGCTGGACTTACTGCTTAACAAAATCCAAACATCTTTTTCTCTTTCTTGTCTTTCTCTAGAACCGCATCTACCAGTTGTTCCCAAACAAAAATGAGAACAGTGACAACACTGCTGCAGCATTTCTAGTCTACTTTGTCCTCTCTCTGACACACTTCCCCGTTCAAAAAAGCTAGCAAGCCTAAATAACAGAATGGCAGTATTAGAAGTACTATTAAAACCTGTGGTTGGAGTTGTGCAGAAGACAGACCCCCTCCATACAAACTCTAAGACTAGATGCCTGAAGAGCTAAAGCCTTGAAGAATGAACAGAGAAGGAGCCAGGAGGAGGGGAGCAAAAGGGTCTTGAGGGTCACCACTCTGCCTTCTTGAGTGGGATCTTCTTCACTCCTCAGGGGAAATCAGCTTCCTAAATGCTGCCAATTCGGCAGTGTATTCACATTTTGACAGCGGTATAAAACTCAGCCCCCAGCCCTCAGTCCTCTTCCGTAGCAGGTCCCATGCTAACATGTGCAAGGAAAGCTAGTGGACAACCCAAAAATGGCCTTTTCATGGAAATCCTCTTGTGAGGACATCAAGAATATTAGCATGCATCTGTATTGTTGAAAGAAGACACAATGCTCACTGGAGTGAAAAGGATCCTCCGGATGATCCGATTCTTTTCTTTATTTACACTGACTCCGTGAACACTTGCATTATTGACACTAGGGCAGCTGACTGCTACCACTGATATGCGAGAAGAATCAAGTTGTGCAAGACTGGTGAAATGCTTTCTTGATGTAATTATCAAGGTATTGTAGTAAACCTATACTAAAATATGCTTCCACTTACTATCCCAGTACAAATGTTCTTCTGTAATGTTTTAACTCACGATGCCCACATTAATGTTACGTTACTGTAATTTTCATCAAAGAGTGCTGATGCGATGCAAAATTCTATTGATGCTTCGTTTTCAGATTGCTGTCTTCCATATATGTCTTCCAGGACTGAGGAACCAAGAAGCAGCATCCAGGGTTACTCATTCTGCCAGCAAGCTCCCTATTCATCAATGCCAAGAACAAATTCATTCCAATGCAAACATTCCTCTTACTTCCACTCCTGAGACAATGTCTTACCTACAGCTTATATCAATCAAGAAAAATTGTGTTGATCTACTTGGGAAATCAAGACAAATCACCAGCTACTGTGGAGTTTGGTTAAAAAGGCTGCATGCCACCATCTTCTCCTTTTGATGCAGTGCTTTATGTTTTGTACTGGTTTATGTTCTATGAAAGGTGGGAAAAGGATGAACAATTCAATGGTGTATTATGGTTGCTCATTCACAGGGCAGGGAATTAAATAGGGCCTTTCATCCATCCAACTAACAATTTTCCTTGTGTGGCAGTGCAATTGTACTAGTGTGCTTAGTAAGCCTGTCCTTTGAAAAAAGACCTCTGGAAGAGGATGAAACTTGATTTAGAAGGGAAAATGGTCCCAGGTTTTGGTGGGTTTTGATGAGTGTTTTTTCTTAGCAAAAGAGCCTGCTCTTTTTGGACATCCTGATTACTTCCCAAACTGTCCCTTCCCAAGCACATTATTGAAGTAACCTTGCATCTTCAGGCTCAGCACTGTTCACACAAAACTTTCTGCTGCCAAACCAAAGATAATCTTTATCTCTTACTACTGTACTACTTTCTAAGCAATCAAAAAAAAAAAAAAAAAAACAACCCCAAGAAAAAAAAAAAAAGACCAAGCCAACAAAATTGTCAGATTGGCTTTGCTTCAGACAGAAAAAAAAAAGACTACTTTCCCCCTTATTTCTGTTTTACTCACATGCAGATTATACCCTGTTTTGTCCTAGCTCTTCTGTCTGCAGTCATCAAGGCTAGAAATTTATTCTTCTTAGGTGAAAGCCAGGATTGTCTGGCTAGAGTCTGTGGCTGTTTTACTGAGAATCCCAAGACACAAAATTAAAAATACTTACAGTCACTCCTCTTTCCACATTTGCGTTTTACTCTATTTACTTTTAAAAAAAAACACACCTTTTTTTCCACTTACCTTTCATCTTTCTCCCCAACATTATGAATGTTCCAAAACATGAGGTTTTTTCCCCATTCCAGTGCTCTCTTCTACTGTAAGGAAAGCAGTATTTCCTACTTCTGAAAGTGACTTCTCAGTTGACGATACAAACGCTGAAGACAGAGCTCAAGCAGCCCATCTGGAAAAACAGCTACTGGGCACACACAACATACACCTGTGTGAAAGTCACCGTGCTGGGTGGGAAAGATGTGCACACAGAGCCTTCACACCCTGCCTAGGGAGATAAATCCCTTGGCCCTGGTAAAGCACACTGCAGGTCCCTCCTCCCCCACGTGTCTGGATTTCCTTCCAAAGCAAATGGCCATGTGGAAAGAACTATATGAGACTCACCCGAGTCTCGTCCAAGCATGCCATTCAGCCAGGATCCAACCATGGGTATCAGGTCCACAAGGCATACCACACAGTAGATCAGACACAGCCTCTCAGGCCTAAACGATACAAAGGCCGGCTTGCTTTCTTTGTCTCTCTCTTTCTCCGAGGCCATCTTCTCACTCAAAAACAGCAACAACAAAGACCATTTAAGAAACTGTTGGGCAACGTTGCAATTACCAGTCATTTGTTGGACACAGGGAGAGTAGCCTCAAAAGAGCTTCAAACAATCTGAACTAGGTAATACTGCTAACCTGCTGGTAGACTCAACCTGTTGTCAAAATTAAACTCTTGACTTCTCAAAGACGAGACTAAAGTGTTTACGACATGATTCAAAGGGGGGGGGGGGGGG